>MU224951.1:18322690-18380837 GCA_018584345.1 Thuja plicata | reverse complement strand
TGTTCCTTGAGGATGGGTGATTTGTGGGCACCTATTTTCTTCCTCTAGTCTTCTTGCTTGGTGTAGACAGTGGAGATGAATCTAAGTCAATGGTGGTAGAGGGCGCAGAGGTGCTCTCTACTTTCTTCTTCTTCTAGATCTGTTCAGCTTTCTCAAGTTCTTTTTCTATCTTGGCATCTCTGGCTTTGTCAAGATCTTCTTGAGTGACTCCATGAACTTTCAGTATGTTAGATGTAATTCTGGATGCTTTCCTTTTATTATCAGCACTATGTAAGATAGTATCCACTTCATTGGTCTTCTCTCTGTAAGTGCCCCACCTAGGCTCATTAGGATCTTTGGGCACTGACAATAGAACTTGCACATATCCTTCTAACACATGTTCTTCTAATTTGTAACCAAGAGGATGAATCCATTTGGTTCTAGGTTCAACTGCCTCCATGCATGTGCAATCTATTTCTACCATGAAACATATGATATCCTTGTATTTATCAACTATCTTCTCAGATAGTCTGAACCTATTCTGCATTTTGATCATGAATGTCTTTATATCCATATCCATGGCATCCCTTGCACTGCCCTCTAAGGTGACCTTAAGAGAAATATGAGACATTGTGGGTTTTCTCCTGTCTAGATAAAGGTTTGCAAGCTTTCCAACTATATGGAAATATAAGTAGATGATCACAGATCCAAACCTAAATGTTTTGCTCCTATCATGCTTGATAATTCAAATGTTGTCAATCAATTGACCGTGCAAGATCTCACATAGGTTGTATTGAGTGTTGTCCTTCACCATTTTGATAGCTCCTAGGACTGTTGCTGCAGGGACACTATTTAACCTTCTTTCTTTTTGAAACTTATACCCAAGTATCATTGTTAAGAGTTTTATGTCATCTTCTTTGATAGGGTCAACTGTCATTCCACGCTTGTCATTTCTAGATAGGAAAACTTGCTCAATTTGTTTCTTGACATCCTTACCAGTAGGAAAAACTAGTCCAGCCTTGGGAAGTCTAGTTAATTCATGGATTAGGTTTGTAGTGATGTGCACAAGGACCTCACCAATCCAATAAAGATCATCATGTATTCTACTTAACAAAATCTTCACCCACTCTAGCTCATCAAACTCATGCACATTCGAGTATTCAAAAATAGGGTTATCTATCAAGTGCGTGAACTCATCCTTGAATGTGTAATCAGGTTTCATCATTGATCCCCTATGAGTGGCTATGCTAACATCTCCTACTATTTCCTTCTTACGGTAAATATACGCGCGGATATCTTCCACGTGAACAACACCTAGCGGGGTTTTGGAGAAAGCCCCTTCCACATCATCCAGTATGGATTTGAATGGATGCTTCTTGAATACAAATCTCTTCCTCTCTGCTATATCAAACACAACTAGGGTTTCCATACCTACTTGGAACTTTCTTGAGTAGGGTTTCACAAAATTCTAAAACGGCGTGACTGCTAGGGTTTTGTTTCAAACTTTTTGTCTATTCGCTTAACTGCCAAATCTACTATACTACCATGCCTTGATGTCTAGTGCTCCAATGCTCTCCAAATTCTATGCTCTTGAATGCAAGTGCGAGAAAGATCAAACACTTACTTTCTTTTATACAATCTACCGCATTTAATGTTTGCAACCGTATGCAAATTGCTCAGAGATTTTGAAACTTAGATCCTGATGCATTTTAGACATTGTGTGAATGCACATAGAAATATTATGTTCTTGTAACCATGATATCATAGGCGCATACTCAGAGGTGAGTATACCAACCGCATAGGGGTCCTGAGCTAGAATAGCTCCCCTAAGACCAAGAAGGTCTATTCAAGCAGAAGTAGAGGGTGTGTCCACTATGGATGCATCAACTACTTTGTTAACATCATTGTCCTTCTTTACTTCAACCCAAATTTTTCTTGAATATTCATTTGCTTGAACAAACTTAACTTCTCCTTTCTCTTCAAATAGTGATTTCTTAGAATCTTCTTGCTTTTGAGTTTGGATCTACAAAACCTTGAGATGTGTCCAGCCTTTCCACATGTGTAAAAAATGATAGGAGGTCTGATGCTCTTGTTCATCATGTTGCATTGCTTTGCTGTGTGTCCATTGTAGTTACAAATCTGACATGTAATGTCCTACAGATTCCTTTGAGGTTGATTTCTCTGATTGTTTTGATTCATTCTTCTTTGATTCTGCTGTGACTGATTTCTTTGATTTTTTCTGCAATGTATAGCTCTGTGAGCAAATTTATTACAAGATAAACAATGACCATTAAAGGGTACCTCTTTGCAATCTCTTGCCAAATGACCATGTTTATTGCATGCATAACAAGTTCTCTTAACTTTCTTGATTTCCCTTTTTGGTAGATCTACTTTAATCTCTTCAACATTTTCAACTCTCCTTGCTTCTGAAGATGCTTCATGAGGTTTTTCTCTTTCTTATAATGAATTGACTTCGGTTTGTGTTATATTGAATCCAAGACCAGTAGTGTCACCTTTTTTCTTTTGTGCATTGAGCTGAGATTGAAGTGAATCAGAACTTGTGTGAAGTTTATCAATCTTATCCTTTTCTTCTATTAATTTAGATTCCAACTTCTTTTTTATGTTTTCCAATTCTATAACTTTCATGTTTGCTTTTAAAAGTTCATCATCTAGTTGCTTGCTTTCTTTGATCTTTTCTTCAATAGCAATTTGGCTATTTGTGAGTTGTTCATCTAGATTTTCAACTTTATCTTTCAGAGACATATTCTCTTCATTGAGATTTTTGATCATTTTCCCTAAGTCACTTGTAGAACAATATTTCAAATCTTTTCTTAGTTTCCTGATAAGCATTTGTGAGCCATCAACTTTCAGTCTAAGTTCTTCATTTTCTTTTTCAGATCTATCAAGATCTTCAAGAGCTGCTTCAAGATTATTTTTCAAATGTTTTGCTTCTGCTGAGTCCATGATCTCCTCAAGTGGTTAAAATATCCTCAAGTGGTTAAACTTATTTTCTAAGGACCAGAGCTCTGATAACAATTGTTAGAAACACTAAGGGGGGGAGGGTGAATCAGTGTTTGTGTATTAAATACTTTTTAGCAACTTAAACATAAATCAAACATATATAGAATGAAGCTTTAATATAAGAACTCATAACACATGATATGATTATGGGGAAACCTTGATCAGAGGAAAACCTCGGTGGGAATTAGTACCCACAAATATTGTACTAAGTATAATGAACCTATGAGAGTTCCTTTGCCCTGTTAGAAGTAGTCTTTACAATATGAGTACAATGACCTAGTTAAAGGTCTAACCCTATTAGGAGTCTTTTAAAAAACCCTGTTAAAGGTATATGGCTCACTTCCTAGGCTCACTACCCAATAAGATGAAGGCTACAACCTTCTTAAAGATGATATGCACTATATCAAAATGAACTGTTGTGATGACACTGTTGTCTGATCAGTTCCGTGTATGTGTGAATGCTCTTACTCTCTTAAAGAGATATATCATATACTAACTTCATTATGCTATCCCTCTGTATCTTCCTCTTACATCTTAATCAATGACTGTAACATTAATTTACATTACATACTTATATGTTCATATCTAAATAGGTGTGACCCAAAACAAAACACTAGTTGGCCCTAAAACAAAATATACAACGCTTTTGAACAAGATGGATCAAGCATGTTTACTACGATGATAATTACATCATTACAAACATGTAACAAAAGGAACTTAGCCATTACATTACAAAATAATTCACGCTGATCAAAATAGTAGTCGGCTTCCATGCTCTGCCTTCTGGACTGCTGGTCTACTGATCTACCTATAACTTTGTTGTACTATTGTTCCATACTATGCATGTCTAGATGTAGCATTTACACATGTCATACAACTTATATTTGAACACACATATGCTGACTTGATCTCTCACATGTGCGCTGATGTGTTGATCGCTGAGTATCTCTGTCTGCCTTGTTTTCATACTTAGTCATTTTTTCTTTCATGAAAGAAAGTAAACATGACTTTGTTGCCATGATGAAAACAAAAAATGAGTCATGCATCCTCAGGAAGTCAACTTTCCAACACTCAATTCCTTTTTTTGAGACAATGTATCCCAACAATTTTCCAGAGGTTACACCGAATGCACACTTCTTAGGGTTTAGTCGAAGCTTGAAGTGCTCCATTCTATCAAGAATTTTACCTAGGTCCTATAAGTGTGTGAATATTTCCATGGTTTTTACAAGTGTTTCATCCACATAATATCCCATATTCTTATGCATCATGTCATGAAAGATTATTGTAACAGCCCATTGATAAGTAGCCCTTGCATTTTTTAGTCCAAAGGGCATAACATTCCAGCAGAAAGTGCCCCAAGCACATCTGAAGGCAATATTTTCTTGATCTTCTGGAGTAATATTTATTTTATTATATCTAGAGAAACTATCCATGAGAGAGTACATTTCATACCCAGCTATCATATCCACAATCATATCAGTGTTCGGCAAAGGAAATCCATCCTTCAGAAAAAGCCTTGTTAAGGTCCCTGAAGTCACTACAGACTCGGATAGATTTTTATGGCTTTGATACTCATAAAATGTTTGAAATAAACTATGCATAATAAATAACCCTAATGAACCCATCTTTGAGTAGATTTTCTACTTATGCCTTTATCAACAAAGTGACATGAGGGTGCATTGTTTGGAGCTTCTATTTCACTAGTTTGACACCCAGTGCAATAGAAAGATGGTACATATTCAAATTTGGATCTAAATATGAGTAACTCCATGCAAAGTTGATTTTTTAATCTCTAAAGAACTCACTGAATTCTTTGATCTCTTCTATTGATAATGATTGTACTACATGAATGATGTATGGATTCTCTTCTGTCCCAATATTCACAGGCTATGTCAGTTTGATCAATACTAATGACCGTTCCTAGAAGTGACTAGGCATGATATCAAGTACCTCATCCTTTGGCACCTCAGAGAGGTTTTCACCATTGACAAGAATCAATGACTACACCTGTTCTAAATGAAGGATTTAAGTGCTAGATGAAACTAAATGCAAATGCAAGATGTGATCAATCCAATGCTAATTAGAGATGTATTTTAGAGCACCAAATTGAAGTATAATAATTCTTTTTAGAGCCTAACTTCAAATATGCTCTAAGTTATAATATTTGCATGCTTAAGGACCAACTAAAACAATTAACAATAACTCTAAATTCTCAAATGAAAAATGAAAGCTATAATACTAGAAATATTGCAGAATAATGATAAAGCAAAATTTAGGATCCTTTGTGAAGAAAATGAGGTTCTCTTTTATAGAAATCTCTCTCAAATCGACGGTCGAGATTAAAAATCAAAGAGCAGCTCATATTTGATTTGAGGTAACACTATCCATGTGCAAAGAACATGATTGGTCAAAAGAGTCAGTTCACTGAGCTGACTAATCAATTATTTTGGAAACTTCAAAAATCAGTTCTCAAGTAAGTAGATTGTTTCCAAAATGAGAAATAAACAAGAATAAGTTAACTGAACAGAACAAGATAGTTTCCAATTTGAGAATCAGTTAATAGAAATTCATGACATAATATGCAATTTTAATAATTTAAAAGATTCTAAATGCATTTTTTATTCAATTAATTAATTTAATTATTTTTTGGATTTAATTGATAATTTAGTCATTTATTTAATCAATATATTAGAATATCAATTAAATAATTAACATAAGGTTTATTTGCTAATGTAATTTATTTTTAGGAAGTAATCATTTAATCAAGTACGACATTAATAAGGACCTAGAGTTCAGGCCAGATCATCTTGAAATTGATGAATTGACCATTTGGTTTAGGACTTAGAATAATCAAGTTTAGGGTTTCTTGATAAGCGAATGAGATTAGGGAGCTAGGTTTAGATGACCATTTTTAGGTCATAACACTAACAGGGTATAAGACTTTAACAATTTTCTAGGTAAATCCCCTAGCTGGGTAGCATTTTACAATTCTTTTTGTAATCTCTTAACCGAACACCTTATTATTGCAATGATAAGTTGTGGGTCTTATCCCCATCGTAGTTTTTCCCTCTCACGAAGGGTTTTATTTGAAACCAAAATATTATGTTAAGTGTTTGAATGTTTATTCATTATATGTTTGTTAATTAGCAAGTTATCATTTATCGGTTAATGTTGCATCGGTTATCAGATAAAGGCAAAATTGATATCGGTATCGGTAGACATAAGAGTATAAGTTTAAGATTTATTGGAAAAAGTGTAAATCTTTTGAGGTACTGATTCACCCCCCTTCTTAGTCCCTAACCTAAAGCTTTCCAAAAATTGGTATTAGATCTGATTGGTTCTCTAGAGGAAAAGTTTAACAGCTTGGAGAAAATGTGGGATAATGTAAAGTTATAGGTATCAGAAAAAGTTAGAAGAAGTCCTAGAAGATGGTAATGAAATGATACATGAGTTGAAGAACAAGATAAAGACATTATTTTCTAAAAGAAAGGAACTAATAGAAAAAGTAAACATGAGCCTTGATGACCTTGACATACTATCAGAAGGAAGTATCAATTCTGAGGAAGCTTATGTTTCTATTGTTGATCTATTGAAAATGAACAATGAATTACTTGAAGAAGTCAATAATATGAAGAAATAAAATGAAAGTCAAGCCATGAGAATGATAGAAATACTGGAAAGGATGGTAACTATCGAGAGTGCCAAAGAAATACTTGAAACAAAAAAGAGAGATGCTGAAGAAATAATCAATAGAAAAGATATACTAGTAGAAAGAAAACAAAGAGAGATCCATGCACAGAGATGACTGATATAAAGTATTGGTGACAGAAATTTATAGCTACAAGCAGAAAATTAGAAGCTGAAGAAAGAGAAAAAAGACTTGAAGAAAAACCTAAAAGTTGAAAAAGAAATCAATGCAAAACTCACACAATTTGAACAAAGCATGCATAAGATTGATGAACAATTGAAAAATCAGAGAAAAGCAGGTGACACTACTGGATTGGGATATATCGGAAACAACACTATGTAAATTGGAGACTCATCTAAATCTGGAGAAACAAGTGACATACAAGGTAATAAAACCTATAAGCCTACTTGCTACAATTGTGGAAATTATGGTCACATAGAAAATGTTTGTCGAAGTAAAAAAGTAAGTTCTACTAAGAACACATCTTTTAACGGTTAATTCTATAACTACAACAAGTTAGGTCATAGAGAATATGAATGTAGATCTAAAACCATCACTAGATCATCTGATAAAAATTTCTATGGATATTGTTATAAATGTAAACACTATGGATATAAAGATAAAGAGTGCAGAACCAGAACATCGACAATGAGGAAAATGGTACACTATCAGAGAAAAGAAGCAAACAACTCAGTTACATGTTTTAAATGTGGAAAATCAAGACATACAATATCTGAATGTAGAAAAGGAAACAATGAAGTGAGAAACAAACCTTGGAGACCATTTTCACTACCATGTTATATTTGTTCAAAGTTTGGTCATACCGCCTACAACTACATATATTATCTTGCTATCGACAATGAGAAAGATATCAGAGGAAAAAGAACTATAAATCAAGAACAAGTCAGAGAGGAAATGAAGAAGATATGGATAAAGAAAGAAGTTGATGAAACATCAATGGAATCCTCTATGTCAAATGATGTAGGGAATATAACCATCAAACAAGAAAGTAAGTAATTTCTTAGGGACTTAAAACTTTATTAGAATCATCATTTAGTCCCTTAAATTAATTTTGAGCTAGAACATTCAATTAGCATAAATAGTGAGGCAAGGAGGGATAACACTTAGGGAAAAAGGAACTCCCAAGCACCAAACCAAATTGATAAACACAACTTGGAAGCTTTAAACATAGGAAATGAGAAAAGAAATGCAAAGTCTTTTCATTAAATTGTCAAAATTCACATATGCCAGGATGTAAGGCTTTCCCGGTTACAACCAAATACATTCAAATCTATTACATAACAGTCCTCAGACATGCAAGGTCACAAAACATCGATCCAAAGCTACTATCTCCCCCACTTTTTCCAACCTAAGAACATAACACTACTTTTATACAAGAGGCTACGGGAAAGGTCAGCCCCAAAAATCCTAAAGATCTAACATAGGAAACAACAATGACCCAGATTTAGGTCCACAACCATCCCAATGAGAGATCCCAACATTAACTATGCTACAAAAAATAATGCAAACGTCGACCAGAAGATCCAACCAACAAAACCTACTCAGTGAGAGAACCACTGAGAAAATAGGAATAAACGCCGAGACTGATCAGTGAAACAAAGCTAAAATCAGTACCCAAAGTTCGATTGGTGGAACAAAAACTTCAACCAAGAACTCCAAAGTAGTTACCGAGTGGTCTACCAAAAGTCTCCAACAAAGCTACCAAGCATCAGACACCTGGGGTTAAAATAAATGATTATCTGAGTCATGAGTTAGGTGTAATCTGAGCTAAATCTTACTCATCTTGAGAAATCCATATTGATTCTTCAATCAGTCTGTTCTTCCATTTTACCAAATATTCTATGTAATCCTTTTTTCTTGTGCTTCTACCAATTCGTTGTTCCAAAATCTATTAAAATTCTTCTATCTATTTCTTAGGACAATCACTTAGAACTATCACTTCTTCATTAGGTTCATGATACTCATACAAATCTAAAATATTGAATATAGGTGATATATCCATGTCATGAGGTAACTCTACTTCATAAGCATTTCCACTATCAAAATTTCTCAATATCTTTTAAGTACCAAATTTATTCATCTTTAATTTACCATATGTTCCAACAGGAAATATGCCTTTCTTCAAATGAACCATCCCTTCATTACCAACCTAAATAATCTTATTTCTTCTTGATATATCTTTATTATCCTTTTATTTATGATTACTTTGCTCCAACTTATGTTTCACTTCCTCATGCAATGACTTCATAAACTCAACAAATTCTTCACCCTCAACACTTCTCTTATCTTCTCCAACAATATCTCTCAAGTCTGATATACCTCTTGGTTGTATGCCAGTAATAATCTCAAAAGGTGTCTTTCTAGTACTCCTATTCACTGAATTATTATATGCAAATTCTTCTTGTTCTAACATTAAATCCCAATTACTTGGTTTCTCCCCAACTAAACATCTCAACAAGTTATCCAAACTTTGGTTTACAACCTCTATTTTTCCATCAGTCTGTGGATGAAATGTAGAACTATACTTCAAATCACTATCCAACTTCTTCCAAAGAGTTTTCCAAAAATAGCCAACAAACTTACTATCTCAGTTAGAGATGATACTCTTCGATAATCCATGCAATCTGATAGTCTCTTTGAAGAAAAGATTTGATGTATGCACTGCATCAGATGTTTTTCTACATTATATGAAATATTTCATCTTGATAAATCTATCCACAACAAAAAATATAGAATCATTACCTCTTGTTGTCCTCGGTAAGCCAAGAAAAAAATCCATGTTTATATCACTCCAAGGTTTCTCAGGAATAGAAATCGGTGTATACAATCTAGTATTCTG
Source organism: Thuja plicata (assembly GCA_018584345.1). Lineage (NCBI taxonomy): Eukaryota > Viridiplantae > Streptophyta > Pinopsida > Cupressales > Cupressaceae > Thuja > Thuja plicata. Next base: position 18,371,289 of record MU224951.1, on the reverse strand, counting down.
ACTTACTCCTTTTGCAACTTGACAAAATCCATAACTCTTCACAAATTTCTTAACATATTTATACAACTGAGGCCAAAAATACCTTTCCTTTAGTAAACTCAATGTCTTATCAATACCAAAATGTCCAACCAAATGACTACTATGTTTTTCGTTTATCAAATTGATTCTCATTGATCCTTTTGGTATACATAACTGAATACCTTTGAAGAGAATATCTTCTTGAATAAAATAGTCTTAAAACTTACTTGGCTGATCTGGAATAGGTTCTCTACACATTCTATATGGCTTAGAAAAATCAAGGTCCATTTCATACAAATTATTCATATCATCAAAACCAAGAAATTCAATACTCATTTTAGTCAACAAAGAGCTTCTTCTACTCAATGCATCAATAGCTCAGTTCGATACTCCACTCTTATGTTTTATCACAAATTTGAAACTCCGCAGATACTCTACCGATTTCATATGTCTTTGATTCAACTTATTTTGACTACCCAAATACTGTAAATCCTTATGATCAGTATACAACACAAATTCACTCAAAATTAAATAATGTCTCCATTTATTCAGGGATTGCACAATATCATAGAATTATTTATCATATACATAATATTTCCTTTTAGCATCATTCAAATTCTCACTAAATAAAGCAACATGTTTACCTTCTTGACTCAACACAGCTCCTATTGCACTGCCACTTGCATCACATTCTACTTGGAACACCTTATTGAAATAAAGTAAGGCTAGCATAGGAAATTCAACAACCTTTTGTTTCAAAGTCTCAAAACTCTTATCAGCTCCATGTGTCCACTTGAATTCTCTCTTGTCTCCTCTCATTGTCTCAGTCATAGCATTACCAATTGAAATGAAATTTCTGATGAACTTTCACTAAAAAATTGCTAACATATGAAATGATCTTACCTCACTATCATTATCAGGTGTAGGCCAATCAAGTATAGTTACAAAATTCTAAGGATCCATCTTCAAACCATTATATGAAATCAAAAACCCTAAATACACAAGTTCTTCTTTCATGAAGGAACACTTTTTCAAATCAATCAACAACTTCTCCTATTTCAATCTCTGCAATACCTGTCTAATGTGCAAAGAATGCTCTTCTCTAGTCTTACTGAATATCAAAATGTCATCCAGGCACACAATCACAAATATACCCAATAATTTATTTAAAACCTCATTCATCAACCTCATAAAAGTACTCGATGCATTAGTTAAACCATAAGGAATAACTAACCATTCATACAAAACTTCTTTTGTCTTGAAAGCAATCTTCCATTCATCACCTTATCTGATTATGATATGATGATATGCACTCTTCAAACTAATCTTGGTAAAATATTTTGCTCCACTCAAACAATCCATTATGTCACCCATTCTTAGTATAGGGAACCAATACTTAACAACTATCTTATTAATATCTCTTGAATAAGTACACATTCACCATTCTCCATTATTCTTAGGTGCCAACACAACTGGTATTGCACAAGGAATCAAACTTTCTTTGATGAAACCTTTCTACAAAAACTCATTAACTTGTTGGTTGAGTTCTTCATTCACGGTCGGTGTCAATCGGCATGGTGCCTTGTTTGGAAAAATAGCTCTAGAAATCAGGTCCATACAATGACTAATATCTCTCATTGGTAGAAAACCATAAGGAAAATTATCTGAAATGATCTCCTGGTACTCAGTGAGAAACTTATCAACTTCTTCAACAACTTGATATTTTGTTTTCTCTCTCAATTTGTTAGGAATCAAAGCATAAAAAACATCATTTCTCTTTATATCCTTAACAAACTATCCACCTTCCATCAAAAAACTTCCATAAATGTACAGATCTCACCAACATATTGTTCAACCAAACGTAATAATATTTTCTTCTTTCCATCAACCCAAATAATATTTTTTTTTAATATTCCATCATGTATAGCATGTCTATCATATTGCCAAGGTCTACCCAACAAAATATGATAAAAATCCATAGGAATAATATCAAACAACACCTTATCATAATACTTTCCAATTTTTAGATTCATAAAACATTGTTCACTTACCGTGAGTGTATGATCATCCTTGACCCATGAAATTTTATAGGGTTTTGGGTGCTTCAATATTTCCAACTGCAACTTGGTAACCATTTCTTCTAATACCATATTCTCTGAGCTTCCACTATCAACAATTACTTTTTTTAACTTGGTCTGCAACTTTCCTTTGGGTCTTGAACAAAATTTTCCTTTCTGGATCTTGCTTATTATTTTCACTCCACAAGATTATTCTGACCATTAGGTTTCCTTCCTTCTTAGGTTCATTCGGTGAATCTTCTTGCGCCAAAGTATTTCTGCTACTACGGAATTTCTTTCTTGCATGTGTACTCTCAAATGATCTATGTCTGTCTTCTCCATGATTGTAACAAGTTCCTTGGAACCCTCTTCTATTATATCCACCTCGGGAGTAATTACCTCTTCCTTTGAAGTAATTTCCACCTTTCCACTTGGTCTTTCCTTTGTCTTGATCTGACTTGTCCTCATCAGATCTATTATTCTCACCATAAGATCTACCTCTTCCTCTATAGAAGCTACCACCTCTTCCTCTTTGTCTTTTCTCATGTCTTTTATTTAAATTTTCCTCATCTTTTAGGGAAAATTGATAATCCTCTTCAATACTCTCCATCTTTACAAAAATGATCTCTTCTTGAATAGAAATCCTTAATCCATTCACGTATCTTGCAATTCTTTCCACCTCATCTTTAGCATGTCCAGATATGATATCTAACCTGTAAAATTCCTCAGTGTAGTCTTTCATAGAGCTATCTTTCTGCATCAAACTTTAAATTCTCCTTACTAGTTTAATTTGATAATAACAAGGTAGAAACTTTCCCTTCAACTTATTTTTCATCTTATTCCATACTTGATCTTGTATTTACCCTTCTTTCGATCCAATTGCAGATTATCCCACCATAAGGATGCATGACATTTCAACTTTATACTTGCAATCTTCACCTTGTTCTCCTCTGATATGTTCTCATACTCAAAGTATTTTTCCATCTTGGTTATCCAGTCCATCAATTCATCTGAATCCAACTTTCCACTATACTCAGGAGGATTAAACTGATGTGTGGAATTCAAACTTGTCAATTCTTGTATGAATCTTTCCTCTCCTTGATCTAACATAGGTGTGGGTATGACTTCTCCCTATACCTCCTCGATTTCATCATCACTAACATCCTCAAGATGTCTTCCTCAGCCGCTAGGATGTCTTAACAAATTCTAATCTTTCAACGATTTTCCTTAGCATATCAGCTAAGCCTAGATCCGCATCTCGCATCCTTCAAACCATCTTGAAACCCTCTATAATTGTAGGTCAAAATGGAATCTACTACCCCACAACAAATCAACCAACTAGGATTTACAAGAAGGAACCTCAAATCTAACCTTTTCTCTGATACCACTTGACACAAGGAGGTATGGAGTTGGAGCCAAAGGCACTCCCAAGCACCAAAACAACTTGCAGATACACAAATCGAAAGCTTTAAACATAGGAAATGAGAGAAGAAATGCAAAATATTTTCATTAAATCATCAAATTTCATACATGCCGGCTGTAAGGCCTTCCCAATTATGGCCAAATACATTTAAATCTATTATAGAACAATCCTAAGATATGTGAGATCAGAAACCCTCGATCCAAAGTTACTATCTTTCCTATTTTTTTCCAAACTAAGAATAAAATATGACTACTTTTATACAAGAGGCTACCAAAAAGGTCGGCCCCAAAAATCCTAAAGATCCAACATAGGAAACAACAATGACCTAGATTTAGGTCCATGCGCATCCCAATGAGAGATACAACCATTAACTAAACTATGGAAATTAAATGCAAATTTTGGCTAGAAGATCTAACCAGCAAAACCCACTCTATGAGATAACCAACAAGCAAAAATGAACAAACACCGAGACTAGTCAATGAAACAAAGCTAAAATCAGTAACTGAGTTGGTGAAACAAAACCTTCAACTAAGAACTCTAGAGTAGTTGTTGATTAGTCTACCAAAAGTCTCCAAAAAAGATACCAAGCTCACAAGCAAACATATTTTTGGTTGATACAGGATTTCCAAGAACCCAAGATTCTCTTGCATCAAATAGATGTAATGAGTAGTTTAGAAAAGTTGAAGATATTTGTATGAGATTATTATTGGTGAATATGTGTTACTATTGGTACATAGGAACATTGTCAACCTCTAATAAATCTTTTAGTAAAAGTGAATTTTAGATACCTTTCCTCTATATATATATAACAACACTTATCTTATGAAAGCTATATTCTGAAAAGTCAATGCAAAATCGAGCTTGAGAGAACATTGCCAATTCATCTTACAGAAAGAATTTGTTAGCGAGTTGATTGAGAAGTAAACCCTAGATGATTGACATTTTCCTGAGAATTGTATAACAGTTATTATGGATGAGAAGATTGTATTAATTGACAGATCACATGAGAAAGAACCTGAATATCAATTAAGTTCACCGAAAGGAACTAAAACAAATGAAGCTGAAGCATTATCGTGGATACCAAGTAGAGTTATACTAAAATGATACATTAGAGCTTATTTTCAATGCAAGAAGAGTGAGATTGGAGATTAAGATATTAGTACAGCCTACAAGGAACTCTACAAAGAGAATGAAATGATGAATGGAGAGTATGGACATCTTGAAAAAAAAATTCTAACACATATTGTGCACATGTGCCAAATAATTTTGAACCTGAATGGATTAAATATGTATTGAGTAGAATACATAGAGACTACATATGGTTGGAAGGAGATAGAAAAATTAGGATCCCAAAGGAAATTATCTTTACAGTTTTTGGATTATCGGATAATGGAAGAAAATGTGTAAAGGAATTGGATTCTAGAACAAAAATTAAAGGTATAGTAAGGTATAAGAAAGATCATAAAAATTTTGTTGTAAGAAAAATTTTTGATAAAGAAAAGAAATTTGCATCAATGGTTATCAGATACAAGATCTATCATGAAAATAAATTAGACAACATATCTGGAGGGGCACTACTGGTTTCATATGAGATTGTTACTAAAGGAATCAAATATGATTTAGCAGAAATGATGAGAAATCAACTGATGATGAAAATGATAAAAATTAAGAAACAAGGATTGAAGTTTGGAGGGTTATTGGTATGTATATTTTTTGATGTACAAAAATATTTTCTGGGTATTGGTAAAGTAAATTGGACAACGGGTGAAAAAATTATAAGTCAAATTAAAAGATACATTGAACAATTGGGAAGAAGTTACAATAAATTATTGTGGAGTTATTTAAGATAATTTCAAACAAGAATGTATGGAAGATATCAAATACCACCTCATATTGTTAAGAAATATGATAAAGATATATTTTTTTTGGTTAGCACACACTCATGCATAATTAAAGTAGTGGAACCACGATCCTCATGGAAATAACCTATTGGATATGAAGAAAAGGAGAAAAAATTAGTAACAAGTATTGAGAAATTGTTGGATCAACCTAAGGATATGGAAGCTAATCGATTTGGAACCTATCAAGAAGTTTACAGAAGTATAATATCAGAAGAAAATAAATCAAAGGAAAAAGTAAGAAGTACAATGAGAAAAAAAAATCAAATACAATACCTAAATCATATGCCAAGATCAAGATTAAGGAAGATAAATAGAGACAATCTACTAGAATAGCGCAGTCTACAACAAGGAAGTATACAAAAAGAAAATCAACAACAAAAGAAAGCACAAGGACACAAATAAAGGAAAATGAACTTGATATTGAACAAATAAGATCAAGAATACCAAGGATAGCTAATGACTTAGCGGAAGGAATAAGAGAGAATGGAACTATCAGACACATTCTCAGAATCAAGTACATGACATGGACAAAATAAGACAAGAAAATTATAGAAGATGCAATAGTATTTCACTTTCAGAAATTCAGAAGATTTCCAAATGAGTTAAGAGAGAACATTCCCATGGAATTATTAGGAAAAATAAACATAAGATGGAATGAATTCGCAGAGAAGGAAAAAATAAATAGAGAAAGAACTTTGATTATCACAAAGCCAGGAACACGTATTGAAGAGATTAATTTATTAATAATGAAATGTGATAATAGATTTCTTAAGAAGACCACAACAACCAAGTTACTAGAAGGATTACAGGAGGAAGTAGAAGAAGATGCATTATAGAAATGGAACATGATTTTTACTATAGAAAGAGAAGACACCCTAATAATTTTTGAAGAAGGAAAAGAGGATCAAACTATTGAAATATAGAATCTGATGATGATACAAGTATATCAATTGAGGAATTATGCATGGTAAGTGTATTTATGGATATGATGCAGAAACAGATACAAGTTAAATCTAACCTATTGAGCACAGTAGAAAGGAATGATAATGGATATATTACCAACATAATTATAAATTTAAAGAGTCATATCACAACAATAAATCACCTATAGAATCAATGGAATATAGTTTTGGGAAAAGTACAGACATACAAAGAAGAAAATAGATAATACCACAATAGTCACATATTTTGGCCACCTTTGGAATTTTTGTCAAAGGGGGACTGATAAGAAGATGAAGATGGGTGAATGAAGAATAGGGAGAGTGATAAGAAGATGCAAGTAATAAGATGCGGAAAGAAGAGGATAAAGAGAGTACTGGAAAATGGGGAGCAACACATCAAATAAAGAATAGTAAGAAGGATGATGATAGAAAGGTTTTTCCATCAATGAAAAAGGGAGAGATTGTTACTTGATGAAATCCTCTACAAGATAATGAATGATTTTGATAATATTTTCATTTATGAGACTAACATCAAGTATAGAGTACTATCAGATAAGAATAGACTATCGACAAAAGGTTATGTTTATTGACAAAGTTTATCGGAAAGATTTATCGAGAAGGAAAATAAAAGAATACAATCAAGAATGACATCCTATTATCACATTAGCATATGCATAAATCAAGAAACCATAATTAGGTCAGATATAGGACAGAAAAATTAGGTCAAGAAAATACTTTTAAAAGGAGATCATAGACAGAAAGAGATATTGTAGTAAAGAGAAGAAGAAAGAAGTGACATCGCAAAGTAGAAACAAGTATCAGTGAAGAAAAGAGAAGTGAAAATCAGAGAAGGAACATAGCAGAACAAGATTTGACAAGCTTTAGGAGAAATAATTCACAGGTCAAATTTCTTGTTGATTTATTCCTGACAGCTTAGCAACAAGATTGTGAATTCCCTTAATCGGGTAGTCTCTAACTGTACTTAGAATCTCTATTCATGAACTTATTTCAAATCCTTTAAAATGGTGAAAATTGTATAAGTGGGATAAAATCCTTTAACCAGGTTACTCCTAATAGGGTATAAGACTTTAACAGGTCTCTAGGTGAATCCCATAGTTGGGTAGCATTGAGCAGTGTTTTTTATAAGCTCTTAACCATGCACCTTATTATTATAGTGATAAGTTATGGGTCTGATCCCCACCATATTTTTTCCCTCTCACCAAAGGTTTTCTATGACACCATAATATTGTGTTAAGTGTTTGAATATTTATGCATTATATGTTTGTTAATTTGCAAGTTATCAGTTATTGATTAATATTGCAACAATTATCGGTTAAAGGAAAAATAGATATCAGTATCAGTAGACATAACAATATAAGTTTGAGATTGATTGGGAAAAAATATGAATTATTTGAGGTATTGATTTACCCACCATGCTCTTATTCCCTAACCTAAATATTTCCAACTGTCTACTTTCATATCTTCCAAACATTGGTCAACTCCTGGAATTGTTGATGAAGTGGGAAAAACATAATATCTTAAGGAATAGAGGAGAGGACATGAAGAGTTACCAAAAATGATTATATCTCACTTAAAAGAGAAAGAGGATTTAAAAATTGATGAGTTTAATATGTTTTTGGATAAGATTATCTATTGGAGAATAATTTTTCCAAGTTTTAGATTGAAGTCCGTATTGCCACAAGCAAGAAGTGGCAGGATCTCATCACCAATGTTTATGAAGTTCCATAGTTTGAATGACCCTCCCACTTATAGATTTGTTAAATGGATTAATGAATAATTGAAGACCCCACAAGGGGAATCAAAATTTTCATAGAAATATAGAGAGGATGGCACAAAACTTTTGGATTAGCTTTCCAAAATGTTTAGTTTTAAGTTTGTTTATTTGAATTGTAATTTGAGTGCTTTTAGTTGTTGTTAGTTATTAGTTAGGAATAAGCGCGATGGTATGAAGCTTGTTTTCATCCTTTCATTTTTGTATAAGAAAATATAATAGTACCATTCACACAAATATAATACAAGATATAGATATATAGACTAAAATATGTAGAAAATAATAGTATTTTTAAGATGATTGTATAGGGCAATACAACTGAAGCACATATCAATTGTACCTATTTTTTGAATTAACACAAAGAATCCTCTTTTCTATCCAAGTTGGAGATTATAAGTTCATTTAATTTTGATGAAACTAGTCCTCTGTGATTATTGATTCCGATTCAATTACTATTATTTAATATTTGGTAAAAGATTAAGTTGCAGTATTAATCTTGGATCATCAAAGATTGCAGATGAAGTGTTGTCTGTGTAACTTGGTCTAATTGGTTTTTTCAGTGAAATTAAATTCAATTAGACTAAGTTTTTCTTCTTCAAAGGTCTTTTTTCTATATATATGGTTGTGGGTGGTGTGCAATTCACTATCTCAAAGAGTTTTACACAAGGGTTTGGTCAGGGATTGACTCTATCTACCCAATATAGGATAAATGACTGGTGTGAGGATTATTTCATAATTCAGGGAATATTTCTAAAAATTGAAAATTTCATTGTTATTTCAATCAAATTCATAATTTACGAGCATTATACCCCTTTTATTTAAAATCATTTATAACCAAGCAATTCAAATGTTTTCAGCATTCATTCAAGTTTTAGTTTGATCATTCTTGAGAACCACTTGCCATCTTAAGATATCAATAGATTTTCATATACTGTTATCTTCTATAAAAAGTCTCAAATGAATAGATTAGGGTTGAGATATAGGTTCACCCACTTAGGTCTTGCAAAGCCTGAAGTGTAGAGGAGTAGGATCATAATTGATCATTCATGTTCATTGTCCAAGTCTAATTGGAGATCCCATAATTGAGAGGGTAAACTCATAGGATTTACAATCTATTGATTTGGGCACCAATAGATTGGTGACTATGCTAGGGATTTGTTTCAAAAATAATTTCCAGAATCTCTATTAAGGTATACTCTATTGGGAGAGAGGAATCATAAATCAACAAGTTTTCCCTTGAAATAAGGGCGGTGACTCTACTTTTTAATTTGTTCATTTCATGAGAAAAGACATGATTTGCATTATAGTAGAAATAAAGGTCCAAGGAATCTAGCACTAATTTCTTGTGGGGAAGAAGGTCTTTGCATAAAGGAGATAATAACCTTATAGAAGTAATCCCTAAAATACATCAGACCTGGCTTTAACTAGATACAAGAAATTCACTAACAGAGAAAGAAACTCATATATTGAGGATAATGTACAAATGGATGAACAAATCCATGAGGAAAATAAGAATCCTTTCTTTCAAACTGATGCAGTAAATGATATGGAAGAACAATAAATCCATTAGGTTGAAGGGGAGGATGATGAAGAAGAGGATCGACAATGGGATGTTATTTTTCTTAAGATGGCTAATAGTGGCTCCAGAGATGAAAATATCGCTAAAGCTCTTAGAAGACAACCATATAAGATACTAGAGAGGCTGGGAATACAAATAAGTGCACTCTCTCCTCCAAAAGAAAGAGAAAATAAATCAAAAAGACCAAGGAAAAAAAGGTGGAGAGATGAAAGGATTCAATAAGAAAAGACAGCAAGGGATGATATAACATCTAGATATAATCCTCCTCATAGGGAAAATGGAGAGTATATTTTCAACACTGGTCATACCAACCCCTTATTTGAAACAAGCATGGGGGAAATAAATGTAAAACATAATGAGAGAGATGGTCATTGGAGACAACCAAACACTGGGAAAAATCATGGCGATGGTAATCCAAGGCAATAAAATAAGGGTAATCAGTATAATGACGGTCAGAACCACAAAGGAATGAATTTGGGAGGTATAAATCATCAAAATCAGAGAGGGAAAAATTTAAATCATCATAATATGGTTCAAGGAAGAAGGGTACCCATGGTGATAGAAAGATATAGAAAACAAGATTTTAATGGGATAGTTGGATATCCAAACCCCATATTTAATGAGTTAAGGAATGTCATTCCAAAGTTTTTAGGGAATAGAGTTGAGTGTGTTGAGAAACATGTGATTAAATTGAAAAATATTATTGATGAATTAGAGGGAAATAATAAATATGTTTTTATGAAGTTATTTGTCCAATCCTTGATAGAAGATACTATTGATTGGTATACATGGATTCCTGATAGATCTATTTCAAGTTGGTTTGATTTTGTAAAATAGTTTATTGAGTAGTTTGGTGACTACAATGACACATCCTTTTCTTCTCATGAAGTGGCCAACATAAAGAATAATTTCAATGAGTCAATAGCAGAGTTTAATAAGAGGTTTAATAAAGTGCTAAACAAAATACCTAGAGACATTAGACCTATGGACTCATTTTTGATAGAATCCTACTTGATTTCTTTTGATAGCAAGACCCACTATGAAATAAGGTCCCACAGGCCAAATACATTACAACAAGCATTCAAAATGGCCATGACCATTGAAAATGATAGAAAAGCTTCTAGCTGAGTAAATAAAAGAGATGATTCAAAATTGTATAATCCCAAAAATCCTAAAAGAGATGATTTGAAGGAAGTAATGGATATTCTCAAAGATTACAAGGTAAAAAAAGATAGGAGTGATAAGCCACCAACACATAGAAATGATATATTTAGACTTCATGATATGCCTTATAATACCACTTAGAAGGATGGAAAACCAGTAAGTATAAAGAAAAATGAGGAAACTCCTGATCCATTAAGGAAAGCTAGTCTCTTGGTGGAAAATGACCCTTGGTGTGAAGTGTGTACACTACCTCATTCACTAGATCAATGTGTAATTGCACAAACTATATTAGAGGAAGGAGACCAAGAAGATGATGAATAACCTATAGTTAATGTCATGTAATTAGAACCATTTTGGGGTAGGGATGAGGATGATTATTCAGAAGATGAATATAATCCTCATGTTTGCACTAGAATAATTAATAAAAAGAATAGTGTACAACAAGTGTTCTCTAATGAAGAAGATTCCCATGCAGTAAGGAGGTTAACAGATGAAGAGAAAAGAGCATATACCATAGCAGCTATGGAACAAGCCAGAAGAAATTATCAACTAAGGAATAGAATAATAAATGTAGATCAAGGAAACCCTATAGGGATGTTTGAAAAGGTTCCAAAGTAGGATGAAAAAAACAAAGAAGATCAAAGAAGGGAAATGAAGACCTTCCAAAACAAGTAGAACAATTTAAAACTCCAAATTTAACCAAGCCTATAGAAAAGCAAGTTTCTAGTAAGAAAAATTCTAACTGCAATTCATTTATGTCTCAAGCTTTATCAAAGGTTAAAAAAATTCTCTAATGGAAATCATGAAATTCCCTAATTACAAAAATGAAACTTTGAGAATATTGTCTTGTGTGTAAATTCGTAAAGAAGATTTTGAGAAAAAGAAAGGTCATGAAGAACCTCCAATAATCTATTTAGGAACTAATATAAATAAGAATCTATCTCAAGTTGATCCTTTTTATTTAACATTGCTAATACATAACAAGTTGGTCAAGAATTGCATGATTGACTCACAGGTAGAAGTAAATATCATGTCAGTTGATGTCATGAAGGAGCTTGGATTGAGTACTGACACCACATATGGAAAGTGTTATGCTATTTTTTAGCACTTTTTCTTGTTGAATCAATATATAGCTATTCAAGATTGACTCTCAAATTCCCAATTCTAGATGCATATAGGGAAAAGGCTAATTAACAAGGATATAATCCTTCTACACTTTTAGCTCCATAGACTTGGGTGCGTGTACCTCTTCAGACTCACTCATTCACAATGAAATCCTACAACGAATTAGGGGTTCTCACCATGATTTACTAATGTCTTTTGATGCAACTGATGCAAAGCTTAGAAAACCAATCCATGATTTTAACAAAAGTAAACAACATTGCAGAAAAAATGGCAAATGTGACAAGGATATTCACCCTTCTTCTCTTCGAGTTTGAAACTCAAGCAGGCTAACCTATAAGATTCAATTATTCAATGAATTACCAATAATGTTAGTATTATTCAACATAGATTCTGAACATTCATGCTTTTAAACAGGAAATGGAAAATGGTTTGATTTTAAATGATTGATGATGAAAACTGCAAGACAAGCAAGGACCGGTGCCTTATCTATTGGGCAACAGAGTCAAATAAATACACAACTCCAAAAAACCCTCCAACTCCAAACACACAGAAACCAAGTGAAGTGCCTTACAAATCACTCTTCTCAATACAATACTCGAACATCAAATTCGCATGCAAATCTTGAACTCTCTGATTTTGCCTCCAAAAATTAATCTCTCCTTGAAAGAAACTCAGAGAAAAACTCACAGCTACCTTATAACTGGTACATTAAAATGCCTTACAGATTAACACACAAGAATTAAAACCAGACATACAAAGACATCAATGAATATAGCATAAGGATTCCATTTGTTCTTTATTGAAAAATCATCTGATTCTATACATTTTAGGACAAGTACTCAGGAAATAAGACTCAAAAGCCAGAATCCCACCCAGCAGTGTAAAATTCAACATCCTTGTTACAATGGAGAAAAAGCCATATATAGGAGACAGGGAAAAAAAATTTAGTTACCGACACTTGTCCTTCTCCTTCAAGAAAATATGTGCAACTGCTTCTTTCTCTAACTGCAAAAATCTGATTTGATCTGCACTAAAAAGGTTTGCAAAATTAGAATCCTCATCTCAAGACCTTTCCAATGGTATATGATACTTGTTGTTTTTGACAAAAAATGCCCCCTGAATCACTAAACAAACTTCCTCTCCCGTGCAAACTTTCTGAATAGTCTGAATATCTTGAAATATTTGAATTTACATGTCTTTTCAATAGTTAGACTATTGAATTGAGATAATATTTCATTTTAATATTCTACACATATTATCTCTATTTTGCATTGATTTTACCTTTTATTACCTTTATTCTCCAGAATGCACCAGATGTGGACACTTGGCATGCTTTGATTCACTGCTCTAAATTGGATTTTCACTCACCTTCTAACCCTGGTTCACTTCTGCTCATTGTCTCTGAGTCTCTGAAATATTTCTTTAACTATGATTAGATCTGGAGACTTGGAGACAAGCCTTAGTCTCTAAGTCTCTGAATAGGCTTAACTCGACCACACATTGACCACTCTCTAACCATGGTTAACTCACATAGACTAGTCTCTAAGTCTCTGAATCAATGCACTAACCCTGGTTAGATATGGAGACTTGGAGACAAGCCTTAGTCTCTAAGTGTCTTGATAGGCTTAACTCGACCACACATTAACCACTCTCTACCCATGGTTAACTCACATAGACTAGTCTCTAAGTCTCTGAATCAATCCACTAACCTTGGTTAGATCTAGAGACTTAGAGACAAGCCTTAGTCTCTAAGTCTCTGTAAGCCTTAACCACACCATTCTTTGACCACACCTTGACTATAGTTAGCTCTGAACAATGAAGTCTCCAAGTCTCTGAGAAATTCAAATAACCACAGTTAACTTTGGAGACTTCGCATGCGGTCAATCTAGCAATTAATTGCTGATTCTCAGTGGTCTGACTTAGTGTCTCATGACTACACAGTGATTAGTCTCTAAGTCTTTGAAGCCTAGCGGTTATCTCTTAACCATCTCCTGACTTTGCAACCTTGCGCCATGTGTCATCCAAGCCATCTTTCATATTTGCCACTTGTCTACAAAATTTGGTTGTCTCACTCATTGACATGCTTCCCAATGCACCACTTGACATCCTACATGCACACACATGAAGAGGGCCTCCTTCTCTACTTTACATTTCAATGTGTTTGCACTCTGGGTTATAAACACTTCATTTTTCCCCAACAAGGCCAATGTGGGACTAAATCCCTTTGGTTTTAAAGCCTTTTACTCATTATTGCTCAAAATAGGGGGCCCACCTATGCATTGAGTCCTCCAGCCAAGGGGTCCACCAAGTGACCTCTTGGCTTCTTATTTACAATGAAATGTAAGTGCCTTAGTATTTAAATATTAAAGAAAACCATTCCTTGGTGAATGTGGGATAATGCATTTTGTGACTGTTATGGACAGTTTAGATAGTGTTGCACACAATCGACTATATCTCGCAAACAAGGAAGAATTTGGAAGATCGCTCTGGTGAGAATTTGGAGAATTAGATTTTTCAAAAACATATCCAAAATTGAGCATGATCCAACGGTGGAATTAGAATTTATGCCCACCACAATATGACTGTTTGCTATTTTCTTTTTCATTGTTTTGAAATGACTTCCACCAAATGTTCTAAGCAGCCCACTACTTGAGATTACATCTATCATTTATTGTTTATCAAGTTCATGCTTTGTGCTAGTATTTATCTTGCTTAGCTGGGCAATTTCATTATAAACATCACTTAGTTTTCAAATGCCCCTTTGCAATGTTTGCGCAGACTTTTAAATCAATTCCTCATTCATGTGTGGATTCTTGTTTTACTTGTTGGTTCACATTTCTACATAGCATATCCACCACACCCTTATCATTCAGCGTGGACACTTACAATGTATTGCACAACCTACTAATCCACAGGCTGCACAACCTTTTGAAAACTCCACCTCAATCTCTATGCTACGCGTGGGCTACTACTTGGTGTTTGCATTGGTCTAAAATAGAAGACCCCTTCCTTCAATCACCTACTAAATTTCATTTTCCTCAATATCTTTAAGGAGTTTGGTCTCCATTTGTGCTCCTTCCAAATCTTGAAAAACCCACTTGCCAAGTGCATTTGATTGTATATTTATTGAAAAACTTTTCAATAAATCCAACTTGCACATTCCAGTCAACCATTTTTCTCTTATGCATTCTTCTGGTCCTCATGTACCTCAAACTTGCATCCACACTCTGAATACAAACCATTATGAAAAATTTTCACAACACATCGAAGTAGCAGTCTTTATAATGACTTTTCACATTTCCGCAAACTGAACTTACTAATGGCAAATAGCTTTCGGAACAAGACTTGAAAACTATCTGAATAACTCTTTGCAAGCATGGGAAATGGAAAACACATTCATCTCTAGCATCTGAATAATTATCATCCATTGTACCTTTTTAAAAACATCAGGATCAAAAGATTATAACATGCAAAGTGGGCAATTTCATTATATTCTGGAAATTGAAGTATTCAAATACACGCAAACACTGCCAAAAATACAACTTGGAAAGACATTGGATCAACTCTCAAGGATCCATCACTTAGTAGAATGATTCATTCATCAAAAATGAATATACATGAAAAATGGCTTCGCCAAATTCAACCTCAGGTACAAGTTGCAACTGATCAACCTTGGACATTTCAGAATATTGTGCAAGTGCAAATGCTTAAATAACATAAATCTCATTCAGATCGACCATTGCAAGATTACCAAAACATGTGCTAAGATTTCACCACCATTCACAGTAGTACATTTACATGTAATGGGAATGGTGCCACAATGGGTTCTTGAAAACAACATTCAGACCAAAAGTTATCATTCTTGAAAAATGATCATTCTGTAAATTTAATTATGTTCAGCATTGGCAATTTGCACAAACGGTCTTCAAATTTTGATTCAAAAACTAATAAAAAAGAACCCTTAGAATCTAAACCTCTGAACATAGATTCACCTTCACATGTGGATTATGAAAATTCAACTAACCTTCTTCGATGATCAACTGATCAATCGGCACACACATGCAAAGTCAACACTTTACAACTTCTTGAATCTCTAAACAAGTAAATATGCAGGAATCTGATTTGGAATCAAGCTGGCAAAGTGGACAACTAGATTGGCGAAGGACTGAAATTATTCAGATAGGTACACTCTCATGTTTTCAACATAAAGTAAAAATCAATTATGCAGGGCATTCAATTGGATACAACTTGCAGAAGATCAAAGTAGACTATTCAGCAATCAGTGCAAACCAGAGAAACAAGACAGTTTCGCAGGACCAACTTTGGGCAATCCAGAAACTTATCAAATGGATTCAAAATGACTTAGGATTTGAAATATAGTCTCTTTGATATACATGTTAAACATTACCAACATGGTGACCCTTGAAACACAAAATAATGCAAGTTATTCAGATGCAAACTATGCTTGTTATAGCAAATTGACACTTTAACAACAAATGCAGAATGGACAAGTGCTCAAAACAAGTCATCACTAAACAACTCAAAACTTGAAAATGACAACCTAGGATGCCTTCATACGTCTAAAAAAGAGTGATGAACACCTGAGATGCATGATAGACCTCAAAATTCCATCTGGGTGAAAACGCATAAAAAGCATTTATAGGGGGTCAAAATGCAAAAGATTAACAAGGTACTCAAAAACCCTTGTTGCATTTTTGAGTCCCAACAGTGGGTCTGACTGGGGATGCGTGCCCCATGTGGGCATGCAAAGAACTTTATAATCTCATGGTAGAAGCAGACCATTCACAAAAATAAATCAGACTTCCTTATCTCTCTTATTTCTCCTTTCTCTTGAATCTCTCTCTCTTTCAAAAAATGGAAACCCTTTATTGAAAGCAAACACACCACACAACTAAAGGGAAAGCGACTATGCCACATGTACATTATTTACGAAAATCCTCAAACCTTCTCAAAAATGAAATCAACACTTACCCCTATCAAAAATCTGATTTTCATCTCCATGCATCAGAGGTAAACTGAAATCATTACTTCCATTCACTTGATCATACATACAACTGCAAATTTTCAGCATATCATATAAAAAAAACTAGCATAGTCACCATCAACTGGAAACATCCAATCACCAAATCACTATGAATGATGGTCATTGTATGACAAAAAAATACCACATCCTTCAATATCATTATCTTGCTGAAAAGAAACATAATATAAAACACACTCTTCATGCTCAACTAAATCCTCAACCAGCTACATAGGAAATTTGAAACACTCTAGCTCAACTTCACAACCAGCATTATAATAAATTACTTCAGTGAGTGCTTGGACATCAAAAAAAATATTCTCACCTACAACCACATGCATACTACACAAATACTCAAGTAAATCACCATGAAGTTTTGCAACTTGTGGATTCAGATTTAGTTTATCCTGAAAAACATTAGCATGCTGAATTAAAAAAAGAAAAGACTGACTTTTTGTCTAATAACTGACATGCCCTTGCTGATTCATCTCAATAGCTTTAAAAAATAGTGCCTCCAACATTTTCTATATCCCACTCTTGCAAAAATGAACATACCTCTGGCTGAAACACATGATTTGATGTAAAATCTGAATCTTCTTTGAGCTCCATGTAAAACATTTCAAAATGTGGTTTCAATAAATCAGTATGCATTTCATTGCATATATTCTCATTTTGGAACACATCTTCTTGATAAAAATCATTGTTATAAGAGACATTACCAGCATAAGTAACTTCCTCTTGACCAAACATTGATTTCATGCCATTAACAATGTCATAAACATCAATATCAATGTCAAATAAGTTGATATCCATTTTCGGTTCAAGGACAAAATCAGATTTAGTCTCTATATCATAGGAGATACTTTCTTGAAAACTCTCATAATTCGGCTCATACAAATCTAACATTGACCCACCAACAGCAACTTTGCATTCATTCTCATGGTTTTTAGGATCAACATCTTCACATGACAAGTCACAATATGAAAGCATACAAATTGAAAAATCCATGTTATCATCATTGTCATTTGAAGAAAAAGAATTTATCTCTATTTTATACAAATCAAGATCTTCACAATCATTCCCAACACATGATATTTTTTCCTCC
Organism: Thuja plicata; assembly: GCA_018584345.1. NCBI lineage: Eukaryota > Viridiplantae > Streptophyta > Pinopsida > Cupressales > Cupressaceae > Thuja > Thuja plicata. Next base: position 18,353,143 of record MU224951.1, on the reverse strand, counting down.
TTTTCACAAGGATGCATATAAACCATTAGTTTATCTTCACAAGAATCAAGGCCATTGTGGCTCCATGAATCCTCTTCCTCAACCAATTCTTCATTGGGACCAAGGATTGAAATTTCTTGGCTGATATCTTTTTGTTCAAAGAAATGCCCACAACAAATTTCATCTCCATCATAGTCATTGCTTTGTTGTTCAAATAAATCTTCTTCAAACTGAGATAAGAAATCTACATTATGGTGTTGAAAAGAAGAAAAACCCACAGACTGAAATGAAACATCATCAACTATAGATTTGTTTTCAATGTCTTGATATTCATTGATTTCATCATCAGCATAACAATCAACATATTCAACAACATAATCACATTCAATATTACTCTCATAGCTAGATTGAACATCAGCAAAGTCTGATAGAACTCCTTCACTTGGGGCTTCAAAATCATCATTTGACAAATCACCGGCCCCCTCATTAGTTTCCACATCTGACTACAAATAACTTATCTCTGTAGCCCCAAAACTAGAAAAAATAGTTTCCAATTTCTTAGGTGTGTAACTGGTGTATGAATCTATCTCTGCCTTAAGAACATTGCAAATTTCTTTACTAACCATATTCACATCAATATGAGGAGAAAAATTTTCTTGTTAAATATATTCTCCACTCACATTTTGTGTTGAAACACAATTTGAAACATGGTTTGTAAAATCAACAGGCATGAAGACATCTTGGCATTTGTCTTTGTTTCTTGATCCACACCTATCTAGGGCACTTGACACATCATGACAATGATTTCTAATTGATGTAAAACCCCTTGGGACGATTCCATATTTTAAATTATTCTCAATATCTACTGCTGTCATAAAAGCATGATGCAGGGTTTTAGGATTTTTATCCCTTAGCAAGTAGCTCATCTTTTTATCAGATGCCCCTAAATAAACAACCAAACATACAACATCATTTGGTCTTAACTCCATTGGGATCTGAACCAATATTTTTGCAAATATGAAATTTAAAGGAGGAACCATCTCACCATTCTTTACTTGAATTTCCATAAAACTCCTAATTACTACAACTGGATTAACCTTTTCACCAAAATGCTCCATAAAGGATGACTGCAACTCTTCCCATGAAGAGATAGAATATTCTGGCAGAAAAGAGAACTAACATCTTGCATCATCCATCAAAGATTGGATAAACAATCTCATAACACATTCCTCATACTCAATATCAAAATCCTCCATCAAGTCCATGAATTTTCTTCAATGGTTTTCAACATTTTCCTCTTTCACACCACTGAATCTTGGCGAATTTTCTTTGATTTTAGATGGAAAAGAATTTGGGTAACCACAGATACCTTCAAAATTTAGAGCTGGATATAACTTAATGTTGAATCTCTATCTACTATAATTCTATAACATCTTATTAGACATGGTTACACTCGAACACACACAAGGCTAGAAATAATCAAATTAAATTCCCACACACCTTCATAAAATTTTCAATTTGATCATAAAGAGCTTGATCAAACTTCTCAAACAATTTGCATACTATACTCAAACATGAAAGCTGAAGCTAACAACAACATAGTATACAAATAACATTGCAACACGTTTCCCTTTCAAATAGTGTTGATATCACCTAATAGGGAAAAATTTTGAAAACTAATTTTCATGGATTAATAGTTATCCAATGAAAAATAGAATACTTGGAATATGATGAAGCTGCTATGAACTATTTGATTTGTAGTCACCTCCAAATCACCTTCAAAAACTTAGTAGAGCTGCCACCTCTTTGAAGAGGCAAAGATTATGCTCTAACCTTCTTCAAATCAACAACTTACATACATCCCTTTATGATAGGTCCTCATATTAAATCCTCTCTTGATTATATTTTTAGTTATAAGAGCCCAAAAATTTTCTACCTCTATCTCTGCAAGTCTAGCTTCTTAGTAGTCTTTTTTTTAAAACATGCACACTGGTGCAAATCAGAGAAATCAGAGTCTCCACTCACCACATGTGAGATTGTATAGGTATTTCTTGAAGAACTTGGACTTTGAGACATTTTTCAATGATAGAAAAAAAACTTGATTCACTTTACAAAAAAGAGGAAAGTTTCTTTGTAGAACACAACTCTATGACTTCAATGACTACCCCAGTAGAGTCACCATTTTTTTAAGCACTTTTTCTTGTTGAATCAATATATAACTATTCAAGATTGACTCTCAGATTCCCAATTCCAGATTCATATAGGGAAAAGGCTAACTAACAAGGATATAATACTTCTACACTTTGAGCTCCATAGACTCGAGCAGGCGTACCTCTTCAGACTCACTGCTTCACATTGAAATCCTACAGTGGATTAGGGGTTCTCACAATGATTTACTAATGTCTTTTGCAGAAAATGATGTAGAGCTTAGAAAGGAAATCCATGATTTTAATAAAAGTAAACAAAATTGTAGAAAAAATGGCAAATGTGACAAGAATCACCCTTCTTCTCTTCAATTTTGAAACTCAGGCAAGCTAACCTATAAGATTCAATTCTTCAATGAATCACCAACAATGTGTGTATTATTCAATACAAATTCTAAACATTCATGCTTTTAAACATGAAATGGAAAATGGTTTGATTTTAAATGATTGATGATGAAAACTGCAAGACAAGCAAGGACTAGTGCCTTATCTATTGGGAAACAGAGTCAAATGAATACACAACTCCAGAAAACCCTCCAACTCTAAACACACAGAAACCAAGTGAAGTGCCTTACAAATCACTCTTCTCAATCCAATACTCGGACATCAAATTCGTATGCAAATCTTGAACTCTTTGATTTTTCCTCCAAAAATTAATCTCTCCTTGAAAGAAACTTAGAGACAAACTCACAACTACCTTATAACTGGTGCATTAAAATGCCTTATAGATTAACACACAACAGTTAAAACTAGACATACAAAGACATCAATGAATATAACATAGGGATTCCATTTGTTCTTTATTGAAAAATCATCTGATTCTATACATTTTAAGATAAAGTACTCATGAAATAAGACTCAAAAGCCAGAATACTGCCCAACAGTGTAAAATTCAACATCTTTGTTACAATGGAGAAAAAGCCACATATAGGAGACAGGGAAAAACAAATTTAGTTACCGACACCTGTCCTTCTCCTTCAAGAAAATATGTGCAACTTCTTTCTCTAACTACAAAATTATGATTTGATCTGCACTCAAATGGTTTGGAAAATCAGAATCCTCATCTCAAGACCTTTCCAACAGTATATGATACTTGTTGTTTTTGACAAAAATTGCCCCCTGAATCACTAACCAAACTTCCTCTCCCGTGCAAACTTTCTGAATAGTCTGAATATCTTGAAATATTTGAATTTACATGTCTTTTCAATAGTTAGACTATTGAACTGAGATAATATTTCATTTTAATATTCTGCACATATTATCTCTATTTTGCACTGATTTTACCTTTTATTACCTTTATTCTCCAGAATGCACCAGATTTGGACACTTGGCATGCTCTAATTCGCTACTCTAAACTGGCTTTGCACTCACCTTCTAACCCTGGTTCACTTATGCTTATTGTCTCTGAGTCTCTGATATATTTCTTTAACTATGATTAGATCTGGAGACTTGGAGACAAGCCTTAGTCTCTAAGTCTCTAAATAGGCTTAACTCGACCACACATTGACAACTCTCTAACCATGGTTAACTCTCATAGACTACTCTCTAAGTCTCTAAATCAATGCACTAACCCTGGTTATATCTGGAGACTTGGAGACAAGCCTTAGTCTCTAAGTCTCTGAATAGGCTTAACTTGATCATACATTGACCACTCTCTAACCATGGTTAACTCACATAGACTAGTTTCTATGTCTCTGAATAAATGCACTAACCCTGGTTAGATCTGGAGACTTGGAGACAAGCCTTAGTCTCTAAGTCTCTATAAGCCTTAACCACACCATGCTTTGACCACACCTTGACTATAGTTAGCTCTGCACAATGAAGTCTCCAAGTCTCTGAGAAATTCCACTAACCACGGTTAACTCTGGAGACTTCACACACAATCAATCTAGTAGTTAGTCATTGAGTCTTGGTGGTCTGACTTAGCATCTTCTGACTGTGCAACGGTTAACTGGTGGTTAGTCTCTAAGTCTCTGAAGCTTGGCGGTTATCTCTTAACCATCTCACAATTCCACGACCTTGCGCCACGTGTCCTCCAAGCCATCTGTCACATTTGCCACATGTCTACAAAATTTGGTTGTCTTTAGTTTCTGACACACTTCCCAATGCACCACTTGGCCTCCTACACGTGCGTGCCTGAAGCGAACCTCCTACTCTACTTCAAATTTATATGTGTTTACATTCTGGGACATAAACACTTCATTTTTCCCCAACAGGGCCAATGTGGCACTACATCCCTTTAGTTTTTAAAGCCTTTTACTCATTTTTGGTCAAAATAGGGGGCCCACCTTCACATTGATTCCTCTAGCCATGGGGCCTACCAGGTGGCCTCTTGGCTTCTTATTTACAAAACAATGTAAGTGCCTTAGTATTTAAATATTAAAGAAAACCATTCCCTGGTGAATGTGGGATAATACATTTTGTGACTATTATGGGGAGTTTAGATAGTGTTTCACATAGTCAACTGTATCTCTCAAACCAAGTAGAATTTGGAAGATCGCTTTGATGAGAATCTGGAGAATTATATTTGTGACAACATATCCAAAATTGAGCATGATCCAACGGTTTAATTAGAAGTTATTCTCCCCACAATATGACTATTTATTGTTTTCTTTTTCATTATTTTGAAATGACTTCCACCAAAGGTTCTGAGCAGCCCACTACTTGAGATTACATATGTCATTTTCTATTTATCAAGTTCATGCTCTGCACTGGTATTTATCTTGCTTAGTTGCGCAATTTCATTATAAACATCACTTAGTTTTCAAATGCCCCTTTGGAATTTTTGCGTAGAATTTTAAATCAATTCCTCATTCATGCGTGGATTCTTTTTTTACTTGTTGGTTCACATGTCTACACAGAACATACAACTTACCCTTAGCATTCATTGTGGACAATTACAATGTATTGCACAAACTACTAATCCCACAGGATGTACAACCTTTTGAAAACTCCACCTCAATCTTTATGCTACGCGTGGGCTATTTCTTGTTGTTTGCATTGGTCTAAAACATAAGACCCTTCCTTCAATCACCTACTAAATTGCATTTACCTCAAGCTCTTTAATTAGTTTGGTCTCCATTTGTGCTCCTTCCAAATCTTGAAAAACCCACTTGCCAAGTGCATTTGATTGTATATTTATTGAAAAACTTCTCAACAAATCCAACTTGCACATTCTAGTCAACCATTTTTCTCTTATGCATCCTCCTGGTTCTCATGTACCTCAAAATTGCATCCACACTCTGAATACAAACCATTATGCAAATTTTTCACAACACATCGAACTAGTGGTCTTTATAATGACTTTTCACATTTCTGCGAACTGAACTCACTAATGGCAATTAGCTTCCGGAACAAGCCTTGAAAACTGACTGAATAACACTTTGCAAGCATGGAAAATGGAAAAAACATTCATCTACAATATTTGAATAAGGATCATCCATTGGACTTGTTTAAAAACATCAGGATCAAAAGATTATAACATGCAAAGTGGGCAATTTCATTATATTCTGGAAATTGAAGTATTCAAATACACGCAAACACTGCTAGAAATGCAACTTGGAAAGACATTCGATCAAATCTGGAGGATCCATCACTTGAAAGAATGATTCATTCATCAAAAATGAATATACATGCAAAATGGTTTTTCCAGATTCATCCTCAGGTACAAGGTGCAACTGATCAAACTTGGACATTTTAGAATACTGTGCAAGTGCAAATCCTTAAATATCAGAAATCTCATTCATATCAACCATTGCAAGATTACCAAAACATGCGCTGAGATTTCACCACCATTCATAGTAGTAAATTTACATGTAATGAGAATGGTACCACAATTGGTTCTTGAAAACAACATTTAGACCAAAATTTATCACTCTTGCAAAATGATCATTCTATAAATTTGATTATGTTTGGCATTGGCAATCTACACAAATTGTCTTCAAATTTTGATTCATAAACTAATCAAAAAGAACCCTTAGAATCTGAACCTCTAAACACAGATTCACCTTCACATATGTGGATTATGAAGCTTCAACTAACCTGCTTTGATGATCAACTGATCAATCGGCACACACATGCAAAGTCAGCACTTTACAGCTTCCTGAATCTCAAAACTTAGTAAATATGCAGAAATCTGATTTGGAATCAAGGTGGAAAAGTGGACAACTAGATTGGCCAAGGGCTAAAATTATTTAGATAGGTACACTCTCATTTTTTCAACACAGGTGAAAACTCAATTATGCAAGAAATTCAATCGGATACAACTTGTAGAAGCTCAAAGTAGACTATTCAGCAATCTGTGCAAACGAGAGAAACATGACAGTTTAGCATGACCAACTTTGGGGAATCCAAAAACTTATCAAATGGATTCAAAATGAATTAGGATTTGAAATATAGGCTCTCTTATATACATTTTAAACATTCCCAACATAGTGACCTATGAAACACAAAAGGACACAATTTATTCAGATACAAACTATGATTGTTACAACAAATTGACACTTTAACAACAAATGCAGAATGGACAAGTGCTCAAAACAAGTCATCACTAAATAACTCAAAACTTGAAACTGACAACCTGGGATGCCTTCATACATCTAAGAAAGAGTGATGAATACCTAAAATGCATGATAGAGCTCAAAATTCCATCCGGGCAAAAAGGCATAAAAAGCATTTATAGGGGGTCAAAATGCAAAAGGTTAACAAGGTACTCAAAAACCCTTGTTGCATTTTTGAGTCCCAATACTATGGACAACATATCAGTATCATTGGTGGGAATCATGATAGATGTGGAGTTCAAATTGCCAACATGTCCAGTCACATCCTACAAAATGGATATCATAGTAGTGGAGGTTCGTATCAACTATGGAATGTTTTTGTCCAAAAAATGGTCAAATTTGGTAGGAGGACATGTCCATTTGGATTTATCATATGCAACAATCCTTGTAAATGGAAGAGAGGTGAGGATTTATAGGGAGCCAAGGTCTCCTTACATAATTGAAGAGGTTGATATGCAAGGGACAGTTAATTTTTTCCATTGAGATATGGAGAACTTTCAGGTAAGTATCACTAAGCCCATCTTTAATAAACTAACCCTTTTTAAATTCATGCAAAGGATTTTCCTAATATAACTTGACACATGTACTTTGATAGAGCATGTAGCAAGGATGGTAATGGTGCTAGTGTGCTTTTTATGTCTCTGCATGGTAAAGCTTTCAAGTAATCTTTTCTATTGAATTTTGATTGTAATAATAATGTTGTTGAGTATGAAGCTCTTATATTAGGGTTGGATATTGCAATTAGGTATGGAATAAACATATTATTTGTGTATGGTGACTCAGATTTAATTGGTTTTCAAGTGGGAGATAGATTTTCCTCGAGAAATGCAAGGTTAAGAATGTATAGAAACCTGGTTTGGGATTATTTAGAACTTTTTGATGCATTTTCCATTCAATAGATTGATAGATCTAAAAATTTTGTTTCTAATTTCATGGATAATATGGTTGTTAGGCATAATGATTTTCCTTTTGATGAGATAGTTCATGTTGAGATTGAATTTAGGCCAGTTGTACCTGACAACACTCAAAATTGGGAAGTGTTTGAAGATGACAAGGACCTACTAAAGTTTCTCACATGTGAAGACCAATATGAAAATCAGCATATTGATTGGAATGCTTATGTGGAAGAACATGAAGGAAGTTGTTATACAATTGAAGACAAACAAGATTCCAAAAGGATCAGTATCTTTGGAGAATATATTTGATAATCAAGAGAGTTTCCAACAAAAGAAGGTTTCTATAGATTGTAATAAGTGGAAAAGATTAACTTGGGAAATGAGTACACTTTGAAGGAAGTCTTCATAGGAAAGAAACTTGCTCCTAAAACAAGGACTGATTTGATTGCCTTGTTAAGAAAATATAGGAAGGTCTTTGATTGGTCAAATGATGACCTCAAGGCCTACAAAGAAGATTTGTCTCAACATGAGATTCCCCTAAAATATGATGCTAAACCTTTTAGGAAAAGATAACGCCCTATAAACCCTAATTCGGTCCCTAAGATGAAGGAAGAACTTGTGAAATTGAGAGCTGATGGAATAATAAATCCTATTAGACATTCAACATGGGTGTATAGCTTAGTTCCAGTAAGGAAGAAAAATAGTGATATAAGATTATGTGTAAATTTCAAGAACCTAAATATATCATATCTAAAAGAAAACTATGCATTGCCCAATATGGAAGCACTATTGCAAAAGGTGATTGGAAATGATATGTTATCTGATGAGACCATTTATTGTCTCTATTATATTAATCTTTATACTCTATTTTTAAGTATTACCAGAACAATTATGGACTTATAATTAGTTGAACTCATGTCAAAGTACAGATAGAACCATTAAACCTATGGGTAGAATAGATATGTCATATTGTGCCAATATTATAAATATTGAAGTATTTCATATAAGAATTAGAATGTGTGTTATAATATCTAGATTAATTTGATTAGGCTAATTGTATGAAGATCTTTGCATGATAATGAACCTGCTAGGAAATAGGAGCCGCTTGGGAGTGGTCGAAAACATTCAAAGAGAACGATAAAGAATAGCTGCGGGCGGATAACCATCATGGCATTAGAAGATATGACTACTGCAAATAAGGAGCAACTGTTTTAGAAATGCATGAACGAAGCGCTATTATATTCCTTCCAAACTTCCAGCATGTTGACTCGGTCACCTAGACTTCATTACATATGTCGTGGGCTATTGTGTTTCCCATTTTTTCTCTCTGGCGTAGTTTCAGTTAGATGGTTCCTTTTCTATTTTAGAATAAAGAAGTCAATCCTCTATTTATAGGGATGAGACTATTATTTTGTAATTTTGGAGATTTTGGAATACAATGTTCTGATTGTATCTTGCACAGCAAGTTCATTTTCTATTTTACGTACCATTCTCATGTAATCAGTTCTTGGAATATAATGAAGTAACTTTTGGTTTATATTTTGTGTTCATAGATTAGTAGAAGCCGACCAAGGGGGCCCACTTGGGAGGTGGATTAGAGTAGAAGTAGAATAGATTTACTTCCTACATTTCCATCATTCTAGATAGAATATTACAGTTTCTTCCTACAGCATTGTACTTTGTGAATGTTCCTGCAGGACTTGCAAGGATAGTTATAGTGAATGCTCTAGATTGAAAGATTAGGCTTAAGTAGAGTTTGCAATTTGTAGTGTTAATTTCAGTAAGGAGTAGGTTTGTTTCCTTTCCTGCAGCCCTAGTATAGATTCCTTTCATGTTTTTTACTTTCCCGCAGCATAGGTAGAGTTTCTCTTTAAGGAACTTAGTGCACATACTGTGTCGTACCATTTCAAGTATACGTCTCTGGCTTGACAAACTAAATGCACCTCATGGTGGGAGAAGTGATCCTTAGATTGAATAAACTATTCCTAAGAGAGGCTTTTGGAATGATTACTAAGAACCTATTGTGAGGCGGTTTATTTTTGGCACCGCTGTCAGGGATGGTGTCAAGCTAAGAAACTTTCTGAGTCATTTTTTATTTCTAAGCTATTTTTTAGTGGTTGTAGTTTTAAATTTGCTTCACCAGTGTGAATAATTCATTTTCATGCATCGAAGGGGAAGAAGAAGAGATGAATATGGTTGATTTCTTCCAGGAGAGTCTACAAATTTGAATTATAAATTTGAAGAAGTTGAGTTGCCTTTTGTTGACGCAAGTCCCAAGTTTCCTGCAGCATCTTCCGCTAGAGAAGAGCCTTTTTATATAAGTGGTCTTCGGCCTTTCGCTGAAATCTTGGCCATCTTTCTTGACAATTCTAACCCAAACGCACCTGATGTTAACAATCCAATCACTAATATTCCTTTCCAACAACAACTCCAACTCCCAATACCTCCAGTAATGGTACAACGTACTTTCTTGTTTCCTCTACCGAGCCTTATAAACAATGCCAATCTCAAAAATATACCCTCTGCTGCAATTCCAAAGTAACCGAAGATCCTGACACCTTTTTATTCGAGTTTGACATCCTCTATCATAGCTTTGACTATAACACTGATGCCCACAAACTCAAACTATTTCTAGCAACCCTAAAGGAGTCGGCCTTATGATGGTTCATGGGCATAGGAGCAAATGCAGTAGGCACATGGGATGAGATGCAGACTCTGTTTCTGCAAAAATACAAAGAATATTGCAAGGGAAGTGACCCAAGGGGAGATGAAATTTTTATAATTTCACAAAAGGAGGATGAAACCTTGGAGGAATATGTTTCATGTTTCTTATACACCATGCAGAAGAATCCCCAACATGTTCTGGCAGAGGATTCACATAAACTAGTCTTCTTAATAGGAGTGAACGATAGTTGTTTGGAAGCATTGGACCTCATGGTTGGTGGGGACATATCCCAATCTTCTTGGGATGACCTCAAGAAAATATGTCTCAACTACTCCAGATCAACTGGGAAGAAAAGCAGAGGATATTGGTCTACAGTCATTAAAGGGAGCAGTTTGGGAGTTTCTAAGTTGGAGATATCTAATTTGCTAGCAGATTTCAAGAAAGACATCATTAATGATGTTTCTATGCATCTCAACACCATGAATACCAAGAAGAAACATGTAGATGCTGAATTGCAGTTAGCTAAGTAATGTCCTCATTGTCATAAACAAAAGAAAGACTGCAGATGCAAGCTGGTGGCGAACCTGGAAAATCAACATTTTCCTACCAAGTACATCAAGATAGAAGGAGACGATGATCAAGTTTTCTTTTTTTCTCAATGTTGACCATGGGCTTCATGACAAGGTATGCCTCATGACCCATTACAATTTTTAACTCCTTACAGTATTCAATGGCAAAACCAAAGCTATCAGAATCCTTCTTAGTACTCTCAGCCAGCCTGGAATAACCAATGCCCTAACCAACAAAATAACCGATGGCAAAATAATCAATGGCCTAACCAAAAAAATAACCAGTGGAAAAATAACCAATGTCCTAACCAGAAAAATAACCAATGAACTAACCAGCAAAATAAGCAGTGGCCCAACCAGCAAAATCAATGACAACCACCGCAAGGAAATTGGAAGCAAAATAACCAATGGAGGGGGCCCCCATAGTGGCCTAACCAAAATCCCACTTTTCCACAACTGCCACTACCAGTCCCTCCTCCTACAATAATGCCACCTCTTGCAGCCACTAGCCCTAATCCAAAACAAACCCAATTGCCTGCTCAGCCACAACCAAATCCAAATAGCAAGCAATAGATGCAGCCAATGTATACCACTAATACACAACTATACCTTGCCTATACACTTGAGATATCTGATATCTATTTGAGGTTTGGTACTACTCTACCTGCACCTAAACATCCTATTATCACAGAAGTTGTAGACACTCCTATAGCATCAGCACCTCTTCCAGAGGCTACATTGCAAGATACCACCCAATCAACTTAAAAATCTAGCAAAACTGATGTTAAAACCTTAGTTGACCCTACGTTTCCACAAAGGCTCACCATAGAAAAGCCTATATCCCACAAAGAAAAGTCATTTGACATTCTTGAGCAGTTGAAAAATATGCACATCCAAATTCCTTTGTTTCAAGCTATCAAAGACGTTCCTATCTATGGAAAAGCTATTAAGGACGCATGCCTTAAAAATCCTAGAAGGAAAAATAAGGACCCTCAAACAGTTCATGTCATAGGGAAACTTACTGATATGATGTTGGGAAAGGTAGTTATACCCAAGGATTCAGACCCTGGAAGTCCAATAGTTGACTTGATAATTAATGGACAATCTATTAAAAATGCTTTAGTTGATTTGGGAGCAGCCATAAATGTAATGACCAAAGATACAATGCACAGACTAAGTATAGAGGGTTTGAGAACAACTCCAATAGTGTTACAACTTGCTGACAGCTCAACAGTCACTCCAGATGGTCTTATAGAAGATGTGGTAGTCACCTTAGACTCATGGGAATACCTTGCTGATTTTCTCATCTTATCACCAAAAGTAAACTTTTCTAGCTATCCAGTCATCCTAGGGAGACCTTGGTTAGCCACCACTGATGCAAAAATTAGTTGCGGATCAGGAAGTATGACAATTTAAAATGGTCAGGAAATAAAGAAGCTAGCACTCTATCCTCCTGCCCAGCCTCAGCCAGACTTGAGAGCTCATGTTTGGCTAGAACTAGGGGATGAGGAAGAAGAGGTCAACTCTGTTGCCCAACTTATGATGATGCACAGACAATCTTTTCTGAAAATACAAGAGGAAGATGATGTAATACAGAGTATTTTTACAAATGAGTGTATAGTAGCAAAAGACATTTTCGAAAGTTCTATTCTACAACTATGTACCTATGAAAACTATGTCTTTCCAGCAAGCCTTGAGATAATAAGCCAATTATTACCATGTGAAGTAGCTACAAGCCCAGTACCTAAGAAGTCAATGGTAGAGCTAACAACTACTGTGGAAATTTCCCCAGGTCACAATCTCCATGTAAACAACAAGTTGCCACCCCCACAGTTGGCATTGTTAACGAAAATCTTGCATAAGCATGAGAAAGCCTTTGTTTGGGATTATGGAGACATGCTAGGTTTGAATCCAAAACTCTACACCCATAGGATCTACATTAATGATGGCAGCTTACCACTCTACCAAACTCAAAGAAGGATAAATCTAGCATTGAGAGAAATAGTCAAAAGTGAATTACAAAAATTACTAGATGTTGGTTTCATCTATCCAATCTCTGATAGCAAGTGGGTATCACCTTTGGTCATTGTACCTAAGAAAGGAGAGAAATGGAAAATATGTGTGGATTACAAAGAGTTGAATAACGCCACAAAGAAGGATCATTTTCCTTTATGCTTTATTGATCAAGTCCTAGACACTCTTGCTGGTAAGAAATATTTCTCCTTTCTAGATGGATATAGTGGTTACAACCAGATCAGCATTGCTCCAGAAGATCAGGAGAAGACTAAATTCACATGCCCCTGGGGCACATATGCTTATTCTGTATTATCATTTGGATTATGCAATGCACCAGCTACTTTCTAGAGAGTTGTAATCAACATCTTTACTGACATATCACATGATTGTATGGAGATATATATGGATGACTTTACTACATTTGGTGTCACCTTTGAGGAAGCCCTGAAGAATTTAGAAAGAGTACTAATCAGATGTCAGGAATACAACTTGTCTCTCAATAGTGAGAAATGCTTCATGATGATACATGAAGGCATAGTGCTGGGACATTTTATCTCCAAAGCTAGAATCCAGGTAGATCCTGTGAAAATAGAGGTAATTCTCACACTACCTATTCCTACAAAGAAAAAGGATGTTAGGTCTTTCCTAGGACATGCTAGCTACTATAGGAGGTTTATCCAAAACTTTAGTCAAATAGCTAGTCCTCTGTATACTTTGCTTACCAAAGAGGCTGAATTTAATTGGACAAAGGAATGTAATGAATCCTTCCTGCAGCTTAAGAAATTATTGACAACTGCACCCATACATAGGGGTCCTGACTAGTCTTTTCCATTTCACATTCATATAGATGCTTCAGACTACACAATAGGTGTTGGCCTAGGACAAAAGTCCAGTAAGCTAGAGAATGCAACTTACTACATTAGCAAGAGCCTCCATGGACCAGAGTTAAAATATACAATGACCGAGAAAGAATTACTAGCAGTAGTTTATTCTCTGAACAAATTTTGTCATTACATAACTGGCTATCCTATTTTTTTTCATACTGACCATGCAACAATAGAATATCTCATGAACAAACCTTCCATTACAGGATGGTTAGCAAGATGGATTCTTCTTTTGCAGAAATTTGACATTACTATAGTTGATAAACCTGGCAAGGAAAATGTAGTAGCTGATTGTCTATCCAGAATTCACCATGCTGAAGAAGACACTACTCTGATAGATGATGCATTTCCAGATGAGCACTTGTTTCATATTGTTGTCCAAATTCTGTGGAATGCTAACATAGCTAATTACCTTGCAGCTAACAAAATGCCAACATAATTTTCTTACAAGGATAGGACATTGCTTGTCGAGAAAGCTTTTATTTCTCTTTGATTGATAACATACTATTTTACACTAGACCTGATCAAGTAATGAGAAGATGTGTGCGAGAAGATGAGACATATGAAATTCTCCATGCTATCATAACGAACCATGTGGGGGACACTTTGCAGCAAAAAGGATAGCCCAAAAGATTTTAACAATTGGATATTACTGGCCTACACTTCACAAGGATGCAGCAAGCTACATAAGGAAATGTGACAAATGCCAGAGAATGGGCCGAAAAACTAGATTAGATGAAATTCCCCTAAATCCACAAGTGGTGGTAACTCCATTTGACAAATGGGTCATGGACTTCATTGGTCCAATGGAAAGTCTTATATCCTGGTGTGCACTGATTATTTGACCAAATGGGTCGAAGTAAAAGACATGAAACATTCCCGGGATCATAAGGTTGCAGAATTTTTGTATGATGAAATTTTCACCAGATATGGAGTATCGAGAGAACTTGTAACTTACCAAGGTGCCCAAGTCACTTCCAATCTATGAACAAATCTCATGAAAGAATATAATATCAGACATAGGAAGTCAAGCCCTTATCACCCTCAGGCCAATGGACAAGCTAAAGTTACAAATAAGGAAATAGAAGCCATCTTAACAAAAATAGTTCATTTACATCACCAGGACTGGAGCAGTAGACTATCAGAAGCCATCTAGGCATATAGAACAAGCTGGAAAACCACTACAGGGATCACTCCATTTGAGTTGTTATATGGAAAAACAGTCATGCTACCCATTGAATTTGAACACAAGACTTTGCGGACAACATTAGAGTTAAATATTGATCTTCCTACAACACAGAAAGAGTGATTGTTGCATCTCAATTCCTTGGATGAAATGTGCAAATCTTCCTTGGAGTGAACTGGAATAGTCCAAAAATAAAGAAAAAAATGGCACGACTCGCATATTAAGAACAAACAGTTTCAAGTTGGCGATTGGACATTGCTATACGATTCAAGATTCAAAGAAATACCAGGTAAGTTGCAGACAAGATGGCTAGGGCCATATGAAATAAACCATGTAGTCACAAATGGAGCCATCTAGTTGACCACAATTGATCCAATACATTTCAATCTATTAGTCAATAGACATCGGATAAAGTTGTATCACCAACCTCAAATAAAAGAAGACTTCCTGCAACAGTTCTGACAACAAATTTCAAATGAGCAATAGGTAACACTTCCTGTAGTAGAGGTTGCAAACCTTCTTCCTACAGCTCTTCAATAGAATTCCATCAAGCATGCCCATAATAAAACTTTTGTGTTTACATGAAGTTCATTCCTCCATTCACTTTCCACTTCTTCTTTCCAACTCATCTCATTTCTCTATCTTCCACCCACCCACCTTCCATGTCATCAAAATTTTCCTTTCTTTGCTTTCAATAAGAGCCAAGTACGCTGACGTAAGCTGCCACCACTTTCGTTCCACTCTTGCCACCTTTTTCTGGCATGTGCAAAGATCAAATGAAAGGTACAAGATTTTCAAATTTTTTCCATTTTTAGCGCATAGATTTTGATGATTATATCTAGTACTGCAATAAATATATCATTATGACATTAAGCCAGTTCCATTCCTCATGCCAAGTATGTCAAGTGTGGACACTTGTCAATGTTTCATAGGGGGGGGGAAGTGTATTAATTCCTAAAATGTCATTTCTAATTACTCCTACAAGATTTTATGTCACCTCAAATCTGTACTTTTCCTTTGTCTCGTTAAAGTCCATTACTATATAGCACAACTGTCATACCTTTATTCCCAAATTATCTCTGATTGTCAGACCTGATGTGACTAATAATTAAGTTATGTGGCAACCCAAAGTAAGAAATATAATTTCTCTTGTTAAAATACATCACCATTGTTCATACTGAGGATAACAAAGGAATTTAGGAGAAAACCCATAGTTTTTCAAAAATGAGTAGTCTGAAATTTAAGGAACAAGGCATTTATATACTACAGAGAAGACAAATTGGAAATTGGCAAGCACAGATGGGAGGCCAGTTATAGAGACACGAGCCGGTAGTGCATGGTGTGTTACTTTCAGATGTTGAAGCGGTAAGGAGGTTTAATGTATGTGACTGGTTAGGGTATTTCTTAAAGCTAACATAATTTGATGAGGACTCAGCAGCTGAATTTGCAAGTACATTCAAGGAAGGGAAAACAATGGTATGGGGATTGACAGTGGTCACAACAGAGGAGAAGATAACAAAATTTACTGGATTACCAATGGTTGGAGAGTACTACCCTAATGTTCATGACGCCAGATCAGCTAGGGCCCAGTTCACCCTACTAGGTGACCCTCAAATGGAAATTAACAATCAAGAGTGCAAAAGAATGTTTATCCCTCCACCGTATAATGAGTTGGCTATGCATATTATCAGGTATTTTACATGTGAAGGGAGATTTTCCAATTCGCATGCATATCATTTCAAGTTACTAATTTATGTAAGGCATAATCTACCAGTAAATGTCCCCAATTTCTTGTACAATATGCTATGCATTAGTGCTTAGGAGACCCAAAAAGGAAATGTCAATTCTGTCACCCACCATGCCCTAATTAAATTGTTAATAGAAATATCTCTTAGGGATGCCTCTCCCATGGCATGTTTTGGAGTTTTTCCAGCATAAAACCCTACAACCACAGGTTAACCCTAATGTACAATTTGGTCATGATGATGCAATACCAATTGACCCAGCCGATGAGCAAGATACCCAGGGGGCAGAAACTAAAGATCTACAAGAAAGTATGTCTTTACCTACTCATGAGAGAAATGTACCCACTTCTTCCCAAACCAAAGGAAAATGAAAATTAGAGGGAGAAACTTCCACTTCTGCAGCCAAACAACAAACCCCTACTTCTTCAAAGGGGAAGAAAAGGAAGTCGTTTCTTGTAGCAGCTACTCTTGCAGCAGAGAAGCCGAAGAAGGCTATTAAGAAAAAGGACATAGAGATTGAGGAAACCCCTATGCAAAGAAGCCCTAGAATGAGAGGACATCTCCCTAGAGTGTCCTCAAAGAGCCAACCTACTTCTCCTTTACAATTTCATGACCAACCCAATGTACAAATCATTCCAGACAACTCCCAAAATTAGTCTGTAGTTCCATACTTTCCTCCACATTCAACAGAAACTTATGAAGATGAACCTGATGTTTACCAAAATAGTCCCCAGGAAATCCATTAGGATATTCCAGATAGAAATGAGGAGAGTGCCTCAGTAACCCATCAGTCAGCCTACATAGAAATGGCCTTAGTTCCCTACAACAGAACTTGGTTAATAAGTTTCCTAGAGCAGTCATGGAAGGAACAAAGGAAGCATAGTAACCAGGCAGAGGATTGTGGCCCAATCACCTTGTAGACACTTCTCTTTGGATTACATAATAAGTATGTTTTAACAACAACTTTATGGGGAGAAGAGAAAAAGAAACTGAAGAAAGTCGTAACAAAGCAAGGAGATTAGATTGTAGAATTGAAAGAGAAATTGGCAAAACATAAACAAAAGATGGATCATGCCCTCAAATTGGTTGATAAAATAATTGCATGTAGACCACCTCCTAGGGTTTATACCATATGTCTGAAAGAACATTTCCTCTTGTTCCAACTAATGATGACCATTAAAGATATAGATTCTGAGTTCAAGTCAGCCCAAGAATTTTATGGCCTTTACCAGACCCTTCCTTCATGGCAGCAAAATCTACTTTGTGAACTCTACATGCATAACTTCATCATTCTACCAGAGACTGAGTGGAACCCTTTACTTTATATAGGGGATATTCAACTAAGGGCATTAATGTCCTAGATGCACAATGAAGCCAACTATGACAGACAACTAGAAAACTATAGGGAATAGAATAAAATAGAGCCATTACCATTAAGAGCAGAGAGAATCAAGCCAGATATACTCCTTAGAGATTGGCTTAATTTGACATATGAAAAAATTAATGAGGAAATCAGGGATAAAATTTTTGGAATTCGAATAGAGGTCTATGCAGAGTATGATGGTTTGTCTTACTTCACCTTTCAGAGAGCCCTGGCTGGTGCTAGAAGAAGATGGGGTAGGTTATCCAAAGCATTG
Organism: Thuja plicata; assembly: GCA_018584345.1. Taxonomy (NCBI): domain Eukaryota; kingdom Viridiplantae; phylum Streptophyta; class Pinopsida; order Cupressales; family Cupressaceae; genus Thuja; species Thuja plicata. The sequence continues at coordinate 18,334,803 of MU224951.1, read as the reverse complement.
AATAAATCTGGACCACACAGTCCTATCAACCTCCAAGAAGCTATTCAAAGAGCACCAAAATATATGCAACTGGGAAGACAAATTAGACATGAACTTTGGTGTCCACTCACCATGTAGCCACCAATGCTCCTATGGCCCCTGTATGACATCAATACTGACATAATTGACCGACTACAGGAGGATCACAGAGTGGATGTCTGGGAGAAGACAAGGGGATTTTACTACACTTTCAAGAGCCAAAGGTGAGGGAGGACAAAGGTTGGATATTTTAGAGAAACTACCAGAAGATGTAATGCTTGAGGACAAGCATTCAACTTACCAGGGGGAGATGATGAGACAATTTACTGTCTCTATTATATTAATATTTATAGTCTATTTTTAAGTATTACCAGAATAATTGTGGCCTTATAATCAGTTGAATTTATGTCAAATTACAGATAGAACCATTAAACCTATGGGTAGCATAGATATGTCATATTGTGCCAATATTATATATATTGCAGTATTTCATATAATAATCAGAATGTGTGTTCTAATATATGGATTAATTTGATTAGGCTACTTGTATGAATATATGTGCATGATAACTAACCTACCAGGAAATAGGAGCCACTTGGGAGTGGTCAAAAGAATTCAAAGAGAATGGTAAAGACCAGCTGCGAGCGGATAACCATCATGGCATTAGAAGACACGACTACTACAAATAAGGAGCCACTGTTTCATAAATGCATTAACGAAGTGCTGCTATATTCCTTCCGCACTTCCAGCATGTTGACTCAATCGCCCAGACTTCATTACATATGTCGTGGGCTATTGTGTTTCTTGTTTTTTCTCTCTAGCGTAGTGTCAGTTAGATGGTTCCTTTTCTATTTTAGAATAAAGAAGTCAATCCTCTATTTATAGGGAGGAGACTATTATTTTGTAAGTTCAGAGATTTTGGAATACAATGTTCTGATTGTATCTTGCACATCAAGTTCATTTTCAATTTACGTACCATTCTCATGTAATCAGTTCTTGGAATACAATGAAGTAACTTTTGGTTTATATTCTGTGTTCATAGATTAGAAGAAGCCAACCAAGGGGGCCCACTTGGGAGGTGGATTAGAGTAGAAGTAGAATAGATTTACTTCCTGCATTTCTAGGATTCTAGATAGAATATTATAGTTTCTTCCCGCAGCATTGTACTTTGTAAATGTTCCTGCAACACTTGCAAGTATAGTTATAGTGAATTCTCTAGGTTGAAATAATAGGCTTAAGTAGAGTTTTCAATTTGTAGTGTTCATTTCAGTAAGGAGTAGGTGCGTTTCCTTTCCTGCAGCCCTAGTATAAATTCCTTTCATGTATTTTACTTTCCTACAACATAGGTAGAGTGACTCTTTAAGGAACTTAGTGCACATAGTCTGCCATACCATGTCAAGTATACGTCCCTGGCTTGAGAAACTAAATGCACCTCATGGTGGGAGAAGTGAGCCTTAGATTGAATAAAATATTCTTAAGAGAGGCTTTGGGCACAATTACTAAGAACCTATTGTGAGGTGGTTCATTATCCATGATGGATGGATTTTCTGGGTATAATCAAGTGAAAGTGAAAGAATCATAATAGTATAAGAGAACATTTACTACACCATAGGGGGCTTATATGTATTCCAGGATTCCTTTTGGAATTACCAATGTTGGGGCTACTTGCTGGGGCTACTTTTTAAAGGGCTATGGGTATAGCTTTTGAGGATTTAATTGATGTCTTTTTAGCTATCTATCTGGATGATATAAAAAATATTTAAAGAAATTAGAGGATCATTGTAATTATTTGGAGAAGATTTTCATATTAGCCTTGGAGTATGGTACATATCTCTTAACCCTAAAAATGTCATTTTAGAGTTACATAGGGGAAACTTCTTGGACATATTGTATACAAGGAAGGGGTAAGAATACATCCCAAAAGAATAGATGGCATTGATAGGGTTCAAATTCCAAAGATAGTCAAGGCTATACAATCATTTTTTAGGCAAATTAATTTTGTAAGAAGGTTTGTCTCTAACTTTTCTGAAATTATTAAACCTATTGCAAAAATGTTGAAAAGGGGAGCATAAATTAAGTGGATTAATGAGGCCTTGGAGGCATTTCAAAACATCAAGAAGGCTATCAAAGAAGCTCCAGTTCTTAAGTCTCCTAACTTCACTAAGCTATTTCAAATATTTTTTTTCTTCATACTGTAATCACCCTAAATTGGGCTACTCTAACCGAAGGCCCTATTTTTCCTTAACTAAGGATCTCCCTCTCAATTATGCTAATCCAATTATTTTATTATTGGCATAATTCATTGAAATAAATAACTTCCTCAAATCAAACATCATCTATTAGTGATCTATCATTAATTATTTATTAATTACCTTGGCCTATTAATTAAATTAACCCCATTAAATCACTTGGATAAAGTAATTAATTAAGGCAAATTAATAAATTCTTCTAAAATACAACTTGCCACTAAATGAAAAATTCATCCATGGACCAATGGGATTTGACACACACAGATCACCTCGCATGGATCAGGCAAGGTTCACTCCTCATCACTCATCAAGAATCAATCTCAACCGCTCATTTCCTCTCATTCTCCATAAAAGGAGTGAATTTTGAGCTCATAAGGTCCTAATTTCTCTACAATCTTGCATTAAAATTATGTTGTAGAATTGAATTCATGCATCTAGTTAATTAGCAAACACTTCAATTTATTAATGGGATCAAATGAATGTAGAATTGATATGTTTAGCTTAGACGCATTCTAATGGCTTCTTAGCAAATTTGAATCTTTCATTTTCAAGTTATATGTCACTGGTCTAAAAAATAAATCTGAGAGCATTATCACAGTTGGATCAAAATCCTAAATATGAAGCTATAGCTTGCTTTTGATTGTCATTCTTTGATTGATTTATATTATGATAAAAATTGATTTAATGAGTTATAGAGTATTGTGTTTATGGATTTGCATGTACAGGTGAACGACACATAAACATATACGCATTTTTTGGTGCCCACCATGGGGATGAACCCTTGATTTTACCCTATTTTTGAGCAAATTTCTATCATTTTAACTCTCTTTTCTATGATGCAGATTCATATTTCATCAACAAGATCGCATCTGGTGAACATGATCACACCTGGTAAATCCTAGCTCATATCCTAGAAATCTACGATCGCATGTAAGAACAAACACATTGGGTAAATTTTGGATCACATTTAGTTTCATTGATCACATTTAGTAAATCCTTAATCACATATGGGAAGGCTCACATTTAGGAGAATTATTCAATCATTTTTTATGTTCCCATTTATATAATTAGAGGATTTTTAATGACTAATGGGTCTTTTTTGTGCATGTAATCAGTTTCTAGCATCCTAACATTGTTTGGAGGACATTTTGACAGAGATTACACAGGACAAAGATGATGAAAAACTACTAATGCATGGTCTTTCAGGTTGCCTCCAAAGAAATCAACCAAATATTATTCTTATCTTAAATGTTTTCATAGGAATTTTAGAAAATTTGAGATTAATTCTCAAACTATTTAGAGGATTGTGCTCTTTTCCCTTTAGGAAAATTAGAAACTCAGACATTAGATTGTGATTTGAAGGAAAATTTTGGGTAAATTTACTATATGCATGATGTGTTTGATAGGAGAAAATGAAATAGATAGGAGATTAATCTCTTCTCCCTAGTGGAGAATTAGAAATCTAGACTCCTAATTCACCAATCCTCTTTATTTCTTTGATATTTAGAGGCCCTACTAGTTCAGGAAAAAATCTCTTAGGAATGACCCAAGAAAGTACAAGTAGACGCCAACTCTTCCACCTCACTATAATCAAGATGCATCCTTGAGATTAAAATCTTAGAAGACTTAATCAGTTTTGTCCTTGTAACATTGATGATCATTCATTGGACATGCTTGGATGTTGTGTAGAGCGGAGCCGCTTCAATCTTGCTTGCAAGACTACACTCATCTAGGTACTCATAGGGCTATATGCCTCAATCTTGCCTTGTGCAAGACTATGGGAGACGGTTATGAACAGATGCCCAGATTAAACACCTTCAAATAGTAACCACCCAGACTACCTCTAAATGTTTGGATATACTTGTGCAAGGAAAATAGTAATTTCCCCAAGACACTCATCATATCGAGCCCTCTTTGATGTTACTACTCAACTAATATGGCCACCAACATCCATTTCGGGTTGTTGGACCATCATATTCTGAGGAGTCATTGAGTGTGTTCCTAAGTTTATGAGAAAGTATTTATGATCTCAGCTATAATTGTTAAGGATAGGTGTGCTTTACATCTAACAACCTTTCTTGATGTGTGTGAATTCAAAATGAAAGATAATTACCTCAATCTATTACCTCTTAGATGGTTACAGACATTTTTAAACCTTCAAACTCATGGAAATTCAACAGACAAACCACAACATTTCACAATTTTCCCTCATTTTGAAACTAAGTCAAAAATTTATGCCAGTCCATTAGAAGATTGCATATGGTATATAAGGTCAGATTCATTGAATAGGATCACATCTGGTTAATGCAGGATCACATCCAGTAATCTAGGATCATATCTCATAAACAATATCTATTTAGGATCGCATCTAGTAGTGCAACATTACATCTAGTCTTTTCAGGATAGCATCTAGTAGGTTGCATATGACAAATAGTGTTTTTTCACTTGTCAGAGTCTTGATCTTTTTAGTATTGGATACCCTTTTGGTTTCTCTGTTAGGTCCATTCATTATTATCAATCAAATTAAAAGTTTCCATTAGTCAAGTTGCAAGTGTACCCCACATGCTTTCTAGGTTCTCAAAAAATCATTGCCAATTCATGTTGTTGTATCACAATCAATCCTCCTTGGTTCCCAGCTCACTATTAGGGTATTATAACCCTCTAATACTGGAACTTATCACTTTATTTCACCAGACTCAAATTTACCAATCCTTTGGACAAACGCACTTGGATAGTTTCAAACCTTTTTTCATATTGGAACACTTTGACTAGGCTCCTCTTACACTTTCATGGATAAAACAAGACACAACTAATATCACGTTGATGATTTAGAATGACCTCCTATGCTGAATCAATTCCATCATGGAGGCACATCAAGGACAAATCCTATATTCAATCAAGACTCACCCTCAACAGTTCTTTACACAAGAAAACAAGACATACCCACCATGGATATACCCTATGAATGGAATGTTTCATTTGATGAACAAAATGATAACTAAGACAATCGAGATGAATAAAATCATCATAATCCCATGTTTGAATCCGATCATGATGAAGACATAACTGAAGAAGAATACCACAAACTTAAGCAAAGTAGGAAGTTTCAGAGAACGTTGGAGAAAATCACCGGTGAAGAGAAAGAAAAATACTTCCTCCATTTAGCTTCTACAAGAGTAAAGCTCCCTAAAATCTATGATGTTGAATGATTGAAAGATGAACAAGTACAAACACCTATTTCAATTCTCTCAAGACAACTTTCCTAGGAATAATAATCAACAACACAACTAAGAGGGGGGTGAATCAGTTGTGAGACAAATTATTAAACATTAAACTTTATAAATAAAACTTTCATCCAAATGATAACACTGTAGATTCCAACACAATAACATAATCCTTTGTTGTCGAGGAAACCCTGTTAAAAGTAAAACCTCGGTGGGAATTAGCACCCACAAATAATGTACTGAGAGTATAGTATCCCTGTTAAAAGATTTAGCCATGTTAGGATCTTATTGATGCATTAGAGTATATAATCATTGTTAAAGGAAAGACCCTCTTAGAAGTCAAGAGTAATAGTGGGCTCATTTCCCAAGTACACTTCCTAAAGAAGGTTAAGGCCACCCTCAGGACTTACAGTCCAAAATACAAGTGTATATAGAAAATATACAATCCAATGAACTCTCTAATAGAAACTATCTTTGCTTGGTCAGTTCCAATAAAGTAACACAATCACAAACTCTTCTCTACATCTAGTAGACAATTACACTCGCAGCTTCCATACTTCTCTATCTCTATATTTTCCTCAAACATACACACACACTTTTAAAAAGAAAAGACCTCTCATATATACCCTATTACAATAATTGATTAGGTCAGATAATTAAGCTTTCCCAATATACAAATAATTATTTAACCCATTGCTAAGATATACAGGGCACCTATAATAAGTAAACATTAATTATAATTCATTAAATATAATACAAGATACTTAATCCACATTCCCAATCCAAGAATACACACTACATATTTGAAGTCGGTCCCAAATAGGTCTCTTCTAGAATACATGCCATAGATGGTGTCACCAACAATCATATGAATAGAGACCTATAAAAAACATTCCTTAACATTTCTTCTATCATCCCTTAAGCTCATATAACCTGAATCCACATCACTCGTAAGTTATACTCAAAATACAAAGACTAACTCTGTCAAAGATCACCGTCACCATCCAGTATCCAGTCTTCACTAAAAAATATGTAACTCATCTAATACACACTATTAATTCATGTGAAATTAGGAATAATATCACCACACAACACTATATACATCACTATCTTTGCTCATTTTGAATCAACCATACAATATGTGTACACCTCTGTCAGTCATTAAGCAACAATAATAACCAATCTGTTCTACCTCCATAGAAACATATGTTGACATTGTAGACATCTAAAAGCATCCTTGTATTAATTTAATTAATATCCTTGTAACATTATATTTATTTTTAATAATTAATTGTATTTTTTATATTCTTCTATCTATTTAATTAAATTTATTTAATTAAATATGATTCACCTTCTATAGTATTTAAATTTAATTTAAATACTATCCTCTTTCTAATGTATTAAATTTTATTTAATACATGGCCTCCATAAATCCCCTTTTAAATAAATTTTAATTTATTTATTCCTCACATTTTCTAACAATATTCAAAAATTTGATTAATTTAAATTTAATTTAAGCTAGTCTTAACTCCTACCTAGAAGCCTACCCTACCACCCATCACTCTCATCCTAATAAAGATACTTGCTAATTAAATCTACTTTTTAGGCTAAAAAGGTGATTCCTACACCTTTTAGTGCTAATGAGTTGATCACACATGTGTGAGCAACCCATCCCAAGGAAGCCACCAACTTCCTTAAATGTAGCCACCCTTTTGTCACCCACTTCATTCCCCAAGATTTGCTCACACATGTGTGAGCAACCTTGAGCCACTCAAATCGTAAAGGCTTGTGTTGAATTTTTCATGGCTTGTCCTCTTGCCCTTGTGTCCTCTATGTGGCATGTATGTGGATGCCACATGTGCTCCACCTCATCCAAGCCCTTTCCTTCCCTCCAAAAATCTATAAATAGAGGCTCTTTCCAAGAGAAAAGCATCTCTTATTTTTGCATTGTTATCATGTTAGTTTCATTTTAGGAATTTTCTTAAGCATCTAACATTTTCATTGTAAGATTAGTTCATTTCAAGTTTGAATCTAGATATCACATCTTAGGAGTAATGGAATGAATCATATTTTTTATTTTCAATCTCACGCACATTATCTTAGCTTAAGATTGCATTCTCAAATCATGGTGAGAGCTTGAGACAAGTTTCTCAATACTTGTTCTTGATTTCTTCAGTTTTTTATCATTTAGCTTCCTTATTCTTGATCATTAGTGGGATTTAGTTATTGTTTTGGGAGAGCACACCTACATTCTTCTCTAAGATAAAATCAATAAGGCTTGGGTGCACTTGTTTGGCTCATCAGAGGTTATGATGGAAACTCTTGATTTGATCATGTTTTTGATATGTTAATATGATTTGTATGTTCTAACTTTTGCATGTCTTAGCGTGATCCCAATAGGTAGGTTTTCAACATATACTAGTAAAGAAACTGCTAGTGAGCCTTCTACATCAATTCCTACATCAATACCTATATCAACAACTACATCAACAGTCCAATTGACACCCAAACAAATTCAACAGATCCTAAGTGTTTTGTCTAACATTACCTCACACAATAGAACTCAAACAATGAAAAATACCTCTCAAGGTGCAAGTGATAATGTCATCAACATTGGGAAAATATCCATGCCTTTAGCTACATCATCTACATTTCCTACAATGGGTATGAAGACATCTACCACCAACACATCGTGAGCTTACCAATACATAGCCCCTCCCACAGTTGGTATGACCTCCACTGGTTTTTCAACTGCACACTTTGGAGGAGGACAAGCTTATGGGTAACAATATATTCCACAAAACACTCCAGATTTAGCCCAGCAACTTAATGAGCTGAAAATTCTTGTGCATGGTTTGCAGAATGGGGGAAAAAAGGAGTTTTCCTTTGATGAGATTTGTCCCTATCCATTCGATAAGTCTATATCAATGAAACCATTCCCTCCAAAATTTGAGATGCCTAAATTTGAAAAATACAAGGGAGAGACATGTCCTCTACAACATCTCAAGGAATTTTACATTGCATGTCAAGAAGTCACCTAAAACAAAAATTACCTAAAGAGACTCTTCACTAGGAGTCTTGGAGGCGCATCTTTAGAATGGTTCATGGCCTTTCCTTATGGGTCAATCTCTACTTTCTCTAATCTCATAGAGAATTTTTTTGGACAATATTCATATAACATTGAACATCAAGAAACACTCAACGATTTGTGCAATACCAAAAAAAAGTATGGTGAAACCTTTGCTAGTTTCTTACAATGATGGAGACATACTGCCAATTGTATGCCATGGAAAATACCTGATAGTCACTTAATTAACATCTTCACAAAGAATTTGATCCCTGAGATGTCATTACAAATGAAAATGGCTTCACCGGACACCTTTGAATCCCTTTTCAATAAGGGAAAAGACATCAAAGATGGGATTTTGCAAAAAGGTAGCATCAAACACTATACTCCTTCCAACAATGATAAACTGAAATTCTAGAGTAAAAACAAAGGAGTTTTCAATGATGGAGTGACTGATGCCAAACATGTTCAAAATGTTCAAGAACCCAACAATAATAATCAAAACAATCGCAACAACAATCTGAATCAAAATCAAAAAAACAATAAGAAACAAAATCAGAACAATAATCAGAATAACAATCGACCGCGCAATCAATCTTATTTGTTCCCTCGCAACAATAACAAGAATTAAAGTAATGATAAAAACAACAACCGGAAATGATGATAGTTCACAACATTGGTAGAACCATTATATGTAATCTTTAAACAACTTGCGGATCAAGGAATGATAGTCTATCCAAACACTTAGCCTATCGATGAAAATCAACCCAAACCTACTTGGTATCGAGAGAATGAATACTATGATTATCATCGCATTAAAGGACAAGATACCAAGAAGGGCATGAAACTTAGGTATTTTGTACAAGATCTTATTGATGATGGAAAAATCAAAGTTGAAGGCCATAACACTTCCTCATCCAATGCAAATCTCAAAGTCTACAACCAACCTTTTCCACAACACAATCAAAACAATGCATCTAATGTGATCACATATGATTACTCAACCAACACTATCACACAAAATGATCAAATGTGTGGAAGTCTAAAATAAAATGATATCTTTGGTTTTGACTCTCTTTGTGGATGCATTGAAGAATCTAAAACTCAATTTGATACCATAACCCTCAAAGATTCTGATTGTAATGCTACCACATGCAGACCCAGAGTCACTGTCCAACCTACTGGTAATCTCTCTACATCTGCAAATCCACCAGTTGCACTATCTAATGCAACTCATCCTACTTCATGTTATGACCTATTGGCACAGTTAGGAAAGACTCCTGCACAAATATCTATCTTAGAAATTATGCATACCTCACCTATCCACAAAGAAGTTCTTGAGGATGCTCTGAATGAATACCGTGTTCCTGAAAATAACAATGCTGCCCAGTTCCAAGCCATACAAGAGCATCTTGTTTTCACAAAAAAATATTTATGTGGTCCAGACCTTCACCATAATAAATCCCTCCATATTGAAGCCAAAATCCAATCCACTAAAATAAAATGAGTCCTTATAGATGGTGGATCTGGCCAAAATTTGTGTACATTGAAAATGATTCGCAACATCGGTCTTTTTGAGGACCTCCTAGATGTAGATAAGAGAATCACAATAAAGGCTTATGATGATAGAGAACGAGAAAGAAAAGGTTTGATCACACTACCTCTAAAATTCGGCCTGACCTTAATTAAAATTGTTTGTCATGTGATGGACCTGGATCTACCATACAACATCTTATTAGGCCAACCTTGGATACACGCTATCAAAGGTGTACCTTCTACCTACTATCAATGCATGAAGTTTTGACATCATGTTAGAGAGACCATGATTCTAGGAGATGCTGAACCATTCCAATATTGCAAAAGACTAGAAGGAAAACAATCCAACTACTGTCTGTTGAATGAGTTCAGCCGACCTTTTTAGAAAGAAGCACATGTTCAACAAACTTCCTCGGCTACAAAAAAGACATCATAAACAAAAAATGATCAATATAAAGGAAAAGAAAAGGTCACTGAAGACAAAACCTATTAGTCTAAAACAAAGATCACTTTTACAGATTAGCGCATGGGATAATACAAATTTGAAAGTTCCCTATGCATTGGACAACTCCCTTTGTCCCCAAAATACTATGGGAGGCCATCACTGTTAATTCCCTCTAAATAAAAGGACCTTATGCAATGCAAGATGACCACTTTTGAACATTGGGGGTCTTTGTCAGATGAACACATAGAACCCAATGTCCTTGATTGGCTTTATAATGAAGAAGAAGAAAAACCAGTAACATTCCCTAATGGAAAATATATCAAAGCCACCCCCATTGTTGAAAGCATGGGGTACCATGGCACTTTCCTTAGCGCAAATGAAACTGGTAAGAAGAAAATTGTGATAGAAAATGGCTATCCTCAAGGACACATATTGGGTTCCATAGAAACTAAGACTAACTTCTCTAAGGAATATTGTTTAGCTGCCTCGGATTCAGACACCAAAGAAGATTTTTTTGAAGTCCCTTTCCAATATGTTGAAGATGACCTTGATGACTTTACCCATGTCCTCACCATCACACAAGCTAACCTTTCATCCCCTCATTTTCCCCTCACAAACCCTGAACTAATTGACTAGGATTAGTAAGATTCACCACCAACTTTAGACATTTATGATTCGAATGAGGCATTTTTAGCTCTCTTTGGACTTCAGAATCTCCTAGCATACGAGAATCAGATCCACTTTAGCAAGAAAGCCTACTTCAGTAGCTAGGTCAATTCTCTTAGTCACAAAAGTGACAATAAAAATAAAAATCTAAAAAATGAAAATACAAAATCATCCCCTGGTAAAAACCTCTCGCAGGCACCTTCGCATGAAGAAAAATATAAAATAAAGGACGTATCCTCTAGTGAAAACCTCTTTGAGGCACTAGAGGAGAGAGAAGCTAACCTGCCATTCATATCGTCAGAACCAAAAATGTCCTCCATGATTATTTAAGACACTATCCTGATAAATCTGGGTACAAAAGCATATCCATAAATTACTTAGATCGCGGTCTCTCTCAGTGACCAAGAAAAGAAAGATATGACTGCATTATCAAAATCATAAAATTAACTTTTCTTGGACCTAAAAAGACATGTCTGGGCTCGATACAGATCTTTTCATGCACCATCTTGTTGTAGATCCTAATGTGAAACTGGTCAAACAAAAACTCAACAAGATGCATCCTCAAGTAGCATTATTAGTCAAAGCAAAACTTCAGAAAATGCTTGATGCAGAAGTAATTCAACCTATGGACTATCTGGAATGGGTCTCCAATGTTGTACCAGTAGGAAAGCTCACTGGGGGCATCCACATTTGTACTGACTTCAGAGACCTAAACCTTGCATGTCCTAAGTGTTAGGAATAAGGTGTCTCAACCTTGGATAATTCCTATTCTTATTATTTTTTTTGTAAAATGTTTTTCTTGCAAATAATGTAATTAAGTGTGAGTGTACATGTCTAGTTGGCATGTTGATGTGTCACTCCACTTGATGTGTCGGCATCTTGAATTGTGTGTAAGGAGATCATGGCTA
>MU224951.1:18295091-18305613 GCA_018584345.1 Thuja plicata | reverse complement strand
GTTATTTTGTCATTGATGTCAAACCTTAACTGGTGAGACTATTGTTGTATGTTTGAGTACCTCATCCATTGATTGATGAAGATTTGAAGAGAATGGGATAACAAGAAGACCAAGGAAATGGTTGAGTCATGAGTATAAACCAGGGTACTTGATCATCTGGCACTTTGGCAAAGTGATACATTGTTTATATTGCACTGACAGTTCACTGGAAGGTCAATGCAAAGAAAAGAAAAGTCGATGTCGATCAAAGTGAAAGGTGATGCTGAGCAAAGCAAAGATGATGCCGAGTGCTAGTGAAATGCTAAGGGAGATAGTGAAATGTCGAGCATCAGTATTTTTTTATTGATGTGATTTGAGATCTATGGCCAACATAATCAATTTTAGTGGGATATGCATTATTAATTAAGATTGGTCCATATTCATTTAATGCACAAAAAATTTTAATTAGCGCATGGATTCAATGATTAATTAATGACTATATTGGAGAAGAAACTTAAATGTAAAGATGGGAAAATCTGTTGGATCTGACCTAACCTAATATCTGTGATCTTGATTAAGCGGCAAAAGATTTATCTGACCTAAATGAAGAGGTATATTATAACCTACTGTGGTTATTGTTAAACATAGAAGATAATGAAAAGTGTTGCATGGTTAATTAACTGATTGGCTAGACCTAAGCATAGAAGGCTAAACAGAGAAGCAGAGAGAGATTGCTTGACTGATTTCCAAGTAGATCTGAAGTTTGAGATGAGAATGGAGGCCACTTAGTGAATTAGCATTAGAGCTGAAATTGGATCTGGATTTGCAAAGTAAGTTGTATGAATCAGATCACACCTACTAATTACTTTCTAACCATTGTATTAGTTCAAATCCTTTAACCAGGTTGACCTAACAGTCATTGTATAAATCCTTTGTACAAGGTGACATTCAGATTGGAATGTTCTAAGTCCTCTAACAAGGCCACTCCTAATAGGGTAATTAAATCCTTTAACTAGGTCACATTTGACAGTGTGTTTTGTAACCTTTGACAGGGTTGGCTCCTCACAGGGCATTACTTCAGAAGAGTAAAATTTTGGTAGCATGTTACTGGTGGTTTTTCCCATATTGGGTTTCCACATTAAATCATGGTGTCAAAATGTATGAATGTTATTGTTGTGTTTTACTGTTAATTTTTTGCAAGCTTATTCCATTAATACAGTAAACTGCACACTTTTATTGTTTATTGTTGCTGAGCAGATCTGAGTTGTTGAAGTTGATTTAAAGTTTTATATGGGCACATCTAGACCTGAGGATAACTGATTCACCCCCCCTCTCAGTTATTCTGAATTCATATTAACAATTTATAGGCAGCCCCAAATTTGGCTGGCATTTTACAGATGTGTGTCTCTAATCGACATAATTTAGCCAACTTTATTAATCATGTGAAGGTATTGGACGACCCATAATCACCTCAAAAATAAAAAAAGACGTGTTATAATTACACGGGCCTCACCAAATATTTGTAAACCTAATACCTCCCGCCAAATTTTTCAAATAAGGATTAGTATAAAAACATTCTTATATCTCTATGATATCTCTATATTTGATCGATAATGAAATTTTAGAATTTTCAGACTATTGAGTGCAACAGTGCAACTGTATACTTCATTGGCGAGTTGTAACTGCATTGCTGCATTTTAATTTGAGGCAAAGGTAAGTGATACTTATTCTATGACTCTATGATTTTGAGTTCATTTACATTATTCCAGAATAAAAATGGAGTTTCTTTTCCCTTTCGGCCCGAAATACACTGCACACCATTGATCTGTGCTCATCCAACAGTCACTGGCACTGTCACAGTATCGCGGGTCCCATTAAATTTTGGCTTGTCATTTTATGTCACTAGGACATGTGTGAGTGTCACTTAATCATTTGAAATCACAAATTCAACTTATTATTTATTACATTTAATAAATTTTTAGTTTTACAGTGTAGTTTGATCTAGATTTTAATTCAATTATTTCTATCTGTATTATAATCACACATCGATATGACACATTGGAAAATTAAAAATAGAAACTTTCTTTGTCTCTAGACTGATAAAGAAACTTTATCATTTTAAAAATTTAGAATCTCAGTCTTCAGATTTAAAAATAGAAGTACTAATCCATCACTTAAGCATACTTAAATGTCTAATACATAGGTAAAGAAACTAATTGAAATATTGTAATCACAGAGAAGTCTAAGAATCATTTTTTGTACCCACAAAAAGAAAATTGAAATGAACTTGGATAATTATTATTATTTTTTTCATAAAATTACATCGTACAATTAAAACAGAAACCTACTAGGCAACTTCTTATCGGTATTAAAAAAAAGTGAAACTTTGCATGTCCATTGTCAAAAGACCAGGGTAACAGGAATGGGTAAACTAGGGAATCATAAATATTCATCTTCCCTTTCGTCTAAGTAGAATTTTCCAGAGAGGATAATCTTCAAGAATTCGTCAAGCCATGTGTAGTCTGACTCGTTGAATTCATCAAGGTAAAACCATTTCTGGAGAAAATCCCTCCCAAGCCATGCCCATTTTTTGTGTCATGTTAGTTGCTCGTCATTGAGGTTCAACAGAAAGGGTTGTCTAGCCACATTTCTACCCGGCACCAACAGCTTGTGTATATCTCTTGGCCAAGGGATCCCCACCCCTAATTCCACAAAAATAACAACAATGACATCATCCTTCAGGAATTTCTCTTTAAAAACCTTCCTCAACAACATCAGTATATCCACCTTCTATCCTCTGAGGTTGAGCAGAGACACAAAAAATGGGACGTAATGTTCGTGTAGACATGGTATCTATCGATATTCTCAAGGAACTCTCGACCCAATAACATCAATACAACAGAATTTATAAAAACATCACCACCAACCTCCCTATGAACTAAAGTGAGGATTTCTTCTGAGACATTGCCCAAAAAGGACCTCTGCTCATCTGGGGATGTGCATCTCAAATGGATTGGTGTGTCCATCTTTAATTATCGAAAGCCTAAAGACCTAAAAACCTAAACTTTAAAACTAGAGGCAGAATTTCTACCACTGGCAGCTCTGACTCTTAATCTACCAAAAGCAAAATGAAGAAGAAAGAAGCCAGATTGTCTATAAATAGCCCTGACCCCTTGATTGATAGTAGTGATCACACATACTTAGCAATTAATAATTATTCTTTCTTTAATCATATTTAATGTATTTTCCATAATTCATTATGCATGTGAGAGATTTAAATCCACTATCCTTAATCTTTCATATCTACATGTAAATCTTTCCTATAAATGCATGCGTACTATTGGCAGTTAAAGATGACAGTTAAAGAATGTCACTGACAAGGCATTTATTTATTTTTGAGTTATGAGTTACGAGTTACAAGTTGTAGTTTCACTATCCACCATCCACGTAAACACATAACCAGTAGTAATCAACGATCATGGTTACGGTGCACTTTTTGAGGCCTAATATGTGTCATCATTCTGGTGACTTGCCGCAGAAGTCTGTTTCCTTAAATAATACATTTAACAATATAAAAAAATGGATATTACTAATTAGAATTTAGGTTATGTATCCATGTGTGATCAATTATATTCACAAAAAATAAAGGCGATATTCACTGGACGTGATATTTCATTAATACAATGTTACGTGTCATTATTACAGTGACTTCTTGGAGAACTTTATTTCCTTCAAGAAATTGGGCCGAAATTAAACTTCAGCCATTGATCTAGGATAATCAAATGGTCTCAAATAAGACATTTAATATTATTTGGCATTGGCCCACATGACGCATTGACGAGTCCCATCTTTTCAAAATCACCAAGTAAAATATTTATTTTTCCCATAATTAATGATAGATTTTATATTTTCAAACGACACATAAGAATCACCAGTACAAATATTTTTTTTCCCTTCAAAAGAACATCATTCACCTCATATATTATATATCTTCCCCGCATTAATTTATAATTCACTAGGATGTTATGGAATTTTCATTCGGTAGGGAAAAAATTGCCTTCGCCTTTATATTATTTTCCATCGCCAATAAATTATTTTTTCCATCACCAATAAAAACTTTCCCCTAAATTAATGTATGATTCGCCACCATTTTACACTTTTTCCTAGGAGATTTCTTAAAGTTATCCTTGATTCTATCCATGATTGATATTCAATTATAAAATTCCTTCAATGGGTCTCCTTGGTCAATTTATCCTTAGTGTCATTCTTTGCAACTCATCATTACTTTGGCATTTTATTCTTAAATATATATATAAACACAAAAGAACATAGAAACCACCATAGATAGTGGAACACCATATTTATGTAGAAAACACAATTAAGGGAAAAGAAAAACCATGAAGAATATAAATTCTCAAATATATATGAACAATTGTTAGGGTGATACCTGTTAAGGTGATTTTTACAAAGAAAATCTCATTGGCAAGGCTAACTTCTAGAGGGCTCATTTCTTGAAGAAAGGCTCACTGTCGGAGAGCTCATGATAAAAGAGAATAGATCGACCGCTGATGAAATTATACAAATCAATCAAATGATCTATAGACACCTTTATCTCACTACTTCCAGTATCTAACACATGAAATCCCACACTACTCAATCACCACACTTTGCACCATTTCATAAATACAAGGAGACAAAACAACCTCATCACACACACACACACACACACACATGTCACATGTTTTCCTCAATAATTCATCCTTTAGTTATACCATCATTCCATTTGTGAAATCTCCCACTGTCGGCTAAGGATCTTAACCAAACACAATTTGAATTAGGTTGAGACTACAACTTCTTGTGGTTAAAAGGAATGAGAAGTGGACCACAAAATGCCTTAACTAGGACCAAAATAATCATCATACATGTTACATACCATCTTATTTTCATCAAGGAAATTTTTCAAAGTTTAAAAAACTGAGGTCAACTAAACCTAGAATAAGAACACCATTAAAATTTGAAACCATGCCTCAAAAAATTGAAATATTGTGCCATCTAAACTAAATGAAGCTAAGGACACCAAAAATTCAGTTTCAAATCTCAATGTTAGAAAACATCATGCAGAGAAATGTGGAGCATAAATTTCACATAGGAAACACTATCAAACATTGTCATACTTAGATGAACACCAATTTAACTAATTTGAGATCCAAAGCACAAAAAAATGAATCTATCATCTTCAAACATTACTCAACACCATACAAAAATTGCATCAATAAATTTGCAATACGAAAGATATGCGAAGAAAAACTCTTAACACCACTGCATAAGAAACCCAATGTCATCTACGATAATTAGTCAGTAATGAAAATAATAATATGTTGACATTAATAAAAAACCTTACTAACTCAACCATAAATTAATTATCCTCAAACCAACAACAACCTCCCCTTTGTCATTGATGGAAACACATCAACGAAAAAGCTAACATCAAATCTGTTATTCCAAAATTCTCAAATATTAAACTCTCCCCCTTTGACATCAATGGAAAAGGATAGATCTATACACTACTTATTCTGCTCAACTCCACCTCAGACATACATATTAGCTTGCAATTGCACTTAGCTCCCCCTAAGAGGAAGCCACCTTCATTAGTGCAAATTCAATATTATATATGAAGTTCACTAGACTAATGCACCTCCATATGTATCTAGTTTATAAAAGGAGGGATAATAACCCCTAATTTCTCTTAAAGATACTCAAAAGTATGCTTAGAAAGTACATTGGTAAATATATCAACAAATTGCTCTTTTGTAGGTACATACTCGAGCTTCACCTCATTCTCTAAAGCTTTTTACCTCAAAAAGTGATACTGGGTTGAAATGTATTTGTTTTTTAATATAATAGTAAATTCTTTGAAATATTTATTGCCTTGGCATTGTCAGATGAGATAGTGTATAGGTCTAAAAAGTTAGCATCCATTAATTTGGAAGCTCTAGGACCTATTTGGGCCCCGATTTAGCTATCTCCTTGATTTTGGATGCATTTATGCTTTATTTTCCCTCTTTTCCCTTTGTTTTTCCCTTTGTTTTTCCCTAAGCCCCTTACTACTTCTTAGACCCCACAAATTTTTCCTCAAATTTTACCCTTCCAGGTATATGTCAAACCTGGTTTGACCTATACCACGTATAGGTTGAACTACTTTTGAACTATACCTTAGGGGTTTAAATTTGGCGGATTTCGGGCCCGATGCACAATAGTTTCATTTTCCCACCTAGTGAGGTCAACCTCTACAAAATTTAACCCCAAAATCACTTTAAAAGGAGGTGTCTCCCATTCATTTTTCTATATTTGATCCATTATCTATTTTCAACCTATGATCTAGTATCCATTATAGACATATATGTGAAAGCTTTCAAACTCAAGGTGATTTCAAGCAAGAAAGTATTTGGCTCCAAGACTTGAAGACTATTGTATGAA
Source organism: Thuja plicata (assembly GCA_018584345.1). Classification (NCBI taxonomy): domain Eukaryota; kingdom Viridiplantae; phylum Streptophyta; class Pinopsida; order Cupressales; family Cupressaceae; genus Thuja; species Thuja plicata. The sequence continues at coordinate 18,299,157 of MU224951.1, read as the reverse complement.
TCTCTCTCTCATGATGGAGTAATGGAGGAATTCCCAATTAAGCAGGAGGATCCATATTCATTCTTCATTTCTTTCCTTCTCCATTTAATCATATCAAGCATACATACATCCATGATCCATGATTTGGAAAGATTATATCTATTGTATTGGTGAAGACATCCCACATTATACAATTCAAAATTCAATCAAGAAAGCATAGATCTTTGTGGGTATATCAGATTTGTATCCATCCATAAGGGTTCAACAAGAAAGGTGAATACTTATACTTGTCTTTATTTACATTATTTTACTTATTTTATTTCAAGGTTAATTCCTAAATGGGGGCTTGACCAAGACAAGCCCCTTTCCCCCAACAATTTTCCCTTCTCTCTTGTGTGCAGACTTAGGTTCGAAGAGCACATTTGGATACAGATTTGGGAACCCATTTGGAAGAAATTTCCAGGTCTATTTTATATTCTATATTCTAATATTATCAGGTATAGGTCAAACCTTCAACACATACCCTAACATTCAGAGTGTAGAACCTAGTTACAAAGCCAAAAGGACCATCAGAAGAACTGCCCAGATCAAATTTTTCTTTCTGATTTTGAGAAAATTGGGTATAGGTCAAACCTTCAACCTATACCCGGGTACAAGTGGAACCACTTTTGACCTATTCTTGAGACATAACAGAAAGTTGCAGGTTATAGAGTTGCAAATCATAGACTTCTGGATTCAGGTATCAGGATATTATGAGACTGTGTCAAACAAAAAGTGAACATTTGAACATCTTCTTCCTCTCCCATTTTTAGGTACACACATTCTTATTCCTACATCTTTTTGTATGGGAGAAATCTGCAAGACTCAATAAAACAAGTTAATAACACTGAGCTCAATGAATAGAAAACTATTAAAACTCATTAAAGCCCCACTAACAACATAAATGAAATCTAATCTATTGGAAATAAAATAAAAAATTAAGGGCAAACCATTAGATAATTCAAGCTACTGTTGCTTCTCTCTTCTTCTCTTGAAACACTTCTTTGAATAAACTCTTATTGCTAGACTCATCCCTGCCCATTTCCTTGTGAGTGATAGGGTGAAGAATAGGATGTCAAAATAAAATAATCAACACAAAAATTTATGTATTCCTCAGACCTAAAACACATGGAATTATCTGACACAATTCTCTCTGGACATCCAAACCTTGTATCAATGTGATTCAAAAAGAAATCAATTACTAGTTTGCTAGTTTCTTTTTTGGTGGGGATTGCTTCTACCCATTTAGTAAAGTAATTAGTGACCACAATTATCCAAGAATGCCCCCGACTAGATTTTTTTCTATTTATCCTATGAAATCAATACCCCATTGTTGAAAAGAGGCTTGTACTTCCACTGGTGTCAAAGGTATATTTCTAGAGAGTTTCAGCTTACCAGAGAAGCACTAACAAGAATCACACATTTTAACCAGTTGATGAGCATTCATGAAAATAGTGGGCCATCAAAATCCTGCTCTCAGAACTTTGTGTACAGTAGTCTTTTCCATATAGTGGCCACCACATACACCATTAAGCATCTCTTGCAATATTTTGTCAACTTGTTCTTCATCTACACATTTCAACAATACCCCTTCAGGATTTCTTCACCATAACTCATCTCTGATCAAAGTAAAATAGATGGCTTGTAACTTTAGAGTTCTTCTTTTGTTTTCATCCATTCCTGTAGGGCAGTTCATCCTTTGTAAATAATAAATAATGTCTTTATACCAATCAAAATGGTCAAGAGTACATATAAAATGCCTTTTTTCCTCCTCTAAAGAATTTATGTGATTGGAATCCACATTTGTATTAGCTATCATCTTAGCTAATCCCAACCCCCTGACCAATTTTTTGATTTGTATGTCAATGTTGAACTCTTGAATCCTGTTTATCCACCTGCATCTCTTTCCAGACACCTCTTTTTTTTGTAAAGATGTATTTTAATTCATTTGAAGGAACATAAGAAACCATCTTTGCACCCACCAAATAACATCTAAAAGCTTTAACAACTTTTACCAATGCATATGCTCACTTTTCAATGGTATCATATTTGAGCTTGCCAGCTTGTAGTGATTTGCTAAAAAAAGAAATGGGATGATCAAACCCTTCTTCATTATTTTGTAATAGAACAACAACAATGGTGTGGTAGGATGAAAAAGAGAACATGTTCATTGGTTTAGAGTAATACGAAGTTCTAAGCATAGGGGCATCATTGATGGATTTCTTGATTTCTTGGAAAGCCTAGGTGGCTCCTCCATTCCATCCCATTGTCACATCTTTCTTCAACATCTTGGAAATAGGCCTACTTTTCTCAGCAAAGTTGGTAACAAAATGCCTTAGAAAGTTTACTGTTGACCAAATTTCCCCATCCTTTGCAATTTGGCTATCCTCTGTGTTTCCCGCCAAATGGCCAAGCCTCCCTTTTCAAAAATCAAACCTTATGGCTCATCGCGCAATCGCATTTTTAGTTCTGCTCAAATTTTAAGTTGCACAACTGAGTGATGAGCTGCCAATCGCAGTCGTCGCTCAGTCGTGACCTTTTCCTACATCAGTCCATTTCCCCCCGAGTGCGCGACGAGTTGTATTTGATGTCGTCGCGCAGTCACGGTCAGTCTATGTCAGGTCGCTTGGGCTGTGCGACTGAGCGGGTGTAGCGCAAACGGTGGTCATCGCGCAGTCGCGATGTTGATTTCACGTCAGGCTCACAGCTCCCGAGTGAGCGACGAGCTGAGAAATGGGCTCGTCGCACACTCACGTAGATAATTTTCAAGGGGATAAAGGGTCAGCGACCGAGCGACCGAAGGAGATATCAGCTTGTCGCTCATCCACTGTGGTTGAGTAAATGAAGGATGAGAACCTTACGAGTCTGCGACGAGCTGGAAGAGCAGTGTAGTCGCTCAGTCGCTAAACACAAAGATAAATGAAAATACAGCTAGCGATTGCGCGACTGAAGAAAAGGCTATGCTCGTCACGCACTCGCCACAGATGAGGGACAAAAGGAATGCAGCTCGCAACTGAGTGACGAGCTGAGAGATGGAATCCTCGCGTAGTCGCGCAGAAAGGATCAAATGTTCAAAAGGGTCAGCGACCAGGCGATCGAGAAAGGAAAGTGTAGTCGCTCAGTCGCCGAGTAATAAAGACCAAGGAAGAACAGAGTGCGACTAGGTGACCACAGTGATTATTGAGCTCGTCGCTCACTCGCTGAGCAGGAAAGATAAAGAAAAAACAACCTGCGACTGTGCGACCGAGCAGAAGAGGGTAGTTGTCGCTCAGTCGCCGATGGGTAAAGGATGAGCAGAACGCAGCTCGCAACTGAGCGATTAACAAAAGAAAGATGCTCGTCGCTCAGTCGCCAAAAGGGAAGTATTATGAGGATGTAGCTCGCGATTTTGTGACTAAAAGGGAAAAGGGCTTGTCGCGCACTCGCGCATAAAAGAGAAACAGAATATGGAAGGCTGTGAGTGGGCGACCAAGCAGAGATGATTTGTCTCAGTTTGCAGAATTCAGAGGAAATTCAAGGTATGACCAGAGAAGAGGAGGATCGGATCTTCTCAAATGGAAAGAATCAGATATTTTGAGGGATCAAATAGTTGACAGGTCAGAGGGTGTAGTCACTCGAATGTGCAGAGCAGTTATTGTATTTCAAAGACTTTTGTGACTCTTATGGAGTGACATGGCTGCTTCTGCAGAGGAGCATTTATGTTGATATTTTGAGGGATGACTTTCAGGGGTGAAGCGGTGGCAAAACATGAAAAGATCTGATCAGAAAGTTATTGTGAGAGGGTTGCAGTTGGCTTCAAAATAGTATAAGTATGAGTCGAGGCTCATCTTGTAAGGGGTTGGAAAGTAGTCTGATATTTGTAGTATTTTGCTCCTGTGTCTAATTCTTTTCATCCATCTGCTTCTCTTCTGATTCTATGACAGCTTGCTATTGTTGTAATTTCCTTATGCCTCATTCTGTGTAATTCATGTTTATCCTCTTTTGCAATCAATAACTGTGTAAATGTTTTACCCTTTATTGATCAAGCTGATTCTGGTTCACTCTGTGT
>MU224951.1:18266991-18290034 GCA_018584345.1 Thuja plicata | reverse complement strand
CTCCCTTTTCCTTGCAAGAGATAGTTTTAGGTGCATCCTGATAGTAGAGGAAGCCGGCCTTCTCCGGAGATTCAACCTCGTAGTTCAAGTCCCACAGCTTGGAGGTTGATTCCATGTTTCACTAGGTCGCTGTTAGAGAAGCTTTCAGCAAGGGTGCAAACCTATGTGACAACATTTACCTGACCAAAGAAATATTGTATGCCCTTTACATTCTTAAGAAGGGGAACTTTATCAATAGCAGTAAATCATACTGATAAATCCTAAACCCTTCTTTTGAAACAATGTGACCTAATAACTTACCCTAAGTTACTCAGAAAGTTCACTTTTTAGGATTTAAGGTAATCCCATACTCCAGATCTCTTTTGAACATCTTCTCCAGGTGTTCACAATATTGCTCTTCTTTCTTAGAATAGGCTGTAAGATCATCCTGATACACTTATAAGAATTTTTGTAGGAAGTCTGAGAATGCAACATCCATAGCCCTTTGAAATGTAGCCCCAACATTTAAAAGACCAAAAGGCATTTTGACATAGACATATGTTCCCCATAGTGTGGAAAATGTAGTTTTATATTATTCTGACTCTTTCACCATTATCTGGTTGTATCTAGAAAAAACCATCCATCATGGACATCAATTCATAGCCAGTAACCCTCTACAATATATTTTCCACATTGGGGAGAGCATAATTATCTTTTAGTGAGGAAACATTTAAATTCCTGAAATAAACACATAGCCTAATGTATTTTCTTCTTTCTAATAGGTACTAAGTTTGAGACCTAGGAAGAGTGCCTGGTAGGCTTTATTATCACTGCATCCCTCAACTTCATTAGTTCCTACTCCATTTTAAGTCTTAGTGTGGGATTTATAGGTATTTGATTTTGTCTAAAAGGCTTAGCCTCTTCTTTCAAAGAGATCTCATGTTGGAATAAGTCCTCCCTATATACTTTGAGATCATCATAAGTCCATGCAAAAACTTCCTTTTATTTCCTCAAGAGATCAATCAGATTCCTTTGCACTTGAGGAGACATTTTGTTTCCAATAAATAAATTTTTAGGTTCCTACATTTACTTCCTCCAGATCCTCTGGTTTGTTTACAGTTTTAGCAGAATAGGATTTGTCTTTATTATCAAATGCTCTTTCAAGTACAACTAATCCTTTTGGAACTTTATTTGATTTCAAGTGTAGGATTTCCTCACCAAAAATTGTATCTTTTCCATCCACAGTTTCCATAAACCCACTGAAATCCATTTCTTTGTTTCCAAAGTCAGTTTCACAATGCAAAAAACTCAGAATATCTACATCATCTTCAAACACTTGCCAACTTTCAACATTATCAGGTATAGAAGGCCTAGATTGAACCTCTATCTTAGATATCCAAACAAATGAAATGTCTTCTGGCCTTAAAGCAATATTTGATAGCAAAGTCTGCCATTTTTTTAGGCTTTTGTCCATCCAGTCAATACCAAATGCATCAAAATTCCATAATTCGTCCTAGACAACATTTTTGTACTACTTCAATCTTTGGTTCTTTGAAGCATATTTGGACCTGATCTAAGATATTACCAATTCAAAATCTCCAATCACTCTGAGACATTTTATTCCATGCCTTTGGGCCAACCTCAATCCTATTAACAGAGCCTCATACTTTGCAACATTGTTTGTACATGTAAACAATAGTGTGAAAGAAAACTTGAAAGTTTTACCAGTGGGAGCTATCAACAAGACTCCAGCACCAATTCCCTCCCTAGAGCTAGCACCATCAAAATACATAACCCATAAATTACTTTGGTTTGATAAATTATTTTTATCCTCATATAACAACATAGGTTGAATTTTCCCTTCAACCTCTTTATCCCGCACTTGGAAAGAGCCCATATCAGTATCCAGAAGACAATTCATGTTATCAAATTAATCTTCCTCAATCATATGAGGAGTTCTGGTTTCTTGAGACACTTTTATACTCTCACCACCAATATTGAAAGTTGAAAAAGATAAATCACACTAAATACTTCCCCAATGGAAGCACTCCATTTTCTTGACGACAACATTCCATATTGGGGAGGAATGACCACAACTAGGACACTCGTTGTTAACACTTTGCCAGGGTATGCAACCAACTTATAAGGAAAGGATTTGATAGTACCAATAACAGGCACTTCTCTAGAATCCATGGCCTGAAACCTTCCATGGGGAGTATCAACCTTTATTCCTATTGACTTCATTACCTATACAGGCATGATAGTATTAGATGCTCTAAAATAAATCATACAATTCTTTAACATCTTACCATTTATAACTAAAGTCAGGAAAGAGGGATCCACAACGCCCAAAGAAGTACTAACAACATTAGTATCCAAGTCAATTTGAGGAATCTTTGAAACAAGTTCATCAAACTCATTTGGCTTGTTTGCAAATTTATCCTCTAAATTTGCCATTTTCTTATTCCCTTCTGGTCTAATTGTAGAAGTGAAACCATTTACCCATGTCAAGGCCTTCTCCTTTTGTTCCCCAATTCTCATCATGTCCAATAGTGGAACCTTAACAGTGATATGGGACATAAGTTTCCCCATATAAATAGGGGTATATTTTATATCAGAGAAGTCTTGTTTTTCATTGACAAGATCTCCATCCTCAACTTGAGTGGCCACTTTAGGCTCATCTCCCTTTTGTTGTTTATTGTCCTTTTGAGGAAGGGGAACAATTATTTCTGGTGTCTTTATTTTCACTTTGTGTACAATACTCAGACCATTAGGCTTGTATATTTTCTTAATTAGTATCTTCTTGACACCCTCAACATTTTTTCCTTTTCTTGAAGCTGCTTGGTGTATATTTTAGTTTCCTTGATGAAAATACTTGTTGGTTTTCCATCTGAAGTTCCAATAGTTCTATTTATTAGATTATAATTACTCCTTTCTCGAGTAACCATGTTAGCTATAATCTGTGATATTTCCTCATCAGAAGGTCTCTTAAACACAAAAGTTTCTTCACCTTTTTCATAATTACATCTTATATCATCAATCTATGTTTCTTCTTCATCAGAAGAACTTTGTTGATGATATGCTTTCCTACTTCTTAGTGAGCTAGATCCATCATGTTTTTAGTTTGACCATCAGAATCTACTCCACTCCAGATATGTGAAGAATCCATAACACACCCACTATCACCATATACTCATCCTCATCATCCTCTTGATCCTCACTTGCATATATTTTTAAAGCAACAAAACAATAATCAGGATTGTGAGGGGATTGACATGCTACACACCATGAAATATCATTGCACATGTTAACAAAGGCTTTCTGTAAAGAATCAAGGGTCTTGTCATCAGTTTTTTCTTTCTATTGTGGGAGAATAGGCTTCCCATCCTTTCATTGGGTAGTATAGGGGTAATTTTGCATCCTTGGGTGTCAATTGAAATTGAAAGGGTCCTGGATTAAAAAAAGGCTTGGGATTCAAAAGTGACATTGGCTGTCTAGGTAGATAGGATAACCTACAAAAAAGAAATAGGATGTGACTCATTTGATTTGGTGTACATGGAATCCAGGCTAGGTTGCCTCATAATAACTTGATGCAAATGAATAAATTTGTGAAAATGTTTGATGATGACATTGACAATGACATGTAGTTGAGAATCAGTGACCTGACTGGATTGGATGAAACAAGGAGGAGGCCTCTGGAAGAAATGCTAAGTTCCAATCACAAGTGAAGAACCTATATGATAAAAAATCAATACCAAGGTAGTTTGATATTGGAGATTCTGTGTTGATATGGATTGCCAAATTGGAAGGTAAAGGAAAACATGGAAAATTTAATCCAATCTGGCTAGGGCCATATATTATTCGTGAAAGGTATGGAAAAAAATCTTATTTATTGAAGGAATTAACTAGAAACATTTTGGAATTTATAGTTCATGGACAATTCCTAAAATTTTACTTCTCATGAAGTTTTGATCATCCATGAACAGTAGGTTGTATATAGGTTTTATCTTCCCAAAGTTAGTTGTTTCATTTATAGTTTAGGTGTCTCTATTTTTTTCTATGTGTGTAGGTTAGTTTTTCTTTATGTAGTTTGGTCTACTTAACCCTAAGATTATGAGATCTTTCTATGCCTACAAGAGAAATACATCCCCAATTAGAGCCACTATTAGGGATGCAAAATTTTTTTTAGCTTCACTCCTGAGTTCTCTGTTAAAACCCTAAGCAAGGTTCAAGTTGGCATAAAACCTATTTGTTGAGTGCTAATTTTTTTTGGTTTGTTTAAAACCCTAATTATTTACTGACTTATGTTTTCATGTTACCTTTTAGGATCACTTAAATGTTTTTTAACCATGTGCTTTAAGTTCCCATGGTCGGGCCCCTCTTTGGTTTAAGTTGTGAGTCCTAGCGATTAATTATTTTTATTATTTAATAAGTCTTGAATTCCCTATGGCCTTTTATTAAAACCCAAGTGTCATGCAAGTTTATTTTAATCCAACGAATGGCGCTTTGCCTCAAGGAAGAGATGATCATAGGATACTCATCAAGGCATTTCACCTAAAGAACACATGTCTTTGGTGGGACCAGGATGTGTTTAAAGTTTAAATAAAGTTTATGCAAATATTTCCTAATCACACGAATCGTATTTGGCCTTGATTTCAAGATGAATGAACAATTAATCTTCAAGGCATTGCACCTATTTGGCATCTATATTTTATGACTTCGTGGGGCCTATGTGTTTAAAGTTAGCGAAAAGATAAAGTGCTGACAAGTCTTAATGAATCCTACGGTGGGTGTGTGATGCAGAGCATACTAAAAACCAAAAAATATATAGGATCCATCCTAATCCTATAAAAACCATTAAAATTTTTCATTATTTAGAGGCAACTCATGAGGTAAAATAAAATAAGTTTCAACACATGTTTATCAACATTTCTCTATTCATATAGCCTGGTTTTTATATCCGATTACAATATTCATAAATTTTGTATTTAAAACCCTCTTGAAAAATCCTTTGGTGGAAGTATTTAAAATTATTCATTATAAAACATATCCAAATATGAGCTCAATAAAACTTTTCAATTAGAAGTTACAGTCTCTACACCGAGGCCCATATCTGCTTTCATAAACTAGATAGAAAACATGAAAACCTGCCTAGGAAATTCCATATCTTTCTCAAATAAAATTAAAATGAAACCAAAATAATTTCAAATTTACCATTTGTGAGTCTAGTTTCATAATCTGTAAGCCATTAATTTATCAAATCCATAAATCATTTCACAAGGACCAATCTTTTCCTACAACTCCCATGAAGATCTTTAAAAACCCATTTTCACTCAATTATACACAACTTTCACAAATCTAAATGAAAATGACTCAAACAAAAGGGAAATTAAATATAATTCACATATATTTCCAATTAATCCATTTAGGTTCTCAAAATCATTAAAATTTGGGTGTACCAAACCACCCAATATAACTATTTCTAGAGATTCTCAAATCTGCAAACAACCACTTTCCCCAAAATACTCACAACGTATTCATTTCTCCACATAATAACTCCAAAAAAAACCAAAAGGAAGCTTATTCATCATAATTTAAAATATATACACTTTCTACAATATTTCCAGGTCGTACAGATCCGTACAAGACCCGAAATAAACATAAAAAATAGTTATCACCAATCAAAACAACAAATTTTGAAAACACCAATTGATTCAAAAATGATCTCCTTCCCATTCCTATTTGGAATTACCAATACACTGATTTTATAATTTTTTGGTAGCTTACAACTTTCCAACCACCTTTTAAACCAATAATCTTCCCCTTTTCAACATTATGCATTTGGACAACATTTTATGCATTTTTGCATTTTAAATTTTGTATAAACCCAACCTAAACCAAATTTATGAATCCAATGAATTTATATAGATAAAATAGGTCTATTCACATATAAAATAACCATTTTGACATTATTGATCACATTAAGACCTCCTTGCACAATTTTAACAACTTATCACAAATGGCTTCTCTACCCTTTACATCTTGACTTAATAGACTCAAGTACATTACTAATGAATCAAATGAATTTAAATCTCTCATATTAGAACTCTTAACCTCCTTTTTTTCACTTTAGGTGCTCCTGCACCATACTCCCAACCTTGAAAAGTTTCCAAATCCCTTGGAAACATGGAACCAATAACCTGCATGGAAAAAATAAAATTAGACCAGAAGTATTCACCTTTACCTTTGCCTCTTCATGCCTTTAACACCATAATATTTTCCTTTAAGGACACAAGAATGTCCTCAAAATAATATTCTCAAATACTCCTATCAATGGAGCACTAATGGATTCAACTCTACAGTGCCTATTAGTCAGACATTCATCTTTACAATGCTGCTTCAAACTCGCCACAAACAACTCTCCCATATGCCTCACCTAGGAGTCCTATCCTTCCTCTTTCCCTAGCCTCTTGGAATCAACTGGACCTTCCCATGGCCCTGAAAGAAATTTGATATCTACCAACACAACAAAACAATATCTTCCTTTTTCACCAAGATGGATGAGCACCTGGAACCAAAAAATTATCAAAAAAACAAATACCAAATCTCCAAGGTCCTAGTGTGGATTGCCTCCTTCGGTGTGGGTAGCTCTACCCACACACTCAAGATCCTCAAGCTCTGATACTAGTCTAATGTAGAGAATCCTAAAAACCAAAAAATAAATAGGATTCATTATGATCCTTTAAAAACCATTAAATAATTTCTTATTTAGAGGCATCTCATGAGGTAAAACAAAATAAGTTTCAACATGTTTTCTCAACATTTCTCCATTCACATAGCCTGGTTTCTATATCTGATTACAGTATTCATAATTTTTTTTTTTTAAACCCTCTAATTAAATCCTTTGGTGGAAGTATTTAAAATTATTCCTTATAAAACATCTAATCCTGAGCCCAATACACCAATTCAATTAGAAGTTATGGTCTCTACACTGAGGCCCATTTATGCTGTCATAAACCAAAAAGAAAACATGGAACACTGCCTAGGGAATTCCATATCTTTCTCAAAACAAATCCAAATTGAACCAAAAAAATTTAAAATTGTCCATTTGTGACTCTAGTTTCATAATCTATAATCCATTAATTTATCCAATCCATAAATCATTTCACAAGTACTAATCATTTCCTCCAACTCCCATGAAGATCTTTAAAAACCCATATTCACTAAATTATACATAACTTTCAAAAATCTGAATGAAAATGACTAAAACAAAAGGTAAATGGAAGATAATTCAAATATATTTCCAATTAATCTATTTTAGCTCTCAAAATCATAAAAATGTGTCTGTACCAAACCCTGCAATATAACTATTTCCAAAGATTTGCGAATATGCAAACAACCACTTTAACCAAAATACTCATAACTTATTCATTTCTCCACATAATCACTCCAAACCAAAAGCAAAAGGAATCTTATTCATCCTAATTTAAAATATATATAATTTTTACAATATTTCCAGTATGTATATGTCAATACAAGACCTAGAATAAACATAAAAATAGTTATCAAAAATCAAAACAACAAATTTTGAAACCACCAATTGATTAAAACATGATCTTCTCCTTCCCATTCATGTTTGGAATGACAAATAAAATGATTTTATAGTTTTTGTGGTATTTTAAAACTTCCTAACCACCTTTTAAACCAATGATCCTCCCCTTTTCAACATTATGCATTTTTTTGGACAACATTTTATGCATTTTTGCATTACAAATTTTGTATAAACCCAACCTAAAATAAATTTATCAATCTAATGAATTTATATGGATAAAATAGGCATATGCACCTATAAAATAACCATTTTGACATTACTGATCACATCAAGATCTCCTTGCACAATTTTAACAACTTATTACAAATGGCTTCTCTAGCCTTTACATCTTGACTTAACAGACTCAAATACATTACAAATGACTCAAATGAATTTAAATCTCTCATATTAGAAATATTAACCTGATTTTGTTTTTTCTCTTTAGGTGCTCTTGCACCATACTCCCAACCTTGAAAAGTTTCCAAATCCCTTGGAAACATGGAACCAATAACCTACAAGAAAGTAAAATTAGACCAAAAGTCTTCACCTTTACCTTTGCCTCTTCATGTCTTTATCACCATCATATTTTCCTTTAAGGACACGAGACTGTCCTTAGAATCATATTCTCAAATACTCATGTCAGTGGAGCACTAATGGATGCAACTCTACGATGACTATCAGTCAGAGATCTTGTTATGCCCTGCATACCCGTCCCTACATTTTGTTGGCAAAAATTTGGGTCCCTCTTTTTTCTTTTTCTCTCTTCTGGCCTTTGCCTCCGCGGGGTCGTTGTTTTCTTTTCTTTTTGGTTTCTCTCCCTCCAAGACCCAGTCCTGGAGTGTTTTTTTTTCTTGGTGCCAGCCAGATTCTGGACTCCGGGATTCTTTTATGTTGCTTCCTCTTTGGCTAGAGGGTGTGGTTGCATGGGATCCACGGGCCCAGAGTCCGGAGGCTTGCCTTTTCCCAGGACTTCCGAAAGGAAGCAATGCATTTTCACCTAAGGGTATAAATAGGGTTTCACTTTTCATTTTTTCATTTATCATGAACAAATTACCCTGAACGATTAAGAGTGATTAAGTGTGATTTGTGAAATTTACCAGTGAACTAAGTGCATTTGCTTCAAGTGTTTAGTAGTTTGAGCTTGTGCATGTTTCAAATTTCCTGCATGGATTTTGGTGTTCGTGGTCCATGAAGATTTCTATTTGCAGAGCACCTCATGTGCTCCTCCTCCTGCATTTCCCAACATTTAAGGTAGGCCCTTCTGATTCTCTCTCTATTTCTTTTATTTCACTTTGTTCTTTCCTTTTCTAGTTTTCTCTTTTTGTTTTGTTTACTTTTTGTCTTTTGGTTTGTCATCGCCTCCCATTAGTGGGATGGCTTCACAGGAAGGTTGTCCACCTTCCTTGCGCTATATTTTTTGTACATTAGTGTAAATCCCTGTAAATAGTGTAAATCTTTGTAAATTTTGTAAATGGTTGTAATTTCTCTGTAAATTGTTAATAGTATGTAGGTTAGTTTTCTGGTATGTAAATTCATTCCTCATCTTCTTGTTCTTTGGAGGTCTGTATGTAAAATATCCATAGCGTGTTGTCTGATGTAAATTTGTCATTCTTTGACCTCCTGATGTAAATAGGGTGCCCATAGTGTGTCTCTACGGGTTGGTCTATACATTCTGTCATGGCCAAACATCCCTTTGGCGAGCTTGCCATGCCCTGTTGCCTCGTATACCCCAAGTTTCAAGCTTTCCCACCTAGTTTCCACCTGGTTTGAACTTGGCACCTCGCCTGTTTGAGCCATGGATGTTTTCTCTCTACTCCATTGCTTTAGAATTCATGGCGGGATTAACTTCTCATGCATGGGTGTTCAAAACCATCCCATCTAGCATTAAATTCTTCTATGTACCCATGTCAGCCCAGTATGGCTAACTGCCTGGTCAATTCAACAACGGTTAGTTTCTCTGGGTTTCGAGTGCCGAAAAGTCCCCAGGGCTTCATCCCATTTGTAAAATGAGCCAGAATCCCCAGAACCTACAGGTGTCGATCAAATTTCAAGTAAGTTGTTAATTGTTATATTTCTAGGATTTGATGCAAGCTAACATATTTTGACAACAAGTGTCAAATGGTGGTGAACCCTTCAGATCCATAAAATTACTTTATATTTTATCTTGTGTATTGACAATTATCTAGTCTTGCAGGTTGCAGATCACCCAACAAACAATGTCTGAAGTAACAACTCCTCCTGGAAGTCTGGAACTCCCAACCACTTCCACCTAGGAGGCCACCAAGACAAAGGCTCTTGTTAACATCAAAATACCTGAGGGATGGTATCCAAAGTGGATTCCAAACTTTAGAATATTACCAACACAGAGGCCGGATCATGGGCAGGACTACAGGGCCGTGTCCAGGTAATGTACCAAAAATGATCTGCCAAGGATAGCGTGCCAAAGAACATGGCCTCCTTTGGCATTATCAAATTTGTCTATTTCCCCTGCTTAGTACAAGCACCAGAGTTTATCCTCTCCTTGGTGAAGCACTACAACACACCCACCCGAGTGGTTTTTCTTGTCACTTCCCTCCCATTGAATTACCCAACAACCATTGTAACTCTTGATGCTGCCACCTTTGCTTCAGGACTGGGGATCCCCCAATTTAGAAATGCTACTATCATCTCCCATACTACATCATTGAAGGAGTTTGAGAAAGTTCCATAGGTTGCTCGCTACCATATCAATTCTCATTGGTTGAAGTCCCCAAGGAGGGACTACAAGAAAATGAAGCTGGAGATCCCCTGCAGAGATTTCAAGGAATGTGTATAGGTGAGGATCATCTTTTTATGCAGGCTCTTTAGGGAACCCCATGACAGGGAATTTTCAGCATGGATGTATTATTTTTTATATTGCATCACCACCCATGGACAAACCTTTTACTAGGTGACTATTATCGCAAACATGTGGACTTTTAGCTGAACAATGTCAGCTGGACATCGATGTTCCACATGAATTCATATGTATTATGGGCACTAGAATAACAAAGACCCACACTCTAGGGTTTAGTTACAATGGGCATCCTTGGGAATGGGCCTGACCAAAATTCTCTATGGGACCATTATCCCCAAATTCAATGGGAAGCTAGCTTCCCCAATTTTTGCTGGGTAAATGACACCTTTATTTACCACAAAATTTTGACACTTACTCGGGTCTCTGGGTACCGGTTTTCCAAAGAAGAAATGAACTTGGTGAATTCTCACAGCAATTACTTTATTCAATTTCAACAACATTCTTACATTTGGGTGACTGGGTTCTCCTACAAGCCCTACCTACTCCCCAAACATTGTGGGGATAGGATTATTCTTTTGGAGTATTGTAGACAGATACTAGAGATCCATGCATTTTATGGAGTGAAGAAGGTTAGCTCCATCCTATTCCCGATCACTTGTGGGAACTTTTCTTGTAGCCTTGCAGTGGCCAAAGAGGTCGACAATGAGTTAAAAAGTCTGGGGCTCACCAAGTTCTACCTTGCAAGAAACAATTTTGACCCACTCGGCAAGATCAACACAACACTTCCCCGAGCATCCACACCCCATGAGCCTCACATGGAGGATTTTTGGGCAGATTGCCAAGATGATTTTGACCTCTCAAGTTAGAAATAATCAAGGATCACCAAAAGGATGATGAAGAGCCTCAAACTTTGGACCTTTCCAAAAGATTTTTTAGATAGTGGGTCGTTGGAGGACCCATCATACAAGTGACAGGGGATCAACAAGATGGATCTCCCTCTGGTGCATTGGGACACCCAAAAGTTTTTAATAATTGAGGATGTTAACCAAGGTGTCATTCAGTGCAACCATGATTACTTTGCACAAGTGTGGAAGAAAAGCACCCGCCATGGTCCAATTTTGTGAGGGTCTACTTTAGCCTCAGGAGTGGCTGGGCCAAGCAAAAATAAAGGGAAAGAAAAAGAGGGTGCCCTGGCCTAGGTCACACCCCCAACTCCACTCCATATTATGGAATAGATTCACAGTTAGCTTGAGACCTCCCACAAGCTGAGTGAAACACTAAGCGCCTAGCTTTCTCTCGGTCTTTCAGTTACTCCGGTGGGATCTGCCCTCCCAGCAGGACCCCCTTCACTAGAAGCACTCATGAGCCGACGGAGAGAGGTAGAGGATGAAACTATAGCTATTCTAGATTCCAGGGCCCCGCTACAAATAAGAAGAAAGAAGAAAAGGGTGGATCATCCCCTGCCAAGGACTGATGCAGGTCTCGGGATGCCAAACATTCCCCAGGTGGAACTCATCCCTTCTTATCCTAAACTAGATGATCCTCTAGTAGCCTCCCCTCCCCACAATGATTTTGATGACCTCTTCTAGACCAAAGACCTGGTGAACTTGTAGACTGATGTGGTGAGGGTAGTGGAGGAAATAGATGCGCAAGAAGTGGCCCCAGAAAAAGAGCTCTGAGGGCAAGAATAAGAGAAGGAACAAGAAGAGGCATAAGAAAATCCACAACATGTGGAAGAAACACCTATCCCAAGGACCAAGATAGAACTAAGGAAAAAACAAGATGAGTAGCCAACAATGGATGGGGAAACCAGACCTACAAGAGAAATAGTACCCCTAGTTGTCATGCTCCAAACACCTTTAGTTACTCCGCATGATCAAAGCCGCCAGAGTGAGACATTTGGAGAAGTTATCTCTATGGCTCAACAATTAGATCTAGGCCAGAAACCTTTGGCCTCTCCAAAAGTTGTGCCCTTGGAGAAGAATGTCTCGATAGATGGCGTCGAGGAAGAACAACAGCAACAGGATGAGGGGGGTAACCCTAGAAATGTAGATACTGAGACCACAGATGCTAGAGAAGGGGGGAATCCTAGAGACACAGATGTGAATGACAGTGAGGTGGAAGATATGAGAATCTTGGGGAGCAATACAAATATTCCAATGCAACTATGAATATCAGGGAAACACCATAGGGCCTCAAAGAAGACCCCAATGCACAAGCCTTAGCAGCAAGACCGCCCCAACGACCACAATGGCTGGTGGAATCTCGAAAAAGAAAGGCCCAAGAGGCAGCAAGTGTCCCTCTCTCCCTGACCAAAATGATGGCCCAAAAAAAAGAGGCTAAGAAGCCTAAGAAGGCCCAGACCATCCACACCCTTTAGACTGGCCTAGGGGAAGTATAGTCACAGTAGTGGTAACACCTCCCCTAGATGTAGAAGTGGAAGCTGTAAGGGATGAAGATTATACAGTTATAGAAGTTCCTCTGGAGAGGAGAGATAAACAGGGCAAGTTGAACTTGTTGAAAGAAGCTACCTAGGAAGTTGAGGCTTGGTACAACAAACAGGTACAAAAGTTGAAGGAGGAAAGAGAAAAGAATGAAAATATCCTTGGGCTTATGGCAGAACTGACACAACCACTAGCCAAGATTCATCCAAAAGCCTCCACCTCCAGAACACCACTCCCATAGGGTGACATGGATGGTCTAAGGGCCATGAAGAAGAAGGTGTAGGTAGTGGATGGGTGGGTTGGTGAGAAAATCACATCTGTAAAGAAATTCTTGGCAAAAAAACTCCTGGACCTTTATCAGGCCAACAACATTATTGACCAAGTAAATGGCACAGTCTCCCTATGGGAGAAAGAAATGGAGAAGTGCGAAGAGTGGAGGTCTGAACTAGAAGAAATAATGAACTTTGGGGAGGAATTCATTGCAAAGACAAGAATTTTGGGAGAAAAACCCTTTGGGTTCCTCCGGGCCCAACACTCCAGACTTGGCCTTAAAATTGGGGAAAGCAAGAAACTAGTAGCGTCCCTAAAGAATAGAATCCCAAAAGTCCAGAATTATTTAATTTCATGTACAACATTTGTGACAAGGGTTTCACAAGTCGATCCCTTCACCACCGGGACTTGTGCTCTGGAAGATTTTGTACTAAGAAAATTTGATGAGCTGATGGAATCCCGGTACAACTCTGTTGAAGATTTTGATGGAGGGAAAATGTCAAGATTAACCAAGGTGAAGCTTCGGGCTCATGACATAGTGAAAGTGGCTGTAGAACTCAAGGAAGGAGCCAAAGATGTTGACAAAAAATTTAGGGTTGTCAACGACCAATGGCACTGTGTCAAGGACATAGATGAAGATGAAATCAGCCAGATTTTGGAAGCCTTCAAATAGAACAAGGAACAATAAAGTTCTCTAGACTCTAGAGATTTTCACTAGGAATGTACAGTTTTACAGATTGATTATTCTTTGAGTGTAAGCTTCCAGACTCTGGAATTTTGGGTCTAAAGTTTTTTATTCATTCATAGCGATTTGCATCCAAGTTCACCGGAGCTGATCAATCACTGTCAAGATGTAAATAAGGGTCAACATGTTGGTGATCCAGATAAGGCATGTCAGGTGGAAGAGAAGGCTCTAACAGATGATTCTCCCATGGTGTCACTCCTACATTAACTCCCTGGTGCACATCAAATACAGTGAGATACAATTCACATGTATGAGGCATATAGCCTCAGATACCGGGACAATCTGATTTCTTCTATAAATACCCTGACACTCTTCTCTATGCTGATTCTTCAAGATCTCTCCTTTTTTCTTCATCTTCTATCTTGTCATACCTCTGCACATTTTGAGGTGATTTTAAGTGGTGCAGGTAGTACCAGCCACGGGATAATATATTTTAGTTGTTGAGTGTATAGTTAGATTAGGTTAGTTTTAGCTCAAACTTTGTGTATAAATAAGAAGTCCGATGCCATAACAAGGGTAGGCAAAATTGATGATTTTGTAGTCCAGCAAGTAATAAAAGCATAGCATTTTACTTTCAATAGTTTTTGGAGCTCAATGCTTAGTTGTTCTTAGTAGTTTAGAATGCTCCCTTGGAACCATGATTGTACATGCCAGTGATGCTGGAACCATTCGAGTTATTGAAGAAGGAAGGACATCTTATGGCTATTCGTTATGTGTTTTTTCTAATCACAAATGTCTTTTGTGCAGTATGTTTTCTTATGTCCTTTGCTCCTATGTTATAGTTTAGATTAATGATCTTATCTCCCCTTGCTACTGAATGCATGTGAATCGCTGGTTCTTTATGTATTTGGTATTTAGTGCAGTTTCTTATATTGGAGCATTGTTTGATGTTTGAATATTTATTGCATAACTATAGGTAGAAGTATGTATCTAACCTTGATCGATCTTTTCAAGTTTATTTGATAATCCAAATGCTTGCTGGAAACCCCCATCCCTTTTCAAATCCCTGAGAAGATGAGTAAAAAATAGCTATCCCCTCACACAATAGTCACCTTCCTAACTTAGCTCCCCTGCACCATCAAGACCCGACTATCAGGTGCTTGGAGGTTAGAAGAATTCATTCTTCAGAATACCTCTTCAGGTGGAGTTGGTCAGTACCCTGATTCCCATACCCGGTGACAACTTTACCTTTGTTGATAGAGCTGGTCACAAAGTCCCATCAACAAATTCTGGTGCTAGAAGGAGGACATGAGCTCATCTCCCTCAGAAGATTTCAATTTCACATTGTCTGAGGGCTCCCCGAGCACTAGTTTTAGGAACCAAACTTTCCACGGAGTAGGGTCGTCTTCACGCCTACTTTTTGAAAGAATCCTTTGATCAGCCCCGAATCCCAAAGATTTTGTATAACTCGGACCTCCCATCCAAAGGAGTAGGACCTAGAAAACCAAGAAACCAACCAATTTTATCTGGGGATTCGCTATACACCAGAATACCCAAATCCCCCAGATAACCCTAGGGACTAACATTCAACCAAGCCAAAACCAAAAAGTCCCCATAGGTACTTACTTTGGTAATATCAGGTCCCCCATGGGGAAGTTCCCCGGTGCTATCAACGATCTTCCTCCACATCTGGAGAAGTTCTACCCCAAGTATGAGCATCTATGCCTCTGAACTGTAGAAGAACACCTGCAGGCCTATAAGGATGCCATGAACCGACACTAGATACAACATCAAGACATTGTATCACAGATGTCCCCTCTGTCTGTAGGGCATAATGAGTTGAAATTCTACCTTAATTTTCCCACCAACTCCATAAACAATTGGCAAGATATGGAAGATGCCTTCCAAGCAGCTTTCTGCATTCACATGGACCCAGTGTGGGCCCACAGCCAGTTTATCTCCATCAAGAAGGAACCAAACAAGCCCCTCGCTACATCCAACCATCAGTTCCAATGTGCCTTAAAGTGGTGCACATGCTCCTTCATCCCATCCACTGATGTAACCATCTAGGCCTATCTGAATTCCATTGAACCCATTGTTTCCACTCTCCTCTAGAGAACCGCCACCGCGAATGATCGGGATACTCTGGAAAAAGTTTACAACTTGGTCCTAGAGTTGTCCCGCAATTTGAGAAAAGCTCCTGGCGGGATTGGACAGAGCCTACCATTCAATATGATAATTGATGGAACTCTTTATGCCAAGGGATACAACCCCAATCTAGCAATAGGTTCCCCAACGATGGCCATGGGCCCACTGCCCATAGACCAATAGTCCTGGTATGTTTATCCATCTCAAGCCCAAATAATACCGGGTCTGGAATACGTTCCCTGGAACTAGCCACAGCAAATGCAACAACCCTTGACACAACCCTCCAGAGTACTGTATGCACCCTAAAATGGTCACCTAGACTTTGGGCCCCATTTTATCATTTTATCAATTTCTTGAATCAATGCTTTGCAATATTTTCAATTCAAATCAATTTCTTTGATCAAATTGTAATTAATGCAATTATTTCAATATTTCCTAAGGTTTGATCATTTTTATCTAATTAAAAGATTTAATTTCTTTTTAATTAAATAAAATTTATCTTATTTAATTAAAAGATTTAATCTCCCTTTTAATTAAATAAAATTTCTCTTATTTAATTAAATTCAATTTCCCCCTTTTAATTAAATAAAATTCTTCTAATTTATTTAATTAAAAGAAAAACCCCTCTTTTAATTAAATAAATAAAAATCCCCACTTAAAGCACTTTATTTGATGAAAAAGGAAATAAATTAAATTAAATTAAATTAAAATCCCTTTTTCTTCACATCTTCCTAAGTGGTGGGATTTTTTCCTCTTAATCATAGCATTTGATTTTTGCCTCTTAATCTCAACCATTCACTTTTGTTTATAAGGAAATCTTTCCTCATTTTCATATGAGGTTTTCATAGTATTGTTATGCTACAGGTTTGGAGAGCAATTTTGGAGGAGGATTTGAGCACTCAAGCTTGGATATTGCAACTTCTCTCTTCTTGTCTTCTTTTTCTTGCATCCATGGCTATTCATGTAGATTAGATTCATGTTTATTTTCATAGATTAAACTTGCATTTGTATTTCCTTTTATAGATTAATCATGCATTGTTATCATTTAGATTAATTTCCTTTCATGCATTGCAATCATATAGATTAGATCTCATTTTCATACATTTAATCTCTCATTTCATGGTGTACTTGCATAGGCACTAACTAGGTCAATCTGAGGGCCTCCATTTCACATCTTTGCACTCCATGAATAGAGAGCTATGGATCGATATTTGAGGCCTCATTCTTGAGTAACCTTGGATGGAATGATTCATAGAAGTGTGTCAACATTTTAGCACACATTTTTTGGCGCCCACCGAGGGGCAGAAGATTCATTTTCTGTCCTTTTAGCTTTTTTTCATCAATTTATTTTCGGATCCAAAATTTTTGTCCTTTCCATACTTGTTTTTGTCTGCAGAGAAAGTTTGCGTGAGCTTTTGCAGGTTTTCGCGTGGGATTGTGCTGGATCTGGTGTTTTATCATGCGGTTCTGTGTACTTCTTCGTGTAGTGCGGCATTTCCTCGTGTGAGATTTAGCATCAATGCTATGATTTGATTGGTTTGTTGTCTCTATGGTTTTTTTTTATTGCTTGTGCATTTTATCACGTGGCTGTGCATTTTTTTGCGCAAACTTTCTATTTCCTTGCACAGTTGTGCATTTTCTCACGCGGTTGCATGTATTTTCTCGCGCGAGATTCCATACCAGAGATCTGATTTTCATTTCTATATTGATATATCTCTGATTTTTCGTGCTAACCACTAATGTTTACTATTTCTAATGGTTTGTGATTTGTTGTTGTTATTGTTGTTTCTGATTTGGACTTGCTTGGATAAACAACAAAATGCTTCACGTTCCATTGGATTTGAGGTATTTTGTTGCTCTTTATAACATTTGGATTTTGGGAATTAAAATGAACATCTCATGAGCTAGAATCGTAGGATACCTGACAAGATGAAAATAGAGTTTCCCAATGAGCAAGATCCAATGATACCCGATAGACGGAGATTCCAAAGCTAACTGAAGTTACACCGACGGAACTGGTAGTTGTCACCGGTGACGAACTACAAAATTGACCGACAGAATAGAGAGATCAAAAAATGACAAAATATCTAGCTGGCAGAGCTTAAGGATAGACTTAACTAGTTTTTTTATTTGTTTTATTTGATCATGGTTAAAGTAATTGATTTATACAGTTGGCAAGAAGATAACTACGAGATAAATCAGGAGTTAAAGCCATAAATCAAATTGGCTGGATTGTTTTTCACGCCAAGAATCAAGAATAAAGAATCAAGAATTAAGGAATATCATGTCTATATAAGAGACAAGCATAATTCATTTCCATAAGCACTCAGATACATGGGGGAGTGAATTGAAAGAAGATACTAAAGAGAAACTGGTGAAGGATAAACTTCATACAGTCCTAATCAATCAAGCTAAGGGAGAGCTAAAGAATTATGTAGACACCGATGAATAGTGAAGCACAACATCATAGATAAGAAAGTGTGAAATACAAAGGAATTGAATTGATACATTGATTAGAGAGGTATTGTACATAAATAGATCTGAATATCTGCAATTCAAAGTTGCATTAAAATGTGTTTTAGTTTAACCATTGAAGCATTAAGTCTCTTAATAGAGAAGGACTTAACCATCTTCTATAATTGAGGTATATCCTTATAGATTACCAAAAAGTTTGATTCATGATAGTAGCAGCAGTCTTACCTAAATCCTATTGACAGTCTAAGAAGGAGGCTGATTCAAGGATGGTATTAAGATTAGCATAAAGCCTATTGACAGTCTAAAGACTGATTTAAGGATGGTAGCGTAGATGCCAGATACTAAGTGACAACCTATGTATACAAATCCTCTGACAAGGTCGCACTTAACCATGTGTTTGTAACCTTTAACAGGGTTGGATCCTAACAAGGCTCACTTCAGAAGAGTGAAAATTTGGGGTACCGGTCCCAGTGGTTTTTCCCTTAACAGGGTTTCCATGTTAAAATCTGTGTGTTATGTGTGTATGGTTTATTACTTTATTGTTTTACATTTCACATATGCATTTTAGGATTGATTGGTATACTTTGCATATTTACTGAGTATCGGTAAATGAGTTTTGCTGCTTATCGGTAATCAAGGAGAATAAGGACAGACAAGGTAAACCGATAGAGAGTTATTTATTTCAAGTATTTCAAAGGCATACATCTTGTAGGGACTTAATAATATAAGGTGTATTAATTGGTGGATTGAAGTTTAAAGGATAAATTTTTGAGGCCACTGATTCACCCCCCCCTCTTAGTTATTACTAACATAAAGTTCTCTAGACTCCAGAGATTTTCACCAGCAATGTACAATTTTACAGATTCATTATTCTTTGAGCATAAGCTCCTAGACTCTGGAATTTTGGGTCTGAAGTTTTTTATTCATTCACAGGGATCTGTATCTAGGTTCCCCAGAGCCGATTGATCATTGTCAAGATTTTAATAAGGGTCAGTAGGTTGGTGACTGAGATAAGGCATGTCAGGTGGAAGAGATGGCTCTGACAGATGATTCTCCCGAGGTGCCGCTCCTACATTAACTCCCTCGTGCACATTGAAGACAGTGAGCCACAATTCACATTTATGAGGCATGTAGCCTCAGATACTAGGATAATCAAATTTCTTTTATAAATACCCTGACACTCTTCTCTATGCCGCTTCTTCCAGATCTCTCCTCTTATCTTCCTCTTCTGTCTTGGCATACCTCTGCACATTTTGAAGTGATTTTAAGTGGTGCAAGTAGTACCAGCCATAGGATAATGTATTCTATTTATTGAGTGTACAGTTAGATTAGGTTAGTTTTTGGTCAAACTTTCTGTATAAATAAGAAGTCCAATGTCATAACAAGGGTCAGCAAAATTGATGATTTTGCAATCCAGCAAGTAATAGAAGCATAGAATTTTACTTTCAGTAGTTTCAGGAGCTCAATGCTAATTTGTTCTTAGTAGTTTAGAATGATCCCTTGGAGCCATGATTGTACATGCCAGTGATGTTGGAACCATTTGAGTTAATGAAGAAGGAAGGACATCTTATGGCTATCTGTTATGTGTTATTCTGATAGTGGAGTTAACAAACATCTTTTGTGTAGTATATTTTCTTATTTCCTTTTCTCCTATATTATAGTTTAGATTAATGATTTTATCTCCCCTTGCTACTGAATGCATGTGAATCACTGGTTCTTTATGTATTTGGTATTTAGTGTAGTTTCTTACATTGGAGTATTATTTGATGTTTGAATATTTATTGCATAACTATAGGTAGAAGTATGTATCTAACCTTGATCAATATTTTGAAGTTTATTTGATAATATAAATGCTTGCAAGAAACCCCCATTCCATTTGAAATCCCTGAGAAGATGAGTAAAAACTAGCTATCCCCTCACACAACAGCCACCTGCCCAACTTATCTCCCCTACACCGTCAAGACTTGACTACCAGGTACTTGGAGGCTAAGAGAATTCATTCTCTGGAAAACCTCTTTAGGTGGAGTAGGTTGGTACCCCAATACCTGGTGACAACTTTACCTCTATTGGCGGAGCCGGTCACAAAGTCCCGTCAACAAATCCATCTTTAGAATGCTGCTCAAATTCTCCACAAACAACTCTCCCATATGCCTTACCTAGGAGTCTGATCCTTCCTCTTTCCCTAGTCTCTTGGGATCCATTGGACCTTCCTATGGCCCTGACATAAATTCCCTATCTTCCAACACAACTAAACAATATCTTCCTTTTGTAGTAAGATGGATGAGCACCTGCAACCAAAAACTCATCAACAAAAATTACCAAATCTTCAAGGTCTTGGTGTGGATTGCCTCCTTTGACACTCAATATACACACTCAAAATATTCAAGCTCTGATACCAATCTGATGCAGATAATCCTACAAACCAAACAATAAATAGGATCCATTTTGATCCTTTAACAATCATTAAATAATTTCATTATTTAGAGGCATCTCATGAGGTAAATCAAAATAAGTTTCAACACATTTTTTATCAACATTTCTCCATTCACATAGCTTGGTTTCTATATCTGATTACAGTATTCATAACTGTAGACACCCGAAAATGGACAGGCTTGCAAATTTACTATTAGGAATAAGGTGTCTCAACCCTGGATAATTCCTATTCTTATTATTTTTTTTGTAAAATGTATTTTCTTGCAAATGATGTAATTAAGTGTGAGTGTACATGTCTAGTTGGCATGTTGATGTGTCACTCCACTTGATGTGTCAGAATCTTGAATTGTGTGTAAGGAGATCATGGCTGAAATGGTTATGATGGATTCCTATGACACATAAGAGATATTTCTAGGAGATTTCAATGACAGGAGAAGACATGCAAGATATGTGGCAACTGATAAAGTTGAGTACTTTACACTCTTCTTCAACTGATAAAATTTTTTAGGGTTCCTATTTTCTCAGAGAATGGTAAAACCCTAATATGGCTATCCTTGGAAGTTTCCCTAAAAAGGAAAGCACATGATATAAGTGTTTTTTAGGGTTACAAGAAAGGATATGGAAAAGAACATATTTTTGGTATGATCTGGTGCTACTAGATTTGTCTTACAGTGTTGATTGTCTCCTGAAATAACTTGCATTGCAAGTGTATTATAACCATTGTGTTGAAGATAATACATTGTGCAGGTTTTGGAGTGCTGGGGTTTTTTACCGAAAGGTTTCCCCAGGGTAAATCATTGTGTCACTGTCTATTTTCTGCATGCATGGTATGTGGCTACAATATCATTGTTAAAGTAGTTAACGAATCTAAAATTGTAAGGATTTAAAGGAATTTGCACAATAATTTCCTATAGAGATTAGTGTAGGAAGCTGTTTCCGCACCTGAGTTTCCTTACAAGTGGTATTAGAGCTTGATCAACTTTTGATCCTAGTTATTGGGTAGGGTTTTTTGAGCTAATCTCAAGTTGAGTGGGAGTTTTTTGTGCAGAGCATTGTGAATCTTATTTGCAGATTCAGATGGCAGGCTCCTCATATAGTAGAATGGAGATGGAGAAATTTAATGGCACTAATTTTGAGTTGTGAAAACTCAAGATGGAAGACATGCTTGAAGACCATGATCTATGGGAGGCTACTTTACTTGATGTGAGACTTGCAGTGATATCTCAAGTGGATTGGGAGCTCAAGGATCGGAAGGCTAAGGGTCTCATCAGACTCTGTCTAGCAGATGCCATTCTTCTGAATGTTCTTGATGAGACTACTGCAAATTCTTTATGGACACGGCTTGGGTCTGTGTATTAGGCCAAATCTCTGGTGAATAAGTTGTTCCCAAGAAAGAAGTTGTATTATTAAAAATGGAGGAAGGTGGATCCGTAATTGATCATCTCAACACATTCAATTTATTGATTGCACATTTGGCATCATCCAGTGCCAAGATCGAGGAGGAGGATCGATGTATGACCCTGCTTTGTTCCTTGCTAGATTTGTGGGACCATCTTGTGATGGCTCTCAAAAGTACTATAGTCACATTCTGTATGGATGATGTGGTGTCTTCACTGCCATCTGAGGAGATGTGAAGAAAGAATTCGGATTCATCTAAGGAAGCCCTTACTATTTGTGGGATATCCAATGACAAAGGAAAGCATAATAAAAATAAGTCAAAGAAGGGAAGATCCAAATCCTATGGGAGTTCTAAGACTCCTAGAAAGTCCAAGGTGAAATTTTGGAACTGTGATAAATCTGGGCACTTCCGGAGGGACTGCAAAGAACCGAAGAAGAAGAAGAAGAAAGGCTTAGATTCAGCTTCTAAAAAATCTCAAGAAGATGGAGATGCTTTTATTGTAGCTTTGGCAGCCCATGCATTCAATGATGTGTGGTTAGTAGAATTGGGTGCTTCTTTTCACATGACCTCTCATCGAAACTGGTTCTCAAAAGTTGAAGAGTTTGATGGTGGAAAGGTGTACTTGGGTGATGATTCTCACCTAAAGATAGTTGGACATAGAAGGGTCACTATCAGATTTCCTAATGGAGGAGTAAAGGGAATCAACAAAGTAATGAACATTCTGGGTTTGGCACGAAACCTATTATCTGTAAGTATGCTGAATGATGTAGGTGTGCAAGTTGTCTTTTCGAAAGATGGATGCAAGATGATGAGAGGTTCTATGGTGCTCGCTAAAGGTACTAG
>MU224951.1:18242395-18254334 GCA_018584345.1 Thuja plicata | reverse complement strand
TCAACATAGCTTGTCCCAAGGATGACTTTCCCTTACCCAACATTGATATGATAGTAGATCTAACTGCTGGACATCAAATGCTATCACTCATGGATGGCTTTTCAGGGTATAATCAGATAAGGATCACACCAGAGGGTCAACATAAAATAGCTTTCACATGTCCTTGAGGCACTTACTATTGGAATGTCATGCCGTTTGGTCTAAAAAATGCTGGCTCGACATATCAAAGGGCTATGAAAACTATATTTCATGATCTCATCCACAAAACAATGGAAGACTATGTGGAAGACATACTAGCCAAGTCAATGCTTCACAAGGATCATCTACAAGTATTGGGACCAATCTTTGATAGAATGCAAGAATTCAAGGTCCATCTAAACCCAAAGAAATGTGCATTCAGTGTCACAGCAAGAAAGCTACTGGGGTTCATATTGTCACATAGAGGCATCAAAGTAGACCCAGAGAAATTCAAAGCAATATTGGACATGCCTCCACCATCAAACTTGAGGCAACTAAGAGGGTTATAGGGAAGGCTCCAATCAATCAGGCGCTTCGTAGCTCAACTAGAAAACAAGTGCCACCCATTCCAACATCTACTGCATAAAGATGTCAAATTTGTATGGACCGAGCAATGCAAACAAGCATTCCAAATATTCAAGGACTACCTCCTCAAGTCTCCTATGTTGGTGCCACCAGTCCAAGGTAGACCATTGCTTCTGTATATCTTAGCAATGGAGTCAACATTAGGTGTACTCTTGGCACAACATGATGACATAGGTAAAGAAAGGGCCATCTACTATCTAAGAAGAACATTGGTTGGATATGAGATCAACTATACGCCAATTGAAAAGTCATGCCTTGCAGTTGTCTTCACTTCCCAGAAGCTGAGACATTATACGTTGAGTCGCCAAATAAAGTTGATCGCAAATATTGATCCTTTAAAGTACCTCCTAAGCAAAGCAATGATCACCGGATGACTTGCAAAGTGGGTACTGATCTTAAGTGAGTTTGACATTGAGTACATAGATAAAAAGGCCATCAAAGGGCAAGTGATCATGGATCAACTAGCAGAGGCACCCATTCAGGACCATCAGCCTATTATTTTTGACTTTTCTGACGAATCTATTATGGCAGTACAACCAACGATCAAGGTATGGAAAATCTATTTTGATGGGTTGTGCACAAACCATGGTGCGGGGGCAGGGATAGTGCTTATCAATCCAGATCGTGATACAATTCCAAAGTCTTTCAGAATCAACTTCCCATGCACAAACAACATAGCAGAATATGAAGCACTAGTCATCGGTCTAAAGATAGCAATTCAATGGAGAATCAAGAACCTTAAGGTCTTTGGAGACTCGTATTTGGTCATCAGTCAAGTCAACAATGATTAAACAACCAAAGATGAGAAGCTCATACCATATAGAGCATAGATGGAAACACTATGCACCAAGTTCCATTACATCTTCTTTGAGCAAGTCCCACGAGCACAGAACAAAGATGCAAATGTGATGGCTACCATAGCATCATTGATTGATATGCCAGGAAATGAAACAAGATTCTAGTTTATAGTAGAGAAACTCTTGGTGCCATCACATGAAGCATCCATCATAGAATTAGCATGTGTCCTTGTTGGTCTTGAAAACCCATGGTGCCAAGATGTCTATAACTACCTCCAAAATAGTGTCTTACCTCCCAACTTGTCTAGGAACTAGAGAAATTCCCTCATCCACCAAGTCTCTAGGTATACTATCCTCTCAACTACTTTATATAGATGAAGTCTAGATGGAATTCTACTATGATGTCTCACTTCCATGGGATCCCAGAGAGCTCTATATGAGGTACATGAAGGAATTTGTGGAACCCACAGAGGTGGGAACAACTTAGCTAAGAAGATCATCCACATGGGATACTATTGGCCCACAATAGAGACAAATGTACACAAACATGTACAAAGGTGTAGATAGTGTCAGATTCATGGAGACCTCATCCATGCACCAACCCATGAACTAAATCCTATCACATCACCATTGCCATTTTCCATGTGGTGATTTGACCTAGTGGGCAAAATTACACCTTCTTCAGCAAATGGACACAAATACATCATATCAGCAACATGGTACTTCACCGAGTGGGTGGAAGCAATTCCTCTCACTTACATAACTAGAAAGAAAATAGTAATGTTCATACTTAACCACATTATCTATCGATACAGGATACCTCAAACTATCTAACAAATCATGGTACACCTTTCCAAAACAAGGATGTTGAAGAGCTATGCAAAAAATTCTATATCAAGCAAGGGTTCTCCTTATTTTATTATCCTCAAGTGAACGGCCAAGTCAAAGCTACAAACAAGACAATCTTGAAAATCTTGAAGAAAATAGTGAATGAATCAGGGTGAGACTAGCATTTACAACTTAGTACCGCATTATGGGCATACAGAACTAGTGTGAGAACACCTACAGGAGCCACTCCTTTCTCCCTAGTCTATGGATCAGAGGAGATATTACCCCTCGAAGTGGAAATCCCATCCCTAAGGATATCTTTGAAGAACCTGATTACAGATGAGGACTACAAAGTAGCAAGGCTCAGTGAACTGGAGTTACTAGATGAGAGAAGACAACATGCCTTTAACCACTTACAGGGCTAGCAAAATTTCCTTACAAGAAACTATCACAAGAAGGTGAAGCCACAAAAATTTGAGGTAGGAGACCTTTTCCTCATGGAAAATCAAAAGAACTAAGTAGAAAGAGTCAAACCCAGAAAGTTTGAGCCTAACTGGCTAGGCCCATTTCTCATTATCAACTCTACTTAGAGTGGGGCATGCATACTAGTGACACTAGAAGGAGATCAACTCCCCAGATACATCAACAACATGCACCTCAAGAGGTTCTACCCTTCAGGTGTCTATGGTTAAGGCACCTATCTACATATCCAAATAATACCAAAAAAAAAAAAATCAGAAAATACAAAATGTTACCTTAATGGTGAAAACCTGGCAAACAGGCGCCTTGGCAACAACAAAAAGAATCACAAAAGAAAAAAAAGTAAAGAGAAAAAAAATCGCTCTCTCAGTGAAAACCAGGAAAACATGCGCTATTGAGTAGGTACCTTGGTAAAAACCTGGCAAAGAGGTGCCAAGTGATCAAATCCAGCTTCACCATCAATGAACTCCAAAAGCTTGAGCACACTTCAAATGCAAGACTGACTACCCAAGCTATATACATAAGCACATTCCCCTCTGAGCACCAAGCACTTACCTATGGTTATTATTGGTCCACCAAACTGGGGGGTGATTCTAAATGGTCGAAAGAAATCCAAAAAATTGGAAAACTCATCAAAAATACTAAAAATGTCAAAAACTCCCAAGAAAATCAATCTTCATAAAAAACATTCAAAAAATTGCAAAATCCTAAGCAATAAAACCAACTCGGTTATTAAGAGAGCAAAGGGTGATCACGCCAAGTCAATCAATGTCACAATCATGAGATTTTCAAATCAGCATGGGGCTCATCTGACATAGCTTTATTGATCTATCAAACCTATCAACAAGCAACTGGAAACTAAGCCAATCTATCAAATGTCACAATCATGAGTTTTGCAAACCAGCATGGGGCCCATCTGACAAAACTTGATCAGCCTCCAACATGATCACAATCAATTAATCAAATCATATCAATCATCTTACATAGTGATGGATACACTCAAACCAGACAGGTCAGTCTTATATGAGTAATCTATTATTGAAACTAGACACACTCAAGAAATCAAGCCAATAGCGCCTATCAAAAGAGTTGATCCAATCAAGAGAATCCAACTGCATCGAGAAACCATCCAAAAAATGTTGACTAGGTCAGTCAGTTGGTCAGATGTCAGTCTATATTTTGCGGTTAGGTTCTTATGCTACTCCAGGATCCACCATGTGAGGAGAGTAGATATGACATCTCATGACTTATTTTCTTTGATTGTTGTCTGTTGAATGTTCACTTCAATTTTAGGGCCATGATGATTTAGGATAAATGCGGTAGGCACTACCACTTATCTGGCAGTCGTGCAGTTCCATGATCTGAGTGTAACCCTAGGAAAGAATTGGACATTCCTTCTCTTTTATTTTCTTGTTTGGTTTATAGAATCAAGAGCTTGCAACGCCATTCAGATGGACTTTGAATGTGTTGAAGTTCTATCTTGGTTTCTATGGTCTTTCCCTTTATGTTGCAATCAAGAGCTCACGATGCTATCCAGATGGACTCTAGGGGCATAGGAGTTCTATCTTGTTTTCTTTGGATTTCCCTTTTGAAATTAAGAAATCATGGTGTTATCCAAATGGACTCTGGGTGCATAGGAGTTCTATCTTCATATCCTTGTTGTAGTTTCTTCAGAGGACAAAGCGGTATCCAAATGGTCAATATCTGGGACTTTTGGCTCTCTTTCTTTTCAAATAGGAAACATAGCTGAACCCAAATGGTCAATATTTGGGCACACTAGGTTCTCTTTCTATTAAATCTCTCTACTCCTTCCGCTTATCAAGATTTTGTGGCGGTATCCAGGTGGTATGTGATCTGGATGCATTGGACGCTCTTCATAATTTCAAAAAATAAAAAAAGATGCAATGATGACAAATGTTGGAAATAGGGGCAGCGACTTGGGACACTCATCCTTTCTATCAAAAAAGAAAAAAATTCCTTTCTATGATTCCATATCTATCAATCAATCCCAAAGATCACATTCCAAACTAACTTTCTTCTAATTAACACATGCATTACTCAAAAAATTTGTGCATGGTAGATTTCATTCATTTATTGCATAAGAAAAATCCAAAACATGTGCATAGAAGATCATATAATCAATGCATCCATCATCAATAACATCATAACTAACATAGGAATGCATTCATCATCATCATATAGTGATTCACTTTTTTAACAAATTAATGCTCATCTGATGCATTTTCTATGCTTAGTTTGTTGAGGGGGCATATAGTCCACTTGCTATCACTGGGGCAAGCTGGGGTAGGATCAAATCTGAAAATTCTTTGACACACTATGACAAGTCACATCGCGTCAAAGAGGGGCAAATATAGACACCCAAAAATGGATAGGCTTGCGAATTTACATTAAAAACACTAATTTTCATCTATTAATTAATAGTTTTTAATCATTAATTAATCATTTATTTTCCTCTAAATTCATTCCCCAAATCATCTAATTAAATTCCATAAATTAATTAAATAATTAATTTTGTTTGATTAATTAACCTTAATTGATTAATTACCATTCATTAATTAATTAGACTCAATTTCCTATAGTTTCAATTCAAATATTTAAAACTTACTAATTAAATTCTTCCAATTAAATTAATTTCACTTAAATTAATTTAATTTCATTCAATAAAGCAATTCTAAATCAAAAAGAATTCAATTATCTCACATGTTGAAAACTTTAATTAAATAAATGAATTAAATATTCATTTATCTTCAAAGAGATAACTCCAATCAGATCACATGGGTTACTCCACCCATCTCTCTAGTCCATGTGGGTAACTTCACCCACCTCTCCAGTCCACATGGGTAACTTCACCCACCTCTTCAGTTCAAAAAGGTAACTCACAATTAGCTCTTCATTCAACCAAACTCTGTCCCTTTGATCTCAACCATTCATCTCCCTATCTTTGGGATTGATCTCAACCGCTCATTTCATCCCCAATTCCTATATAATAAACCCTTCATAACCATTTGAAGGATCCCGGATTTCAAGCTATCATGCCCAATTACTATGTCAGTTTGGTTCTAGCATTCAAGTCATCTTGCGATCACACACACATTTCAATTAGCAAATTCTTGATGCTTCTCAAGTCATAGACGCTGCCCACACCAATACCAAGCATCAAAAATAGCATTTCAGAAGGAGTAGAGAGAGACAATAGATACTTCAAGCACTTTGCGGTTTGCATTCATTTGTTTTCCTTTCTTTGCTTGTATATTTTATTGGTTATGCTTCAAGTTATTCATTTTAGTAGTATTTTTGTATTGGATTTATATCATTTGTAAAACCTTTGCTACTAACCATCACCTTTGGAAAGCTTGGGAACCAGGAATCACGAAAAGAGGCGTATAATAACTTTTGTTTTTCAAAACCTATTAACAAATACTTTAGTGGAAGTATTTAAACCTATTCCTCATAGTACATATCCAAATCAGATCCCAATACAAGAATTCAATTAGAAGTTATGGTCTCTACACCGAGGCCCATTTCTACTGTCATAAACTAGATAGAAAACATGAAACCCTTCCTAGGGAATTCCATATCTTCCTCAAAAAAAATCCAAAAGAAACAAAACCAATTCCACATTGTCCATTTGTGAATCTAGTTTCATAATATTGTTGGAAATGAGATGAGTAACTGAGAGGGGAGGGGTGAATCAGTTACCACAAAAACAAATCCAAGTCCCTTAGATGTCTTTAAACAAATCAGTCACTATTGCTTGGTAAACATAGATATTTCACTGTCACTCGATTAATATAGCAAATATTAAGATATTAAATGTGATTGTCTTTAGTAATTAATTTGCAGAAACATAAACCATAAAGAAAATGAAATGTACATAGATAACACCAAGATTTAACGTGGAAACCTAATATGGGAAAAACCACCAATTGCAACTAGTTACTGATTTTCACTCTTCTGAAGTGAGCCCTATTAGGATCCAACCCTGTTAAAGGTTACAATAACACATGGTTAGGTGTGACCATGTTAGAGGATTTAATCACCCTGTAAGGAGTGGCCTTGTTAGAGGTCTTCAAACACTTCAATATAGAAATGTCACCTTGTGAGAGGATTTACAAAAAGACTATAAAGTCTACTTTGTTAAGAGATTTGAATCACTATTACAATTGTTAGAAAGTAACAATGGATTGACCTGATTGTATATGCAACTATCTTTTTTGATTCATATCTTTCTCTATTTGCATACTGGATCCTCACTGATCAAATGTTCTATTGCAGCTCTGTTTGGATGATCTGTCTTCAATCAGAATCCCATTTGATTTCACCTTTTCTCTTGATATCATGTTCATCCAGTAATTTAATTACTTCCACACACACACTTCCTCAATCCAAACTTGACTTAAAATAAATATATAATAAACCTTGTCAAGTCAGCCTCTATATCCTTCCAACTAAATAATAAAAATCAAATATGTCGGCGTCATATGTCCATTTAAGCATAAAATGTAATCATCTGTTAGTCAGCTTAAACTAACTGTTTAACTCAGTCAACATTGAAATTCTTCAATGCCTTACCAACACTGTAATTCCCAAGTGAGCTCGGTCAACACTGAAATTATTTAATACCTGACTGAGCTCATAGAACACCGAGATCACTTGGAATACATTAACTATGCTTGGTTTGACTGTAGACATTTGTGTAACATTACTACATAAGTGGATATACATATGTAACATCAATGACAAAACATAATTGAATAATTGTCATCAACAATCTCCCTCTTTAGCATTGATGGCAGCAAAACATGTCATAATACAAAGAATTTTAGAACAACAGTAAGATGAATCATGTTTTATTAATTTCTTTAGCTTCATTCTGATTCACATCCATAAGACTCCTTCTATCAACAATAACTGAGATAAAATCCTCCCTCTTACATCTGCCTCTATCTCTGATAAATTTCTCCCTCTGTTATCAATCTCTCCATCAGTGATCTTTACTATCATATAGTAATCTCCCCCTCTTTCACTGATCATTATGACATCATTAATCTCTCCCTCTTTTACAACCAATGCCAAAGACATCGACATCAAGTTGTAATGTACCTAAATGTACTGATTCATATGCAATGATCTCTGATAATCTACATCAACATGTTTGATCTATTTTGTAGCTTGGTTGATGTATCACTAAACTATTCTTTAGTGAACCTCAGTTAGGGGAATCACCCCTAGATTTCCTCTGAGATACATGAATGCATCCTTAGGTAAAGGCTTGGTGAATATGTCTACAACTTGTTCTTTAGTATTCAGATATTCCAACCTTACTTCTTTGTTCTGAGCCAATTCTCTCAAGAAATGATACTTTATTGCAATATGGTTGGTCTTGGTATGCATCACTGGGTTCTTTTAAATGTTAATAGCACTAGTGTTGTCACAATAAATAATAAATGGTTCTTTGATTTCTTCCTTCATAGGTGACAACAATTGTTTGAACCATATGATATTTGAACTATTGACTACTGCAGCTGGATATTCTGCCTCTGCTATAGACTGATAAATGTAGTTCTATTTCTTAGCAGTCTAGGAGACTAACCTCTTTCCAAGAAAGAATGCTCCACCACTTGTTCTTTTCCTATTGTCAACACTTCCTGCCCAATCGGCATCAGTAAAATTCCTCAAGTTAAATTTTCCTCCTTTCTTATACCATAATCCATAATCTGCAGTACCTTTAAGGTATCTCATAATCCTTTTGATAGCCATCAAATAATTTTGCTTAGGATTATCTGGAAACATTGCAACAATACCAACTGCTAATGCAATATCAAGTCTGGTGTGAACAACATATTGTAGTTTTCCAATCATGAACCTGTAAGTAGTCTGATTTACCTCCTTTGAATCATCATCCTTAGACAACTTATGTCCAGTAGACATAGGTGTCCCAACTAGTATGGAATATTCCATTCGAGATTTCTTTAGTATCTCTTTGATTTATTTTGATTGAGTAATGTAGATACCATCCATCATCTATTGAACTTGTAAACCAACAAAGAATTTGATTTCACCAAATATAGACATCTCAAATTCCTTACTCATAGCTATAGAGAATGCTTTGCATAATTCATCATATCCAGTGAATAATATATCATCAACAAATATCTCTTCTAATAGTATCTTATCTTTAAGGCCTTCTTTGATGTACAAGATATTATTATCATTAGTTCTCTGAAATCCAAAACTTACTAGATAACCATGCAGTCTTTCATACCAGTCTCTTGGAGCTGTTTTGAGTCCATACAAGACTTTGTGTAGTTTTTAGACCATGTTCCTCTTATTTGGATCTACAAAGCCTTCAAGTTTCTTAATATAGACTTCTTCTTCTAAGATTCCATTCAAGAATGTAGACTTTACATCCATTTGATATACCTTGTATCCTTCAAGTCTTGCAACAGGATCAAAAGTTTCTCCATAATCAATACCCTCTTCTTGAGTATAGCCTTTACATACTAATTTGGATTTATTTCTAGAAACTTCACCTTTTTCATTCATCTTGTTTCTGAAAATCCACTTAGTACCAATTACATTCTTTTCTTTAGGTCTAGGTACAAGAGTCCAGGTCTTGTTCTTTTTTATCTGCTCAATTTCTTCATTCATTTCTTCTATCCAATTTTCATCATTCAATGCATCATTGAAAGATCTAGGTTCAATTTCACTAAGATAACATGTACCTTTAATTTTTTTCCTTTTTATTATACATTCTGTCTGATCTCTAATTATTTTCTCACGTGCATGATGCCTTCTGACATATTTGGAAATAATAGGATCTTTCCTTCTTGATTTTGCACTTGCACCACTATGTACACCATGCTCAAATATTTTGTCCTATTCTTCTGTCTGATGCTTAGGTTTCACTTTCTGAGACTTGTGTGTCATTTTCTGTGACTCAGATCCCTTTGTCTGAGACTCGGTTCCCTCTGTCTGTGATTCAATTTTCTTAGCTAGAAGCTCAGGTTGTAAAGTTTGTATTGATGAATTCAATGGTTGATAGGATTGTTGTCCAATTACCATTTCTTGTGTCTTAGGTATAGTATTAGGTTCATAAGACACAAATTTTTTGTAGTCCTTAGTCTCTTTACTGCTTTTTTCTTCACATCTTTCTGCAAACTCATCAATCCCTACATGCACACTTTCTATGACTTTGTGAGTAGAAAGATTTAAACATTTATATGTTTTTCTTTTACAACAGTAGCCTAGGAATATTCTTTCATCTGCTTTTACATCAAATTTTCCATTTCTTTCTTTTTTTAAGATGTAACATCTACTTCCAAATACTTTGAAATAATGAACATTAGGTTTATAGCCATACCATAATTCAAAAGGTGTCTTCTCAGTACCTTTTTTCAGTTGAAATTTTTTCAAGGTGTGAATTGTAGTGTTGATGGCTTCCTTCTAGTATTTGGTACCAACATTATTTTCAATCATCAAGGTTCTTGCACAATCCATGATAGATCTGTTTCTTCTTTCTACTATTCCATTTTGCTATGGTGTACCAAGAGAAGATACTTGTCTCTTGATTCCTCTTTCATGGAAAAATTCATTGAATTCATTAGAAATGAATTCTCCTCCTCTATCATATCTTAGGCACTTCAGTTTCTTTCCTGTTTCCTTTTCAACTATGGCAAGGTACCATTTGAATTTCTAAAAATCTTCTAATTTTTCTCTGAGAAACATAATATTCATCATTCTGGAATGATCATCAAAAAATAGAATAAAATAATTCTCTCTATTGTAACTTGTTTTCCCAATTGGTCCACACGGATCAATATGTACCAATTCCAAGACTTCTTCAGTATTATAGTTCTTGCTCTTGAAACTAGATTTGCTCATTTTCCCAATTTGACATTGTTTGCATGTTTCTAATTCAGGTTTCTTTAAAAGAGGAATACCTCTTACTCTTCTGTTCTTGCTTATGTTAACCAGGTTATGACACAACCTTTTATGCCATAACCAGATCTCTTCTATTTGTGAAATAAAAGATGAACTTTCATTGAGATCAAGATAAAATAGATTACCTTTTGTTTTCTTGCCAGTTCTGACTAGGTTTCCTTTACCATCCAGAAGATGGGCCTTACCAGTCATGAATTCTACCTTGAGGCCAATGTTATTCAGTTGTGCCACACTTAGTAGATTTCTTTGTAGTCCTTCAACCCAATAAGAATTATCACATTTAATTCCTTCAGTAAGAGAAATACAACCTTTACCCTTCACATACCAAGGTTCATTATTCCCAAAACTAACACTTCCACCATCATAGTGCTCAATAGTTTCAAATTTTGTTTTATCACCAGTCATGTGGTGAGAACAACCAATATCAATTATCCAAGTGTCATTTTTGCTAATATGAGAGAACAGTGCAGTATTTTTATCATCTTCAATATTTGACTCATCCTTAATAGCAATGTAAACCATTTCATATTTATCTTCATCACTATCAGAATCTTTAGCAATATAACAAGATTTATTACTGTTGTCCTTGTAATTTTTGTAACTGTTGAAATATTTCTTGCCTTTATATTTTTTGAACTTTCTCTCATGTTTGTCATCTTTGTTAGGAAACTTAGCAACAATGTGACCAACCTCATTATATGAAAATTGTTGGAAATATGGATGGAATAACTGAGAGGGGAGGGGTGAATCAGTTACCACAAAAATAAATCCACAAGTCCCTTAGATGTCTTAAATATTTATTGCTGTTACTCGGTAGATTAACTTATCATTATATTTTAAACATCCACAGTTATTGACATGCATAAATTAAATAACATGAACACAAGTAACACAAGTAACACCAGATATAACGTGGAAACCCAATTTGGGAAAACCACCAATGCAACTAGTTACTGATTTTCACTCTTCTGAAGTGAGCCCTGTTAGGAGCCAACCTTGTTAAAGGTTACAAACACACTGTTAGGTGTGATCCTGTTAGAGGATTTAATCACCCTGCTAGGAGTGGCCTTGTGAGAGGTCTTTAGAGAAATTCAACTGAATTTTCACCTTGTTAGAGGATTTACAAAATGGTTGTTAGCCCAACTCTGTTAAGAGATTTCGGTATCACTGCTACAATGGTTAGAAAGCAACAATGAAGTGATCTGAATTAATACAACTTATCTTGCTGATACAGATCTCTGTTCTGCGCCAATAGATCCTCACTGA
>MU224951.1:18197928-18230015 GCA_018584345.1 Thuja plicata | reverse complement strand
GGTCACTCATGTGGCAATAATCCATCCTTTTAATTAAATAATTCATGTTTTTTTGTCGCAATCTCAATTCTTGGAAATGAAGAGGCAACTGTTTCTTTTCAAGAAACTCTTCACCCTCTTTCCATGGTTTTCTATAAATTGGACCCCTTTTTCTTCATTGAGGAGGATGATTTTTGAGAGCATCAAATTTATAGTCAAATTTCCATTAATTCTTTCATGCTTTTAAGTTTAAAATTGCATAATTAGACTAGTTTCAATTTGGATTAAGGATATGTTGATTTCATTTGGCAATTCCTTTACATATCTAACGTCTCTATTTCATTTTTCAATTCTAGTTTAAATGCATTTCATTTCTAGATTAAGAGTATTTGCTTTCTTAGATTAATTGCAATTTGCTTCCATAGAGTAGTTGCAATTCACTTTCATAGACTAAGAGCAATTTGCTTTCATAGATTAATTGCATTTTAATTCATAGAATAATGGCAATTTCATCTTTTCTCATGCTTTAGAAACCCTCCATGTTAGCAATGGTCAAGTTGCTGGCTCTCATTCTGAGAGTAAATTTGACATCCAGAACTAATTAGGAGGCAACAAGTCATTTCAATTGAATTTGTAGGATAAACAATTCATGTTTGTCTTTGTGAATTGAACAATTGAGTAAAGACTATGTTGAGTTTGTGCCTGATTTAGAGGTCACATTCAAGCACACACAATAGTGTCTTACCAAACATAGCATCTGCATTCAAAACTTCTATGAGAATAAGTAAATCAAGTCATAAAAACACTATGAGAAAAGATAGTGATAGTGAAAGTGAAGAAGATGATCTTGATGAAATTAAAGAACTAATGGTTAGAAGAATGTAGAGAGGCAAAGGTAAATACAAAGGTGAATTACCACTTGTTTGTTTTAACTGTAAAGAGATTGGACACTTTGCTGCAAGATGTACTAATAGAATAAAATATAAAAGAAGTAATGACAGATCATTTGAAAAGAAATCTGACAGAGGTGATTATAGAAGCTACCAAAAATCATAAAGAAGAGATACCTGAGACTAGAAGGAAAAAGGAAAGAAGGCCAGTTACCTACCAAAAAGAAAAGATGATGATACTAACATCGAATTTGATGAAGACATCAAGATGGTGTTTGTGGCAGTAAAAGATGATTCAGATGATGATGAAGAAAGGTATGTAGAAACTGCACTCATATCTAAAGTTACTAAAAATGATGTCTGGATCATAGATAGTGGCTGCACTCACCATATGACTGGTGATAAGAAAAATTTTGAGACTTTTGAGTACTATAAAGGTGCTTTAGTAAGAATGGGTAATGAAACACCTTGTCCAGTTGAAGGTAGAGGAACAATAATGTTGAATAACCATATAAAATATGAAAATGCTTATTGCGTAAATGGATTAAATTATAATCTATTGAGTGTTTCTCAGTTGAATAATTTAGGTCACAACGTAGTATTTGAAAATAAGAAGGAAAAGATCTTCAATAAATCAAGAAATCTGAGTGGTACCGGTGAGCAAACAAAAGGTAACTTATTCTATTTGAATGATACTAACACCAATTGTTTGATTGTAACAAATGAAGACATATGGTTGTGGCACAAAATATTGTGTCATGTGAACTTTGATAACATGATAAAAATTATCAAAAGAGAAATGTAAGAGGCTAAACAATGATGACAAGGCCCGACAACATCATGTGTAAGAATTGTCAAAAAGGTAAGATGACAAAGTCTAGTTTCAAAACCAAAACCCATACATCTAATGCAATTCTAGAATTAGTCCATACTGATTTATGTGGACCTATGAGGAGAAAGAGTTATTATGGAGATAGATATTTTATTCTCTTTGTTGATGATTACTCTAGAATGATGACAGTCATGTTTCTAAAAGATAAATTAGAAGTATTTAAGATGTTTAAATGGTATAAGGCAATGGTTGAGAAACAAAGTGGAAAAGAATTAAAATGCTTAAGATCAGATAGAGGAGGGAAATTTATTTCAGATGAATTCACTAACTTTTGTAACGAGCATGGAATCAAAAGATAGGTCTCTACACCAAGAACATCATAGCAAAATGGAATTGTTGAAAGAACGAACAAATCCATAGTTGATTGTGCAAGGACACTGATGATAGAGAAATGCATCACCCAAATCTTCTGGAGGGAAGCTATCAATACTTCTATTTACACATTGAACATAGTACAATTGAAGAAAGAAACCAAAAAGATACCTTATGAGCTATGGTATGGATACACACCAAATGTAAGTTATTTCAAAAATTTTGGAAGTCAGTGCTATATCTTAAAAGATGATAGAAATGGAAAAATTGACTCCAAGAGTGATGAAGGAATCTTTCTAGGGTATTCTACCAAGAGCAAGGCTTATAAATGTCTAAATAAAGCCTCTAAAAAATTTGTTGAAAGTGCAAATGTAAAGATAGATGAATTTGCAAAGAAGAATCAAAAGGAAAGCACTAAAGAACCATAGGAATACAATAGGTTCACTTATAATGAGGAACCTGACACTCTACCCAACCAACAATGTAGAGCTCCCGAGCAACATATCATTGCACCCGAGCATCAGGATGCAAATACCAATGATTAGAATATTGCTCAAAATGATGCACAAAGTGATGGAGAACAGAATGAAGAACAAAATGATGATCAAGCTGATAGACAAAGAGCTGAACCTATACTTCCAAGATATGTCAGAAGGAACCATCCATAGAACTAGATCATAGGAGATAAAAAAGGATGGTATGAGAACCAGAACTAAGTCTCTAAATACAAGATGTCTTATTTGTGATTATGAACCCAAATATGTCAATGTTGCACTAGATAATGGTGAATGGATAAGTGCTATGAATGAAGAGATTGAGAAGATAGAGAAAACCAAGACATGGACACTCGTACCGAGACCAAATGACAAGAATGTCATTGGTACAAAATGGATATTAAAGAATAAGCTGAATGAGAATGGAGAAGTCACCATAAATAAAGCAAGACTAGTATGCAAGGGGTATGCACAAGAAGAAGGAATTGACTATGGAGAGAACTTTTCACCCATTGCTAGGCTAGAAGGAGTGAGAATATTACTTTCTTATGCTGCATATAAATAATTCAAGGTATATCAAATGGATGTCAAGTTTGTTAGTAATAACTGAGGGGGGGGGGGGGGGAANCTGAGGGGGGGGGGGGGTGAATCAGTGATCTCAAAAATTAATCCTGAAATCAACCCTTTAAAATTATGACCACAAATTATATCTCGAGTTATCTTTTGTCCTACAAGATGAATGCCATGAAATACTTATATCAATTTACTACTTGTTGGATTTCTCTGCTAAACCTTCTTCTATATGTTTACCGATAAGCAGTCGTCTATTTACCGAAATACAGTAAATATGCAGAGTATACTGATAAATCCAGAATTAACTATATAAGATACAAAACAGTAAAGAAATGAATCATACACACATAACACATGGATTTTTAATGTGGAAACCCTGCTAAGGGAAAAACCACTAGGACCGGTACCCCAAATTTTCACTCTTCTGAAGTGAACCCTGTTAAGAGCCAACCCTGTTAAAGGTTACAAACACACAGTTAGGTGTGACCTTGTTAGAGGTTTTATAAATAGTTTGTCAACTAGTATCTGGCATCTAATGCTACCATCCTTGATCAAATTCTCTTGGCCTGTCAATAAGTATCGAGCATATCCAATGCTACATTTGTGATCAAAATTTTTGATACTCCTTGGGATGTATCTCAATTGACAAAGAGTTTTAAGTCCTACTCGGTTAAGAGGCTTATATGCTTCAATGGTTAAACTAAAACACTAATGATTTGTTCATGCATACAGCTCAATTTCATATTTTTAGATCTATTTAGGTCCATTACTTCACTGATCAATATAATCAAATATATAACTTTTCTCCACACTTGTTCTACTCTGTGATGCTTATCTCACTATTCGTCACTGTCTGCAGAATCTAGCTCTTCCTTTAGCTTGTTGATCATGACTGAATTGAAGACTTTCTTCTACTTCAGATTTCCTTTAGCATCTTTCCTCTTCTTGTTCACCACACACACACAATTCATAATGAATTGAGTTTGTCTCTTATAGACATGATTTCCTCTTTTCTAGGTTTTCTTGTTCTTGGCATGTTCAACAATCTTTACCAATAAATTTAAAGAAAATCTCTAGTCTGATCTTGTAGAGATCTTCTTGCCAACTGGACAAAGTAGCTTTAAATCAGTTACTTATCTCTAGCTTTATCTAGATGATTAAAACAATGATAAGTATCTTCTA
Source organism: Thuja plicata (assembly GCA_018584345.1). Classification (NCBI taxonomy): domain Eukaryota; kingdom Viridiplantae; phylum Streptophyta; class Pinopsida; order Cupressales; family Cupressaceae; genus Thuja; species Thuja plicata. The sequence goes on along the minus strand of MU224951.1, from coordinate 18,225,693 downwards.
ACTCTATATTTAGCTTCTTTACACCTAAGCATTTTGTCATTTTCTGAACTCTCTATTCTATCAGCCAACACTTCAGTTAGTCATCGATGATAACTGACTATTCTGTCAGTGTGACTTTAGTTGTCATCAAGATCTCCATCCTTGTCTTTTCCATTGAGAAACACTGAAATTCTATCCATCGGGTTTATCTATGTTTTGCTCATGAGGCAACATTGTAACTCTTCTCGTCAGTATTGTTGTGCATTTCTTCGTCGGGCAACACTGTGACTTTTTTCTTTTACTCTGACCGTCGATTGCACTTCATCGGTGTATGCATTCAATTAGTGAATACTTGACTTATATGCATTACTGATAGCATAGCCTTTTATTCATTGGTTCTTTGAAGTCTTTGGCAGTATTACAATGACCTTACAAATTATATCAAGTTGACATCAATGACAATACAATACATTAACTGATTTAATGCCTTGCATGATCATCAACTTAACATCTTCAAACATTCAATCAGTTACATGTCATCAATCTCTCCCTTTGGAATTGATGGCAACATGCTACATTATCATACTATACTATTGCTAATACAATACAAAATATATAGTTTCATCAAGCTTTCTTAATGTAACTATTACAAATGTCTGGTTTTTGGTAAGCTCAAATAGCTTTGATTTAGTACTTGCAGTTTTCTTTCTGTCTTCAATCCCTTCACTGGATGGATGTAGAATCTTTCTTTCTCTGATGTGATGTGTTCTCCTTCTGTGTGAAAATATCTCTCCCTTTGACTGTTCTCCTTTCTTTTGATGTTTTCTCTCCCTTTCTATTTTCTCTCCCTTTCTGGTTACTTCTTTTTGATGGATATGATCTCTTCTTGGGATGAATAATGGATAAAATCTCTCCCTTTATTAGTACAATATTGAGATATTTCTCTCCCTTTGAAATTAATGCCAAACATCTTATCCTTTCAAACAAGCTTTTGAAAGTTATGTCAATTGGATCCTTTCTATCCATAATATATTCCTTGAATTTCCCAATTCATCGGTAATACCTCTGTTGCTCGAAGTAGATAAATACCTTGTTGTGTATTGATTTATCTTTGAAGTCCATCTCTCTGCTTGCATCAACATGAATGATATTATGATAATATGTAGGTTGATGCGGCTTTCTAGTTAGCTTACTGACCAGTAGACAAGGGTATGACCCCTAGTCTCTTTATCAAGTACTCAAATTCATCCTTGGGCAGTGGCTTGGTGAAGATATCGGCCAATTTTCCTTTGATTGCACATACTCAAGTATCACCTCCTTTGCTTGAACTTGTTCTCTTCATTAACGATACTTGATGGCAATATGCTTTGTTTTAGCATGCATGATTGGATTTTTGGAAATGTTTATTGCACTGGTATTATCACAATAGATAACTACTAGTTCTAAAAAATTTATATGCATACCTTCTAGTAACTGTTTGATCCATGCAATATTTGAGCAGTTTGCAGCAGCAATAACATACTCTACCTCTGCAGTAGATTGTGAGATGCATCCTTGTTTCTTGCTGATCCATGTGACAATTCTATCACCCATGAAGAATGCTCCTCCAGTTGTGCTCTCCTGATCATCAAGATTTCTAGCCCAATCAACGTCGGTAAAGACCTTAAGTTCAAATTTTCCTTCTCTTCTATACCATAAGCCATATTTCTCGATATTGTTCAGATATCTTAGAATAATTTTCACAGGAGTCATATGTGATTCTCTAGGGTTAGAAAAAAATCTAGCAACTATTCATACTGCATGTGCAATATCTAGTCTAGTATGTACAACATACATGAGTTTTCCAATCATTGATCTGTACAAAGTTTGATTTACCTTTGATGAATTGTCCTCCTTTGTCAGTTTGTATCCATTTTCCATCGGTGTTCCAACTAGTTTGGACTCTTCCATCTTAAATATTTTCAATACTTCTTTGATGTACTTGGACTGTGTAATGAAAATACCTTCATCTTGTTGCATGATCTGTAGACCAAGAAAAAACTTGATCTCTCCAAACATAGACATCTCAAATTCTTTGCTCACCTCATTTGAAAATTATTTGGATAGCATATAATTTCCTCCAAATATGATGTCATCAACAAATATTTCAGCAATCAAAATGTTAGCATCAGTATCTTCCTTCAAGTAAAGATTATTGTTTTCACTAGTCCTTACATATCCAATACTTATAGGATAGGAATGAAGTTTTTCATACCTGGCTCGGGGTGCTTGTTTCAATCCATACAAGCCTTTGTGAAGTTTACATACCATGTCCCTCTTGTCTGGATCAACAAACCCTTCTAGTTATTCAATGTATACCTCTTCTTCAAGTATTCCATTCAGGAATGCAGACTTTACATCCATTTGATATACATTGAATCCTTTATATGCAGCATAAGCAAGTAATATTCTTACTCCTAGCCTAGAAATGGGTGCAAATGTTTCTCCATAGTCAATTCCTTCTTCCTATGCATACCCCTTGCATACTAGTCTTGCTTTATTTCTTGTGACTTCTCCATTCTGATTCAGCTTATTCCTGAATACCCATTTTGTACCAATGAAATTCTTATCATTTGGTCTTGATACAAGTGTCCATGTCTTGTTTTTCTCTATCTGTTCAATCTCTTCATTCATATCACTTATCCATTCATCATTATCTAGTGCAACATTGATAGATTTAGGCTCATAATCACAAATAAGACATCTTTTATTTAGAGACTTACTTCTAGTTCTCATACCAGCCTTTTTATCTCCTATGATCTAGTCTTGTGGATCATTCCTTCTAAAATATCTTGCAAGTACATGTTCAACTCTTTGACTATTAGCTTGATCATCATTTTGTTCTTCATTCTGTTCTCCATCAAGTTGTGCATCATCTTGAGCAATATTCTGATTGTCGGTATTTGAAACCTGTTGCTCAGGTGCAATGAACTATTTCTTGAGATCTCTACATTGTTGGTAGGGTAGAGTGTCTAGTTCCTCATTGTAAGTAAACTTATTATAGTCCTGTGGTTCTTTAGTGCTTTCCTTTTCATTCTTCTCTACAAATTCATCTATCTTTATATTTTCACTTTCAACAATTTCATTAGAGGCTTTATTTAGACATTTATAAGCCTTTCTCTTGGTTGAATACCCTAGAAAGATTCCTTCATCACTCTTGGATTTGAGTTTTCTATTTCTATCATCTTTTAAGATATAACATTGACTGCCAAAAATTTTGAAATAACTTACATTGGGTGTGTATCCATACCATAGCTCATAAGGTGCCTTTTTGGTGTCTTTCTTCAATTGTAATTTGTTCAGTGTGTAAACAGTAGTACTGACAGTTCCCTCTTGAAGATTTGGGTGATTCCTTTCTCTATCATCAGTTTCCTTGTACAATCAACTATGGATATGTTCCTTCTTTCATAAATTCCATTCTGATGTGGTGTTCTCGGTGCAGAGACATATCTTTTGATTCCATGCTCATTACAAAAGTTAGTGAATTCATCTAAAATAAATTCCCCTCCTCTATCTAATCTTAAGCATTTTAACTCCTTACCACTTTGCTTCTCAACCATTGCTTTGTACCATTTAAACATCTTGAATGCTTCTGATTTATCATTGAGAAATATGACTATCAACATTATAGAGTAATCATCAACAAAGAGAATAAAATATCTTTCTCCAAAATAACTCTTTGTCCTCATATGTCCACATAAATCAGTATGGACTAATTCTAGAATTGCATCAGATGTATGGGTTTTTCTTTTAAAACTCAGCTTTGTCATTTTACCTTTTTGACAATTCTTACACATGATGTTGTCAGGCTTGGTCATCATCAGTAAGCCTCTGACATTTCTCTTTTTTCTAATCTTTATCATTTGTCAAAACTCACATGACACAATGTTTTGTGCCACAGCCATATGTCTTCATTTATAGCAATCAAACAAGTGGAGTCAGTAGTGTTAAGATAAAATAAGTTACCTTTTGTCTGATCACCAGTACCAATCAGATTTCCTGATTTATTGAAGATATTTGCCTTGTTATTTTCAAATACTACTCTATGACCTGAACTATTCAACTGAGAAACATCAATAGATTAAAATTCAATCCATTTACCCAATAAGAATTTTCACATTTTATTTGGTTATTCAACATTATTGTTCCTCTACCTTCAACTGGACAAGGTGTGTCATTACCCATTCTTACTTAACCACCTTTATAGTATTCAAAAGTCTCAAAAATTTTCTTATCACTAGTCATATGGTGTGTGCAACACCTATCTATGATACAAACATCATTTTTTCTAACCTTAGATATGAAAGTTGTTTCTACATACCTTTCTTCATCATCATCTGAATCATCCTTTACAACCACAAACACCATCTTGATGTCTTCATTAGATTCAGTGTCAGTATCATCTTTTTTTATTTTTTTTTCTAGGTAACTGACCTTCTTTCCTTTCTCCTTGAAGTCTCAGGAATCTCTTCTTTCTGATTTTTGGTAGCTTCTGTAATCACCTCTATCAGACTTTTTTTCAAATGATCTGTCATTACTTTTGTCATCTTTTCTTTTGTTAGTACATCTTTCAGCAAAGTGTCCAATCTCTTTGCAATTAAAAAAAACAAGTGGTAATTTACCTTTGTATTTACCTTTGCCTCTTTGCATTCTTCTAGCCATAAGTGCTTCAATTTCATCAATATCATCTTCTTCACTTTCACTATCGCTAAGCTTTCTCATAGTGTTTTTGTGACTTGATTTACTTATTCTCATAAAACTTTTGAATGCAGACTCTATACTTGGTAAGACACTATTATCAAAGTTATTCATCTCAAATGAAATTAGTCCTCCAATCAAACTATCTACAGTAACATTGTTATTTTCTACTGCTCTCATTTCTTGAATGGTAGATACTCTAATAGCATAAGTAGGTAGTAAGGTTCTTAGGATTTTACTTACCACTGTATCTTCTTCTAGTACACCTCCAACTCCTCAAATAACATTGACTACCTCTTTGATTCTTGTGTTGTACTGAGTGATGTTTTCACCTTCTTTCATTTTGAGATCATCAAACTTTCCTCGAAGGATTTCTGCCTTGGCTCTCAAAACATTTTTATCATCACCATGTACAAGCATTAATTTGTCCCACATCTGCTTTGCAGTTTTGCAGGTTTTGACATCTTCAAATTTGGCATCAGAGAGTGAGGAAACAAGTTATATCATCATGTCATTGTGCTCGTGCTTCTCTCTCATTTGTTCAACTATTGGTGCTCTTGTGGGAAACACATATTCAATTTCTAAGTATTGAGTAACATCATTACCAATACCTGATAAGTGGAGTCTTATTCTGCTCTACCATGAAGCAAAATTATCTTTGTTCAACTTGGGCACATCTCGTATGTTCATCTTGTGATATTTAGCTTAGGTTTTGAAACCTTCCTTTCTAAGCACACAAGCTCTGATACCAATTGTTAGTAATAATTGAGAGGGGGGGGGGGGGAATCAGNATAATTGAGAGGGGGGGGGGGGTAATCAGTGGCCTCAAAAATTAATCCTTAAATCAACCCTTTAAACTTATGACCACAAATTATATCTCAATTTATCTTCTGTCCTATAAGAAGAATGCCATGAAATACTTATATCAATTTACTACTTTTCGGATTGCTCTGCTAAACCTTCTTATGTATGTTTACCGATATGCAGTCATCTATTTACCAAAATATAGTAAATATGCAGAGTATCCTGATAAATCTAGAATTAACTATGTAAGGTACAAAATAGTAAAAAAATGAATCATACACACATAACGCATGGATTTTTATCATGGAAACCCTGTTAAGGGAAAAACCACTGGGACCGGGACCCCAATTTTCACTCTTCTAAAGTGAGCCCTATTAAGAGCCAACCCTGTTAAAGGTTACAAACACAGTGTTAGGTGTGACCTTGTTAGAGGATTTAGAAATAGTTTTTCAACTAGTATCTGGCATCTAATTCTACCATCCTTGATCAAACTCTCTTGGCCTATCAATAGGTATCAAGCATATCCAATGCTACTTTTGTGATGAAAATTTTTGATACTCCTTGGGATGTATCTCAATTGAAAAAGATTTTTAAGTCCTTCTCGGTTAAGAGGCTTATAAGCTTCAATGGTTAAAATAAAACACTCATGATTTGTTCATGCATACAACTCAATTGCATATTTTGAGATCTATTGTAGGTCCATTACTTCGCTAAACAATATAATCAAATATATACCTTTTCTCCACACTTGTTCCACTCTGTGATGCTTGCCTATTGTAGGTCCATCTCTTCCTTTAGCTTGTTGATTAGGACTAAATTGAAGACTTTCTTCTCCTTCAGATTTCCTTTAGCATCTTTCCTCTTCTTATTCACCCCACACACACAATTCGTAATGATTTGAGTTTGTCTCTTATAGACATGATTTTCTCTTTTCTAGGCTTTCTTGATCTTGGTGTGTTCAACAATCTTTTCCAATAGATTTACAACAAATCTCCAGTCTGATCTTGTAGAGATCTTCTTGCCAACTGGACAAAGCAACTTTAAATCAGTTACTTATCTCTAGCTTTATCTGGATGATTAAAACAATGATAAGTATCTGCTAACTCTATATTTAGCTTCTTGATAGCTAAGCATTTTTGTCATTTTCTAAACTCTTTGTTTTGTTGGTCAACACTTCAACTAGTCATCAATGATAATTGACTGTTCCATTGGTGTGACTTCAGTTGTTATCGGGATCTCTATCCTTGTCTTTTCTGTTGGGCAACACTAAATTATGTCCATCAGGTTACTCTGTGTTTTTCTCATTGGGAAACACTGTAACTCTACTCATCGGTAATGCTGTGCATTTCTTCATTGGGAAACACTGTGACTTTGTTCTTTTACTTTGACCGTCAGGTGCAGTCCATTGGTGTATGCAGTCACTTATTGAATACTTGACTTATATGCATTATTGATAGCATAGCGCTTGATTTATTGGTTCTTTGAAGTCTTTAGCAGTATTACAATGACCATACAGATTATATCAAGTTTACATCAATGAAAATACAATACATTAACTTATTTAATGTCTTGCATGATCATCAACTTAACATCTTCAAACATTCAATCAGTTACATGCCATCAAACTCTACATTCCTAAATGGAAAACTTGAAGAAGAGGTATACATTGAACAACCAGAAGGGTTTGTTGATCCAGACAAGAGGGACATGGTATGTAGACTACACAAATCCCTGTATGGATTGAAACAAGCACCTCGAGCCTGGTATGAAAGACTTCATTCCTATCCTATAAGTATTGGATTTGTAAGGACTAGTGAAAACAATAATATTTATTTGAAGGAAGATACTGATGTTAACATTTTGATTCTTGAGATATTTGTTGATGACATCATATTTGGAGGAAATGATATTTTATGCAAATCATTTGCAAATGAAATGAGAAAAGAGTTTGAGATGTCTATGTTTGGAGAGATCAAGTTATTTCTTGGTCTATAGATCATGCAACAAGAAGAAGGTATTTTTATTACACAATCCAAGTACATCAAAGAAGTACTAAAAATATTCAAAATGGAAGAATCCAAACTAGTTGGAACACCGATGGCAATAGGATGCAAACTGAAAAAGGAGGACAAGTCATCAGAGGTAAATCAGACTTTATATAGATCAATCATTGGAAAACTCATGTCTGTTGTACATACTAGACCAGATATTGCACATGTAGTAGGAATAGTTGCTAGATTTTCTACTAATCCCATGGAATCACATATGACTTCTATGAAAAGAATCCTAAGATATCTGAAGAATACAAAGGAAAATGGCTTATGGTATAAAAGAGAAGGCAAATTTGAACTTAAGGTTTTTACCGAAGCTGATTGGGCTGGAAATATTGATGACCGGAAGAGCACAACTAGAGGAGCATTCTTTATAGGTGACAGACTTGTCACATGGATCAACAAGAAGCAAGGATGCATCTCTCAATCTACTATAGAGGCAGAATATGTTGCTGCTGCTCCAAACTGCTCAAATATTGCATTGATAAAATAGTTACTAGAAGGTATGCATATGGAAATTTTAGAACTAGTAATTATCTATTGTCATAATTCAAGTGCAATAAACATTTCCAAGGATCCATTCATGCATGCTAACACAAAGCATATTGCCATCAAGTATCATTATTTGATAGAACAAGTTCAGGCAAAGGAAGTGATACTTGAGTATGTGCAATCAAAGGAACAATTGGCCAATATCTTCACCAATCCACTGCCCAAGGATGCATTTGAATACTTGAGAAAGAGACTAGGGGTCAGACCCTTATCTACTGGTCATTAAGCTGACTAGAAGGCTACATTAGCCTACATATTATCAGAATATCATTCATGTTGATGCAAGAAAAGAAATGGACTTCAATGATACATCTATACACAACAAGGTATTTATCTACTCCAAGCACTAGAGTTATTACCAATGGATTGGGAAATTCAAGGAATATATTATGGATAGAAAGGATCCACTTGACATTTCTTTCAAATATTTGTTTGCAAAGATGTTTGTTTGGCATTGCTGTCAAAGGGAGATATTATATCCATTATCATCTCAGGAAGAGATCATATCCATCCAAGGAGAGATGAATAAAATTACTAACAAGACACATCACAAGAAAGGAGAATAGTCAAAGGGAGAGAATTTGACATAGAAGGAGAACACATCACATCAGAGAAAGAAAGATTCTACATCTATCCAATGAAGGGATTGAAGACAGAAAGAGAGTTTCAAGAATCAAATCTAAGCTATTTGAGCTTACCGATAGCCAGACATTTGTAATAAGTTACATTAGGAAAGCTTGATGAAAGTGTATATTTCATATTATATTAGCAATATTATAGTATGATAGTGTAGTATGTTGACATCAATGTCAAAGGGAGAGATTGATGACATGTAACTGATTGAATGTTTGAAGATATTAAGTTGATGATCATGCAAGGCACTAAATCAGTTAATGTATTGTATTTTCCTCGATGTCAACTTGATATAATCTATATGGTCATTGTAATACTACCAAAAGACTTCAAATAACCGATGAATCAAGACTATGCTATCAGTAATGCATAAAATTTAAGTACTCACTAAGTGACTGCATACACCAATAGAGTGCACATTGTAACACCCCAAAATTGGCATCTTGCAACCCTAACCAATTTTGTTGCATTTATCACTCTTCTCGATCATCTAAGTCCTATTGTACTAGGAAATTTTGAGTTTTTACTGACTCTACTTGACTTAAGTGTCAAATGTAGAAAATCCTAAATATGCATTAATCATACATCATATTTAATTCCTAAATGTCTATTTGGCTAAACAAACCTTATGATCAAATTAATTTAATTAATAAAGTCCTAGCACTTTAATTAAATTAAATTCACCCTCTTTAGCTAAGACACATGAAAAAGGAATTGAATGATATTTAATTATTAAATAAATATCCTCATTTTCAATGATTGAATTTAATTATTCAGATAATTGAGAAAAAGCAATTATGAGGTCATATTTATTTAATTAATTGGATATTCTCTAAAAAATCTTTCTTCTGTTCAAAATTGGAAACTTCTCTTTAATTATGCTTGAAAGAGAGAGAAAACAGATAAATCAAATAAAACAATTAAATCAAAGAAAGAAAACAGTAAAAGAAAATAGAAAACAATTTATTATATTCTTTTAAATAAATCTTTCTATTTAAACTAGCTTTTCTATCTATTTTATTTCAAAGAGGAAAGTTTCTATTCTGATCATCTTTGAGTCTATAAAAGAACTCCCATTCTTCATTCAAAACCCCTGATTACCCCACTCATTTTCATGAATTGTTAGAATAATGAATTATTGTCACATTTCTTGTTAATCTCATATAGAATAATCTCATTATTGCAATAGAATAGTTTCAATTTCTATAATAATTGTATTGAAATCATGTCTTAGATTAATCTCACATCTTTCAATTCTTAGGATAATCTTGCATTGTATTGCATTCATGGAGAAAAATCCTTCATTCCTAGATTGGTCTATGGTTGTGAGACTCTCATTCTGAGAGCTATTTTGAAACCCCGTCTGGATAGAAGGCAACAGGTCGAATCATGCAGGCAGACATGATGAATAATCTCAAATTCAATCTTGTGTGTACCTGATGAAGAAGGACTATGTTGAAGTGTATGGTGAGTTAACAAGGCCAAATTTACCACATACATTTCTGGCACCCACCGTGGGGTAGGTACATTCTTTTTTGGCCTCATTTAATTTCATTTTTTTCATTTTTTTGGCATTCTATCTGTACTTCTGTACAACTCTATTCTAATTTCACACAAACTTTCTGAGCGTCTCGTGCGAACTTTCTAGTTCTTCACGTGGATCTCTGCACTTCTTCACACAATATAGCATAAATTATCGCACAAAATTACATACCAAAGCTTTTATTTCATATTTTCTTGTCTCAGTTTTCTAACCATCTACTATTTTCTGACATCAATGTTTCTCTGATTTTATCTTTTGAAACAGCTTAACAGTGGTTTGCAGGACACTGAGATAAAGAAAAGCCATCATAAAATTATAACACATTTATTGTAGGATGTTGATATGAAGAAAGGCATTACAAACTACTAATGGGTTTATTGCAGGATGTTTGTCGAAGACCTTGCATGTTTTCACAAATTCTTATGTCTATTTTTGGTAGTTAAAACACACTTCGGTTGGTGCTTAAAATGAATCATTGTCTTGTGTGATTGAAGTATTTTTTAGATTGTAATCCTAAGAACTATATGAACGTATCCTCTCCCCTCTCCTTTATGGATCTTGGGTGTAAGAGAAATTCATGTGATTCTTCTAGAGTGGCTACCTCCTGAGAGCTTTAGCAAAGCTAGTGAGAGTGGATGCCCAACCGGTAACAGGCTAAAGCCAAGCCCTTCCAAACTGGTATACAAAAAATTCTATTGTGATTAATGTCACAATAGATAGGTGTGAATTCATTGTGGCAACCAAAATCTCCTCCAATACCCTAGTGGTGCGTTAAAGTCCCGACATTCTTAAGGTGAAAGCCTTGCTTTGAAAGGATTGAGAGAGGCCCCTTTATTGGGAAAATGACTTGATCACAACCACTTGAATGGATGACCTTACTACAAACCGTTGTTATAGTTTCCAAAAACCCTTTATCTATTGGCATGGAAGGTCAGAGACCGACTAAGATGCCCCACATTTTTATGGCTTTTAGTAGAGATAACAGCCCTTTTGGAAGCAATTCCTTTGGGGTTCGAAGCTTGGTGTGCCTGAGAAGTGAGTGCATATGTAAGGAGGAGCCCGTGCCTCCAAGCTTCTATGTTTTCCACTAAGATTAAGCATAGCTAAACTTTGGTTTAAGTGGGGATTCAACAGATATTGTCCTGGCTATCCTAGGATTGTGATGTTCTTGTTCTGGTACTACAAACATTTTGTTTAATGTGTTTTGCGTGGGTGTATCATTTGAACAATCAAAACTATCATCAAAAAACACAAACTGTCAATCTTGAACATGTCCAAAACATTTTATAACTTGAACTATTTGTTGAAAAATAGCATGATTTTACCTTGGGAAATGCAAACTGGTCTCAACAGTATGATTCTGTAAACGTTCTTTTTTCAACATTTGCATAGTTTTGCGTGACATTTCCCAATCTTTGTGTGCTTTACTGAGAATATTTCTATGATACATAGTACACTATCGTATGACATTTGGCAACAGTGCCATTATTCTATCATCTTTTTCATTTGCCAGTCTGGTGTCATTCTTTGCACGATACTACAAATTTTCGCATGGGTCGGTGAGAATCTTCGCGCGAAAGAGCATTTCTTCATGCAAATATGGAGTCTTTTGTCCAAAATAGCAAGCTAATTTCTGTCAATTAGGTGTACTTCTATCAAATCTGGTCTCTGATATGGGTCTTTTTTTTCCATCCATCTTCACACAGTCTGAAACTTGGTTTCTTGGGTTGAGAACTATGTGATTCTTGCTTAAAATGGTCTCGTCTCATGTCTTTTTGATCTCTTTCATATGTGTTGTCATGCCTTGTGTCGCAATAGTCATCTCTTGGTTGTTCTAGCCTTATCTCTGATGATTTGCACCAAGGATACTTCACCTTTTGGCACGTTCTATGCAATTACTTTGAGAAAGTTTCAAGTTTGGTCTTAGTTCACATTCCTTGTTCAAACTTTTTCTATGACTATCACAACTCGAAGTGGCAAAACATTTCCTTTAATCAATCAAGACAAATCTATACTTTCCACACCATTACCAACTACATCTAGTGAGGAATCATCTCGATCTCCTTCCCCAGTACATTGACCTTACAATAAACGGTCATTTCCAATGGATATTAGTCGGGTTCAAAATCCTTTGTTCCAAGAAGACCCAAATTCAGAGAACACTCAATCTTTTCATACTGAGTCTTTATACATTGAATCCTTGCATTCTAGCAATATGACAGATCATAGTCAACTGGGTGGACCCTGTTTCAACCAAACTAAAAACCCTCCTCTTCAAGAAGAGAAGGAGATAACCCAAGGGGATATCTTAGAAGCCCGCAATAATAAAAACTTCATGAGAATGATGGCAGTCATAATGAAAGAAGACAAGGAGAAATACCTTCTCAAATTAGCCACCCAAGGTGCCAAACTTCCCTCTGATTACAAGGTAGAGACACTTATTGACAAAGAGGAAGAAACTGAAAACTCCCACTTGCAAAAAGATATGCAAACTATGCAAGAGAAATCATCTCAACTTATGAAGGAGAAAGACAAACCTACCACTCAATTCACATTAGATAGCATTTATCCATTCCCATTTGATAAGAGTCTATGCATGCCTCCTTTCCCAAAGGAATTAAACTTCCTAAATATGACAAATACTTGGGTACATCTAACCCTCAAGACCATTTGAGAGAGTTTGGTGCTCTCTCCATGGAATTCATACATGACACAACCTATCTTATGCATCTTTCCCCATGTAGTTTGGGAGGATCAGCTATGGAATGGTTCTCTAGATTACCAACAGGCATCAAAACTTTTGACGAAATTGCCAATTTATTTCTACAACACTATTCTCACAACATCCAACATCCAGTTCATATCCGAGATCTTTGCAACTTGAAACAAAATCATGGGGAATCCTTCTTGACATTTCTCCAAAGATGGAGACAACTTTATACATGATATTCTCACAAGATACCCAAATCTGAAAAGTTGGACATCTTTCTTGATAATCTTCTCCCCAACTTTGGGTATCAAGTACAGCTTCAAGGTCCTCTAACCTTTAATGACATGATTAAACAAGCTGTAAGAATTGAGACATTTATGATCAAGAAAGGAGAATTGACCTTACACAAGGAAAATAAACTAGGGTCTTCCTCTTCAAGCAAAGATAAACCCAAATTTCCCAACAAGAACCAAAATGTTGTGAATGATGGCGTTGTAGAAAATGTGACTCCTAAGCCTTCCAAAGCTACCTTTAATCTCACTACCACAATGCAAGTGGCCAAAGCCACTAGACAGGCTGTGGCAGATTCCAAACTGAGTACTTCACAATTTTCTAGACCTAAACCTTGGGCTCATAGGCCCAAGCGTGAATTCACTCCTGTAGCATAACCTCTTGAGGTAGTTTACAAGACTCTTGTGGACAACCATTTACTCACTCCATTGGATAATTCATGACCTTATGATCCAAAACCAAGACCCTCTTGGTGGAATGAATCCACTTATTGTGATTTTCACCAAAATAAAGGTCATAAAATGGCTACTTGTCTTAAATTGTGACATAAAATATAGGATCTCACTAATAGTGAGTTTATCACTATGGGAGGTCACAAAAAAAATTCTGATCACCAAGCTTTCAAAGACCCATTTCCTCCTCATGGAAAAGGTGAATCATCTAAAGGCAAAAATACTAATGCTAAGGTCAACTATACATACACCAATAATGATAATGTCATTAATATGGTCAAACCTGTTGATGTTGAATATTGTAATATCATCATTCTCAAGGGCAAGGAAGATACTTCCAAGTCCAAAATACCTTTCATTTTGTGAGGGTCTACTGAACAAGAGCTATCTCAAGTCAGCGCTAATGTTGTTACTCGATTTCATGCTAAGATCATCATCAAAGGCCCTGAGCCTTCTCTGCCTACATCACCTAAACCTTTAGACAAAGCTAAGGTTGACTCCACCAATAAGAATCCAAAAGTGGGTTCCTCATCTAATGCTTCCAATTATAGCATTCTCGATCAGTTGCAACATACTAATGCTTAGATAACTATTTTTAAGCTCCTAAAAATCTCCCATGCTCATAGGGAAATCTTGGACAAAGCCCTCACCAAGAAAAATGTCCCAAAAGATCTTGATCTTGACCGGTTTCAATCCATGGTAGGTCACTTGACCTCCTCACATTACTTGTCTTTCTCTAAGGAAGTCAACCATTCTTTGAGTCACCCGCATAATAACCCTCTACGCATTGAAGTCATGATTGGTCCAAAGCATGTTCGTCATGCTCTCATAGATAACGACGCTGGCCTAAATATTTGCTCTGCTAGTTTCCTTATTGAGTTAGGCTATGGAAAAGATTGCATTGATGCTCACAAAAAGATTACTATTAAGGCCTATGAAGAGGAAGAACGTAAATCCAAGGGGCTAGTGGTGTTGCCAATTAGAGTTGGCCCTGTTGAACATGATTTTATCTGCCAAGTGCTTGACATCCCTTTGGCATACAATATTCTATTAGGAAGGACATGGATCCATGAAATGCAGCCTGTCCCTTCCACATACCATCAGTGCATTAAGTTCCCATTTCAAGGATCTGAAGTGACTATACCTGCTAATACATGCTATGATCGCAATGCCCTCACAAAATCTGCTGACATCTTTGTGCCTACCAACAAAGGATCTATTGAACTCCTTGAGAATAAATTAAAAGAAATGAAAAAGAGTTTGACACTTAAAGAAACTGATATGGGAGGATATCAGATTGAACCTGTGCTATCTATTACATCTTTGCCTTTGTCTCCATGCTCTTTTGGGAGACCTTCTGAGAGCACTAAACCTTCTACAGTTCCTCCTCCAAAAAAATATGGTGGTACCTTTGTACAAGCCACAGTACCATTAGAAGAAGAAGAAGCAGAAGTTAGAGCTATCAAAGCTTGGATCTATAAAGGAGAAGACAATTCTGAACAAACCACTCCTCCTTATGACATCAAACCTGAGAAATATGGCAAAGTTTTATCTATTATGCAACATTTTGGCTATAAATGAAATGGTCCCATAGGTGTGAGTCATAAGGGATTGATTGCACCACTTGAATCTATTGTTCGCAGAACACGTGAGTCTATAGGTATAGGCTTCCAGAAACTCACATTTCAACTAGGGATAAACAAGTTTGTACCTTGAGAAGATAAGAAACCAACATCTGAAGAAACATCTAAAACTGAAGAACCTGAAGACATCTCTAATGAGGATAATTTTCCTTATCCTATTCCTCCAGACCTGGCGGCATTCTTTGTTGAGCCAGATAACTTTATACCGCATGTCAGTACAGTAGACATTGAAATCGATTCTGATACCACCACTTCACTTGCTCCATTAACTTATGAAGAGTGGAAAAAAATATATACTCTAAATCCTAGCCATCAGGGTGATTTATACATACCACCACACTTTCAAGAATAGTTTGACCAAGAATTCTAATCACTTCTCATTACACAAGAGGCAGCTGATGTTACAAACACTAATGAGGTACTTAGGTCAAAAGGTGCTTCTTTGACCATAGTAGAGGTTCTAGGTAGAACTCATCCCAACTAGGGACAAAGGGTTGATTTAACTCATGTTCTTGATATGACACCTAATGATGAAACAAACTCTCATGAATATGAGTTTCACAGCTTGTCATATGCCACTTTTGACAGAGATATAGATACAGCTAACACATATGAAAATATTCTCAAAGTAGGTGAACGGTCTAGTGTAGGGTCACATGAGTCTAACCCCCTATATGTTAACATGTCATCTACTACGGTCGCTAGGAATCAAAGGAATTCAACTATACCTCTAGAGGAGATCACTTTAGGTCTCAACTTTCTTGTCCATGCCTTTGATGATTATATCATGAATGCACTTGAACCCGTCACTTCCATTTCACATAGCCATCCTAAGCTTATAGAATAGAACTCTACCTCCCCATCTAATGAAGTCCTTATGTTCCAGAATGATTACGCTCTTGCCTCTTACCTATACACTGTTGAACCTGTAATGTCTTCCACTAGCGAAGCAAGTGTCAACATGACTGAGGCTGACATCAAGTATCTTAGTCACAAAATAAAAACAAGAAAAAATAGGTGCTCTGATGGTGAAAACCACATTGTGGCAGTATTAGAGCCTAAAATAATCAAAATAAAAGACATATCCAAGGGTGAAAACCTCTCCAAGGCACCCGAGGATGAGATACTTGATGCACTTCCAAGTCATTTCCAGGAGAGATCATCTGTTCTTATTGAACCAGCTCAACCTATCAACTTGGGTACAGAGGCAGAACCTTAGATTATTCACTTGGCACAATCACTATCAGAGGTAGAAAGAGAGGATTTCACTACATTCTTCAGAAGAAAAAAGATAAACTTTGCATGGAAATATTTAGATATGCCAGGATTAGACCCTAATCTAATCATGCACATTTGTCCATTGCACCAGGTGTCAAGCCCGTTAAGTAGAAGCTTCGCAAAATGCATCCACACATGGATGTACTTGTCAAAGATGAATTAGAGAAACTTCTTAAGGCATTGTTTATCAGAGTAATTGATTATGCCGAGTGGATTTCTAATATTGTTCCAGTATCAAAACATGATAAATCTATACGTGTCTGCACAGACTTTAGAGACTTGAATTTGGCATGTCCTAAGGATGATTTTCCATTGCCTAATATTGATATGATCGTAGATATGATAGAAGGGTATGAAATGTACTCACTAATGGATGGTTTCTCTGGCTACAACCAGATAAAAATTGCACCAGAGGACCAAGAGTAAACTGCTTTCACATGTGCCTAGGGCATTTTCTATTGGAATGTCATGCCCTTTGGACTCAAAAATTTTAGTGCTACATATCAAAGAGCTGTTACTACCATATTTCATGACATGATGCATAAAACAATGGAATATTATGTGGATGACACTTTAGCTAAGAGCATGCACCAAAAGAAGCATCTTGCCGATCTAGGTCCTATACTAGATCGTAAGGAACAATTCAGTCTGAGGCTCAATCCTAAGAAATGTGCATTTGGTGTAACATCTGGAAAATTTCTTGGCTATATCATCTCTGCCAAAGGCATTGAAGTGGATCCTACAAAAGTACAAGCTATCATGGAAATGCCACCACCAAAAAATATTAGATAGATGAGAGGACTTCAAGGCTGATTGCAGTCTATTCGGTGTTTTATCTCTCAACTGGCAGACAAGTCACAACCATTTACCAAGACTTTACACAATGGTGTGGCTTATCAGTGGAATAAAGAATGTGACGAAGGGTTCACACAAATCAAATAGTATCTTGCGAACTCGCCAATCTTGATGCCTCCTATTCATGGGAAGTCACTTATACTTTACATATCTGCTATGGATACATCATTTGGTATCTTATTGGCTCAAGAAGATCAGCACAACAAAAAGAGGGCTATCTATTACATTAGTCAAACTCTAGTCTCATATGAAATGAAATATTCTACTATAGAGAAGGCTTTCCTTGTAGTGGTGTTTGCTTCACAAAAACTACGACACTATATGCTGGCTCATACTACACGTCTAATTGCTAAAATCGATCCTCTAAAATACTTGCTCAGTAAAGCTACCCTCACAGGTAGACTAGCTAAATGGGTCATGCTTCTCAATGAATTTGATATTGAATATGTAGAAAGGAAATCCATTAAGGGACAGTGAATAGCAGATCAGTTGGTAGAAGCACCTCTAGTAGATCATCAACCATTGCACATTGAATTTCTAGATGAGTCCATATTACTTCTCACACATTGATCATGGACTATGTTTTTTGATGGTTCATTTACCCAACAGGGGTCAGGTGCTAGGATACTATTCATTAGACCTCAAAGATACTCTTTACCAAAAGCATATAAGATGTTGTTTCCTTGTACAAACAACATTGCTGAGTACGAAGCCCTAATCAATGGTATGAAGATTGCCCTTGAGTGGCGAGTTGATGAACTCAATGTTCTTGGAGATTCACAGTTAGTCATCAATCAAGTAAATGATATCTATCAGAAAAGGGACGATAGTTGGTGCCTTATAAATGGTTGGTTGATGACCTCAAAAATTATTTTACTCATATCACATTTCAACAAGTTCCAAGGGATGATAATAAAGTATCAGATGCCATGGCTACTCTTGCCTCTATGCTACAGATGCCAGAAAATGATTTTTGACTTGAATTCCTAGTGGAGATGTTACGCTACCCAGCCTATGACTCCCCTAATTCCTGGATGATCTATTCTATCATTGGATATGACTCATCTTTCTACCATCATATATTTTCCTACCTTCGTGACCAGATTGTTTCAGACACTTACTCCCGGAATGAGAAACATCACTTAATCTGCAGTGCTTCATGGTTTGTCATCATAGCTAATGAATTGTATAGACGTGGTCTAGACAATACCCTCCTTAGGTGTTTAGAACCTGATGAATCCAAATGAGCGTTAGTAGAGGTGCATGAAGGCATCTGTGGGTCTCACTTTAACAGCCTGACATTGGCCCGTAAACTTATCAGAGCTAGTTACTATTGGAAAGATATGGAAAAAGAAGCTATATAGTTTGCTAAGTCTTGCAAAAAATGTCAACTATATGGTAATCTGATTCACGCTCCAGCCAAGGAGCTTATTCCCTTTATTACTTTTTGGCCATTTCAACAATGGGCCTTTGACTTGGTGGGTCAGATTTACCCCTCATCCTCAAATGGACATAAGTTCATAATTATAGCTACAGACTATTTTACCAAGTGGGTGAAGGCAATCCCTCTCACCGTTGCCAATGTCAAATCAGTAGCTATGTTCATTCTCAACTACATCATCTACAGGCATGGTGTACCCTCAGCAATAATCACTGATAATGGGGGACAATTCAAAAACAAGGATTTATTAGAGCTATGCTCTAAGTTTAAAATTACTCAACATTGGTCTTCTATCTAATATCCTTAGGGTAATGGATAGGTGGAAGCATCCAACAAAACAATCCTTAAAATCTTGCATCGCACAGTGCATAAATCTAGACCAGATTGGCATCTCTAGATCAATCTAGCTCTATGGGCATACAGGACAAGCATAAGAACACCAACAGGGGCTACTCCCTATGCTTTGGTTTATGGAGCAGATTTTGTGTTACCAATTGAGGTTGAGATTCCTTCTCTGTGAGTCTCCTTGAAAGGCCTCATTACTGATGAAGATAACAAAATAACTCGGCTACAAGAGCTAGAATTGCTTGATGAACGTCACCAAGTGGCATTTGATCACCTTAGAGCATACCAAAAAAGGATGTCCAAGAGCTATAAAAAGAAGGAAAAGAAGGTTAGACCAAGGGATTTCCAAGCAGGTGACCTTGTTCTGAGGGAGAACCCTAAGAATCAACAACATCAGATCTAGAAAGGGAAGTTTGAACCAAATTGGCTCGGTTTGTATGTTGTCACTGTAATGTTTGGGTCTGGTACCTATCAATTCTCTACTACTGAAGGAGAACAACTCAAAGAGCCCATCAACGCTCTTCATCTAAAGTGGTTCTACAACTGAGACATATTTAGTGTGCTCATGTATATAGTAAAATCTCTAAAAATTCTAAAAATCTAAAAAATTCTTGAAAAAATGATCATGTTAGTGAAAACCTAGTGATAGGCACTTTGATGTATCTTGAAAAAAATCATATATTCCAAAAATACAAAAAAAATTTAAAAAAAAAAAAAAAAAAGAGAAAAATAAAAAAAGGTGCCATTGATGAAAACCTAGCAAACAGGCATCATGGTAGCAAAAAACAATTTCTGCCAAGAAGGTGAAAACCTAGTAAATAGGTGCCTCTTGTTTTGCAATGCTATATCTATTGCAGCACCACTTGGCTTTGTGCATTTGCTTTCCTGCACTGCTGCTTTCATGCTTTCTTGCTTGTATTTTATTTCAGTTCTCATCAAGACACCAACTCACATGGATTGAAACTAGTCATACTCTCAGAAAAACCCTCCTGATCTAGGGGGCACTATCCTATTATCTTTTTGGATCTACTTCATGACAATCACCAGTGGTTCTCACTGCATCTTCCTACTATCACCTAGCTTTTACTGAGTTGTCTCTTCTTGAGAATCTCCCTAACATCAGTCACCAGTGGTTCTCAGTGCGTCTGCCTACTGATGTCTAGCTAGTCCTATGATCTCTTCACTTGAGCATCTCTCTCGTGCCAGTCACCAGTGGTTCTAACTGTGTCTATCTACTGTCGCTGTGCTATTGATATTGCTCACATCCGTTATAGTTGGATTTATACTCAAATGCTTTATCTATCGATCCTCAGTCTTGATGATTCTATGCTTTAGTTTGTACATAGCTTTTGGTCACTTTCATGATATTCTGGTTCCTTTGTGAACCCTTCTGACTTGACATTGATTCAACGCCATACGCTTGGGGGAATTCACATCTGGTTTGTCCTCACAACATACGTCAAGTCAGTCATCATTAGTTGGGGGCATGGGTCCCCCATTTGATCACATATTTGGTTTACACCCGAGTTAGTAATCTTGTCACTTCTGAAGGACAACTCGCCACTGATACAAATTGGTGTTTTTCAACACAACCATAAACAATGTTTTTTAACACTATCTTTGGACACATCTATTTTTTTCAACACACATCGGATATCTCAAATGTAAACATCTATCGATAACAATCAAACACAATGCACGCACAAGCACAACGGTGTTTTTCAACACCTCTAAACATGAACACATTCACAAAACTTTGAAATTGGCTAAGCTATGATTGAATATTTCTTTGTATGTTGTCTATTCTCATGGATTTCATTGATATTTTCTTTGTCTATTGCTTTTTGGTGTAGTCCCAATGATCCAGCAATGTCAAATAAATAGGGTGTTTATGATAAGAGCTCCTGAACTAAGGTGGAATAGCCTCACATCCCTCGATCTTGTTTATTTATATGCCATGGTGAGGTCGGTACTATCTCCTTGTCTGTTGTTGCTATGTTTGTTATTGCTTTGTTTGTTATTGATCTCTTTGTTTATGCATGATCACACTCATGGTTATCTTGGCTTTGAATGCCTCGATACTGGTGTAGTCTTACAACATTAACTGGAAACATTTTTTAGGTCATCTTGGCTTTTGTGCCCTGGTGCTTACATTCATTTCCTACATTTTATCCAATGACAAGTCATATTCATATCCTTATGGTTGCATTGTGGCGCCAGTAAGGGTTGTATCGACTTTCATGTTCCAAAAAATGCTCAATAATGATAATTATATGATGGGTCTCACAAACATGTCCTAGGAATTTCATCTAGCATATGATTGCACTGTCATTGCATCTAGCATAGGATTGCACTTTCATTTGCATCTAGCATAAGATTGCATTTTCATTCTAGACTTGCATTGTGGCAGCGATTCGGTGTTCTCTTCATTGCGTTCTCCTGGGTTCATACATTGGGGAGTTCTTCTTCAGAGTCCTGGTTTCATCATGACTACACAAGTGTTTGATCCTCGCTCTCTATCTTCAGCTATATGCTCAATCCATTTTTGGGATCAAAATCAAAATCTAACACTCCTATATCACTCAAAATTGCATTTTAAATTTTTTGGGACCGACGCGATCGAATGCTTGTGAAGTCAACTTTCTGACGTCATTTTTTTGTCAGAATCTTATCTAATCAACATTTTCTCAAATCTTTGACTTTTTCCTCAAAATTCAACTCTAGTCAACCCTAGTCAAACTTGGTCAACCTAGACCTCAAAATCTCTCGATATTGATCCTGAATCTTCTAAATTCTTCCATAATCCGTTCTGAGTTCTTCTTGATCTCCGATTCAACATCTATTTGCAATTTTTTGCTCTCTTGTCAGAATCATATCTTATCATCATTTTTTAAAATCTTTGACTTTTTTCCTCAAAAGTTAACTTTGGTCAACTCTGATCAACCCTAGTCAAACTTGGTCAACCAAACCTTGAAATCGCTCCAAATTGCTTCTAAATCTTCTAGATTCTTCTGTATACTGTTCCAAGCTCTTCTTGATCTCTAATTCCACATCTATTTGCAATTTTTCTCTCTCCATCATCATTTATATCATGTCATCTTTCCATTTCTCTCCCGAGGGGGCAGGATGATTACATCATTAAATTTATTCCAATCAATCTGATCTGATTTTCAAAATTCCTCATTGCTAGAGGCATCTCATCACTCGGGGCATGTTCAGTTTTTCATACCTCACAATCAAAACTGGGTGTTCCACGACTTTTAATCATTAAGGGCATCTTTGTTCCTTAAATCTTGTCATCTATTAAGTATCTGAGCAATCTAACTCAGATTATTGAGGATCAAGCTCCGTTCTGGAGATGGTTCTAAAAAAACTATCTTTTGGGACAGGTATCGGGGCAATCTAACCCTGACTCTTGATAATCAAGCTCCGTTCTGGAGATGATTCTAAAATTTTATTTACTATCTTTTGAGACAGGTATCAGGGCAATCTAACCCTTATTCCTGAAGGTTAAGCCTCATTTTGGGGATAGCCTTGTGAAAGATGTCAATCTAACCAGTGTCTTGGCAATCTAACCTAGATATTGAGGGACTAAGCTTTGTTCTGGAGATAGTCCTAAAACCTCTATTGATTATCTTGTTAGACAGGTATTAGGGCAATCTAACCCTGACTCCTGAAGGTTGAACCTTGTTCTGGGGACAACCTTGTGAAAGATATCAAATCTATTAGGTATCAGGGCATTCTAACCCGAATCCCTGAGGATCAAGCTTCATTCTGAAGATGATTCTCGAAATCTCAATCTATTAGGTATCAGGGCATTCTAACCCAAATCCCTAAGGATCAAGCTTCATTCTGGAGATGACCCTCAAAAAATCTAATTGACCGATGTCTTGGCAATCTAACCTAGACTTTGGAGAGTCAAGCTCTTCCTTGGAGATGGCTTTGAAATCTTCATCAATCGATCTTTGGATCATCAATTTTTAATTCTATTCTTCTGTGCTTCAAGCATCAGACTATTCTTTGAATCAATGTGCTGCTCGCACATCAATTCAAAGAGGGGCAAAATGTAACACCCCAAAATTGGCATCTTGCAACCCTAACCAATTTTGTTGCATTTATCACTCTTCTAGATCATCTAAGTCCTATTGTACTAGGAAATTCTAAGTTTTGACTAACTCTACTCGACTTAAGTGTCAAATGTAGAAAATCCTAAATATGCATTAATCATACATCATATTTAATTCCTAAATGTCTATTTGGCTAAACAAACCTTATGATCGAATTAATTTAATTAATAAAGTCCTAGCACTTTAATTAAATTAAATTCACCCTCTTCAGCTAAGACAAATGAAAAAGGAATTAAATGATATTTAATTATTAAATAAATATCCTCATTTTCAATGATTAAATTTAATTATTTAGATAATTGAGAAAAAGAAATTATGAGGTCATATTTATTTAATTAATTACATATTCTCTCAAAAATAGTTCTTCTGTTCAGAATTGGAAACTTCTCTTTAATTATGCTTTAAAGAGAGAGAAAATAGATAAATCAAATAAAACAATTAAATCAAAGAAAGAAAACAGTTAAAGCAAAGAGAAAATAATTTATTGTATTATTTTAAATAAAGCTTTCTATTTAAACTGCCTTTTCTATCTGTTTTATTTCAAAGAGGAAAGTTTCTATTCTGATCATCTCTGAGTCTATAAAAGAACTCCCATTCTTCATTCAAAACCCCTGATTACCCCACTCATTTTCATGCATTGTTAGAATACTAAATTATTGTCACATTTCTTGTTAATCTCATTATTGCAATAGAATAGTTTCAATTTTTAGAATAATTGCATTGAAATCACGTCTTAGATTAATCTCACATCTTTCAATTCCTAGGATAATCTTGCATTGTATTTCATTCATGGAGAAAATTCCTTCGTTCCTAGATTTGTCTATGGTTGTGAGACTCTCGTTCTAAGAGCTATTTCAAAACCCCATTTGGATAGAAGGCAATAGGTTGAATCATGTAGGCAAACAGGATGAATAATCTCATATTCTATCTTGTGTGTACCTGATGAAGAAGGACTATGTTGAAGTGTATGGTGAGTTAACAAGGCCAAATTTACCACATACACACACCGACGGTCAGAGTAAAAGAGCAGAGTCACAGTGTTACCCGATGAGCTAATGCACAACATTACTAACGAGCAGAGTTATAGTGTTGTCCGATGAGAAAAACATAGAGTAACCCGGTGGAAAGAATTTCAGTGTTGCCCGACGAAGAAGAAAAGGATGGAGATCTTGATGAAAACTGAAGTCACACCAACGAAACAGTTAGTTATCACTGATGACTAACTGAAGTGTGGACCGATAGAATAGAGAGTTTAGAATATGACAAAATGCTTAGCTATCAAGAACCTAAAGATAGAATTAACAAAATAATTATCATTGTTTTAATCATCCAGATAAAGTCGGAGATAAGTAAGTGATTTAAAGCTAATTTGTCTAGTTGGCATGAAGATCTCTTTATAATAAATCAAGATTTTTATTTAAATCTATTGGAAAGACTTGTGGAACATGCCTAGAATCAAGAAAGCCAAGAAAATGGGAAATCATGTCTATATAGAGACAAACCCAATTCATTATGAATTGTGGGGTGAACAAGAGAATAGAGGAAAGATGCTATAGAAAATATGAAGGAGAATAAAATCTTCATTCAGTCCTAATCAACAAGTTAAGGAAAGAGCTAGATACTGCAGACACCGATGAACAGTGAGACACGCATCATAGAGCAGAACAGTGTGGAGCAAAGGTATAAGTGATTATATTGATTAGAGAGGTAATGGACTTACAATAGATCTAAAAATCTGCAATTAAGTTGTATGTATGAACAAATCATTAGTGTTTTAGTTTAACCATTGAAGCATAAATCCTCTTAACCGAGCATGACTTAAAAGTATTTTACAATTGAGATACATCCCAAGGAGTATCAAAAACTTTGATCACAAAAGTAGCATTAGATATGCCTGATACCTATTGACAGGCCAAGAGAGTTTGATCAAGGATGGTAGCATTAGATGCTAGATACTAGTTGACAAACTATTTCTAAATCCTCTAACAAGGTCACACCTAACAATGTGTTTGTAACCTTTAATAGGGTTGGCTCCTAACAGAGCTCACTTCAATAGAGTGAAAATTTGGGGTACCGGTCCCAGTGGTTTTTCCCTTAATAGGGTTTCCACATTGAAATCCTTGTGTTATGTGTTTATGGTTTATTACTTTACTGTTTTACATTTCACATATGCATTTCTGGATTGATCGGTATACTCTGCATATTTATTGTATTTCGGTAAATATTTTACTACTTATCGGTAATCATACAGAAGAGAGATTAGAAAAGCAATCCAACAAGTAGAAAATTGATTAAATTATTTCAAGGCATACATCTTGTAGGACAGAAGATAACTTGAGACATGTAATTACTAGTTATAAGTTTTAAGGTTTGATTTAAGGATTAATTTTTGAGGCCACTGATTCACCCCCCTCTCAGTTATTACTAACAAATTATTCATCAAGGCATTGTGCCTTTATGAAACGTGTCTTATCTAGGAAGTGGGACCTATGATTTATAAATTTTTAGTCAGATAAACTGTGGCCAGGTTGAATTAAATCCAACGGATAGCACTTTGCCTTAAAGAAAAGGTGAGATGAGATTAGTCATTAAGGCAATGCGCCTAAGTGACAAGTGGAAGTTTGTGGGACTTGGCCAGATATAAAGTAAAGTTAAAATAAAGACAAGTTTTTATGATCCAATGACAGGAGATTTTCCTAGATGAAATATGTGAGGTAGATTATCCTTCAAGGAATTACACCCAAGTGACACGTAGCATTGCAGAGATCATGGGTCCTGGGTTTTAAAAGAAATTAGAGAAGCTGTAGATTAAATTTCATCTAATGGCCAGTGCTTTTCCTTAAGGAAAATATGATGGAAGAATAGTTTTCAAGGCATTGTGCCTAATGGAAACGTGTACAAGTTAATTATAGTTTCTACCAACTTCTGCTGATCGCACGATATGATGTGATGTTGCTAAGATCCCCGGTCATGTTTCAAAATTGGATTCTCTAATAAAGTAAGTCTACTGAACCATTGAGAAACATCTTTTAAAATAATTCAAGAGTAATTGTGAAACATGTGGCCATCTCATTATTTAGATTCATCTCATGAGGTAAAAAAAAATAAGTTTCAACACATGTTTTATCAACATTTCTCCATTCACATAGCCTGGTTTCTATATCTGATTACAATATTCATAATTTATTTTTCTCAAATCCTCTAAAAAAATCCTTCGATGGGAGTATTTAAAATTATTCCTTGTAAAACATATCCAAATCTGAGCATTACAAAATAATTTACTTATAATTTATGGTCTCTACACCGAGGCCCATTTCTGCTGTCATAAACCATAAACAAAACATGGAACCCTACCTAGGGAAATCCTTATCTTTCTCAAACAAAATCCAAATGAAACTAAACCAATTTCAAATTGTCCATTTCTCTGTCTATTTTCATAATTTGTAAGCCATTAATTTATCCAAGCCATAAATCATTTCACAAGTACCAATCACTTCCTGCGACTCCCATGAAGATCGTTAAAATCCCATTTTCACTCAATTATACATAACTTTCACAATTTTCAATGAAAATGACTCATAAAAAAGGAAAATGAAATCTAATTCACATATATTTCCAATTAATTTATTTAGGTTCTCAAATTTTTCCAAATGTGTCTGTACCAAACCCTATAATATAACTATTTCCAGAGATTCTCGAATATGCAAACAACCACTTTTACCAAAATACTCATAACTTATTCATTTCTCCACATAATCAATCCACACCAAAACCAACAGGAATTTTATTCATCCTAATTAAAATATATATACTTTGTACAATATTTTTCAGGTCGTACAGGTCTGTACAAGACCTGGAATAAATATAAAAATAGTTATCACCAATCAAAACAACAAGTTTTGAAAACACCAATTGATTAAAAAATGATCTTCTCTTTCCCATTCCTGTTTGGAATGACCAATACAATTATTTGTTAGTGGTTGTTCTAACACCCCAAAATTGGCACCTACTAAACCTAATCAATTTTGGTGCATTTTCTTATCCTCGAAGTCCTATTGTATTAGGCAAATTCTTCTCCTAATTGACTTTAATTGACTGAGTTTCAAATGCAGAAAACCCAAATTTGCATAAATCTTACATTACATTTAATTCCTAAATTCTCAATGATTATTAGCTAAAAACCCTTATGATTAATTGATTTAAACCTAAAGTCCTAAGTTCTTTTAATTAACTCAATTCCACCCTCTTTGGCTAATATACATAAAAGGAATTGAAAGGTTATTTAATTATTAAGTGAATTATCCTCAAAAAAGGAATTCCATAA
>MU224951.1:18167228-18188386 GCA_018584345.1 Thuja plicata | reverse complement strand
CATTTTCTTGCACTCTTAAATCCTCCATGTTAGCAATGGTCAGGTTGTTGGCTCTCATTCTGAGGGTAAACTTCAACATCCACATCTAATTAGGAGGCAACAGGTCGCTTCAATCCCATTTGCAGAGAAAACAATTCATGTTTGTCTTTGTGAATTCAGCGATTGTGTAAGGACTATGTTGTGTTTGTGTTGAATTCAGAGGTCCACATTCATCATACAACAATTGTGGTATTTTACAACTTCCCAACCACATTTTAAACCAATAATCCTCCCCTTTTCAACATTATGAATTTTTTGGACAACATTTTATGTATTTTTGCATTTTTATATTACAAATTTGTTATAACCCAACCTAAACAAAATTTATGAATGCTATGAATTTATATGGATAAAATAGGTCTATGCACCTATAAAATAACCATTTTGACATTATTGATCACATTAAGACCTCCTTGCACAATTTTAACAACTTATTACAAATGGCTTCTCTAGCCTTTACATCTTCACTTAATGGACTCAAATACATTATAAATGACTCAAATAAATTTAAATCTCTCATATTAGAACTCTTACCCTCATTTTTTTTCACTTTAGGTGCTCCTGCACCACACTCCCAACCTTGAAAAGTTTCCAAGTCCCTTGGAAACATGGAAGCAATAACCTGCAAGAAAAAAAATTAGACCTAAAGTCTTTACCTTTACCTTTGCCTCTTCATGTCTTTATCACCATCATCTTTTTCTTTACAGACACAGGACTATCCTCAAAATCACATTCTCAAATGCTCCTATCATTGGAGAACTAATGGCTGGAACTCTACGGTTCCTATGAGTCAGAGATCCATCTTTACAATGCTTCTTCAAACTCACCACAGACAACTGTCCCATATGCCTCACCTAGAAGTCTCATCCTTCCTCTTTCTCTAGTCTCTTGGAATCCATTGGACCTTACCATGGCCTTGAAATAAATTCCCTATCTCCCAAAATAACAAAAAAATATCTTCCTTTTGCAAAAATAGGGTTGAGCACCTGCAACCAAAAACTCATCAACAAAACAAATACCAAATTTCCAAGGTCCTGGTGTGGATTTGCCTCCTTTGGTGCTCTACCCACACACTCAAGATCTTCAAGCTCTGATACCAATATGATGAAAAGAATCCTAAAAACCAAACAATAAATAGGATCCATTCTGATCCTTTAACAACCATTAAATAATTTCATTATTTAGAGGCATCTCATGAAGTAAAACCAAATAATTTTCAACACATGTTTTATCAACATTTCTCCATTCACATAGTTGGGTTTCTATATCTGATTATAGTATTCACACTTTTTTTTTTAAAACGCTCTTAACAAATACTTTGGTGAAAGTATTTAAAATTATTTCTTATAATAAATATCCAAATATGATCCTAATACAACAATTAAATTAGAAGTTATGGTCTCTACACCAAGGCCTATTTTTGCTGTTATAAACCAGAAAGAAAACATGAAACCCTGCCTAGGGAATTCCATATCTTTCTCAAAAAAAATACAAATGAAACAAAAAAAAATTAAAATTTTCCATTTGTAATTATATTTTCATAATTTGTAAGTCATTAATTTATCCAATCCATAAATCATTTCACAAGTACCAATCTTTTCCTGCAACTCCCATGAAGATCTTTAAAAACCTATTTTCACTCAATTATACATAACTTTCACAAATATGAATGAAAATGACTCAAAAAAAGGGGAAATTAAAGGTACTTCACATATATTTCCAATTAATCCATTTAGGTTCTCACAATCATCCAAATGTGTCTGTAACAAACCCTGAAATAAAACTATTTCCAAAGATTCTTGAATCTGCAAACAACCACTTTCAGCAAAATACTCATAACTTATTCATTTCTCCACATAATCACTCAAAATAAAACCCAAAGGAAGCTTATTAATCCTAATTTAAGATATATACACTTTGTACAATATTTGTAGGCTGTATAGGTCCGTACAAGACCTAGAATAAACATAAAAATAGTTATCACCAATCAAACCATCAAATTTTCAAAACACCAATTGATTCAAAAATGATATTCTCCTTCCCATTCCTGCTTGGAATGACTAATACAATTATTTTATAGTTTTTTTGGTATTTTACAACTTCCTAACCACTTTTTAAACCAATAATCCTCCCCTTTTCAACAGTATGCATTTTTTTGGACAACATTTTACGCATTTTTGCATTACAAATTTTGTATAAACCCAACCTAAACCAAATTTATGAGTCCAATAAATTTATATGGATAAAATAGGTCTATGCACCTATAAAATAACCATTTTTACATTATTGATCACATTAAGACCTCCTTGCACAATTTTAACAACTTATTACAAATGGCTTCTCTAGCGTTTACATCTTGACTTAATGGACTCAAATACATTACAAATGAATCAAAATAATTTAAATCTATCAGATTAGAAATCTTAACCTCCTTTTTTCACTTTAGGTTCTCTTGCACCAGCATGATTCCTTAATCATGAGATGCTCTCATGTTATTGTTCAAGGCATTGTGCCATGTCGACACATGGCAATTGTCATATATTGGGGTCTATCTGCAATGAATTAACAAGTGGCCAAATCCAAAATTATTCTACGGTTAGAGTGAAGCCTCAAATAAAAGATGTGCCTATTTTGACATTTGAGGCACTCGACACGTGGAAAGCGGTGGGCTAGATCTGGGACCAAAGTAAGGATAACGTGCAGACAGATTAAATTTCATCCAACGGTGAGCGCTTTTCCTTAAAGAAGAGATGCAGTTAGATTAGTTATTAAGGAATTGAGCCTATATGACACATGATCTATCTAGGAAGTGGGACCTGGGGTTTGTAAATTTTTAGTAAGATAAACCGTGGTCAGTTTAAATTAAATCCAATGGCTAGTACTTTTCCTTATTTAGAAATGGCACCACGAAGAGAACTTTCAGGTAAAGTAGATTATCAGGAAAAGGAACATGTGTGAAGATCTTTTGCAATAGTTAATTAGGTCCACTAATGACTCCACTAAGAATAAAGAGTTGGTACCAAAGAACCCTCATTTAAAAACTGGGGAGGGTTTGTATGACAAGGGAAAATAGGTTAGAGATGCAAACATTGGGATGACTAGTTTGGCATTATTCAAGATAGCTTTCAGTCAGAGAAATTCCTATGTGTTTGGAAGCAACATATGGAAATCTAATGTAGGGAAATTGGTAGTCCCTAGAGTGTTCATGGATATTGATCTGATAATTCAAGTGGCACAAAAATATGATCATGTATCTAGGGTGGTCAGGGATATAAATAGAGAAGTTTTGATAAATGACATAGCTAAAGAAATTCAAGAAGTTTTTCAATTGAATTAACCCTCCAAGAAACTAGATGAAATTAATATTGATTCATTCAAATATGTTTACAAGGCTTGAAGGAATTACCTTAAAAATGGAGCTCTATAAGAATTCTTTAGAAATATTGGAGGTTTGGCTGTAGTAGGACCCAATACACCAAAACCAATCAAATTAGAATATTTCAATATGAAGGCTAGAGCTACATACAGTGCTTTGAGTCAGATATTTGGAGATGATGAAGAGACAAAATTGACCATCCATTACATGATTATGATTTTTCAAATTCTCCATCCTCATTTAGCCATCATTTTTTACTTTGCAACTTATTTTTTTGATTTGATCCACAATGGTTTGATAGGCATTAATAATAGAAAGGTAGACAAACCATTTGGTTGGTATTCTATGTTGATGCACATGTTCTTGTTTAAAGGTGCAAATTACTATGAGAAGGAAATGGATTTGTTGAGAATCAAATATGGGGAAGAAGTGCTTTTCCAACTATGGAGCACAAATTTACCATGGGATA
The DNA here is from genome assembly GCA_018584345.1 of Thuja plicata. Taxonomy (NCBI): domain Eukaryota; kingdom Viridiplantae; phylum Streptophyta; class Pinopsida; order Cupressales; family Cupressaceae; genus Thuja; species Thuja plicata. The sequence goes on along the minus strand of MU224951.1, from coordinate 18,184,502 downwards.
GATCCCCAAACCGTTGTTGAATCTTTTAAGACCAAAGCAGTTTTCTAAAAGTATTAAGATAGTGCACAATTGGGGTGATGTTATTTTATATTCGGTCTCAACAGTATTTAGAGTATATGGTTTCAGAGGCACCCCATATGTCCTCCCTTATCAAGTCCCTCTCAAAATGGGTATTGCTGAAATAATTAGGCAAATTGGTGGGCTGCAGGAGGATGTTTTAAGAGGAAAGGGAAGATGCACTAATTTTCCAAACATTACAATTATACACCAGTTTGTCATCCCCAAGGATGGTTGGGCACATATGAATAATTATTTTGAGCCTTATCATCTAGAAACCTCAGTAGAAAGATGTTGACCCTGAGGCATTTATAAATAACATGTTTAGAAAGAGAACAAGGTGTTTATCAATGGATCACCAATTCAATTTTCCTGAGGACATTATTAGAAATAAATTCAACCTGCGGGAACATGAGATAAGGAAGGGAAAATGGTTGTTCTATAAGAATACCCTAGATTTTGGGAAATTTTTTGATAAAGGATATGATCCATTGAAGGATTTCAAGCCTTGGGAAAATAAATTTGGTTCATTAATGACACTCTTTGAATGCATTATGCAGACGTTAAATCAAAAGAAAGAGGTTGTAATGAAGGAAGAACTAGAGAAGGATAAGGCTATCTTAAGCAAGTCTACACATGCTAGGATCATCCTAGTAGGGAAATATGTTCTACACAAGAATTAGGGATACATCATGGTCATATCAGGAAGGGGAAAATTCCATAGAGTCCAAATTGCAGTGCAAAAACATGATAAAGAGGTTTCTACCCCAAGAGGGAAAAATCCAATGAGTATAGATTCATAATCACTGCCTTCCTCAAAGAGACAAAGAACAGAGGAAGAAGGGCATAAATTGGAAAAATTTTATTCACCTTCTCAATCTCCTTTACACGTGGTTGAGCAAGTGGTAGTAGAACGATTGCTACAAATGGGAAATACAGGGCAAATTTTTGTAACACATCAAGAAATGCAGGAGGGGATGCCTGAAGCTCCCAAACATGTTTTGATGTATCTGATAGAAGAATATTTTTCTGGGAAAGAGTTAGGCCCATTACAAAGGATTCTAGTGATGAGATCTTATCAGATGATAATTTTGTGAAAGCTAGAGCATTTATTCAATTCTTATAGAGAACTCATATTGAGGAATTCAAGGAGAGATGTCAAAAGAAGCAAGAGGATCAACCTATTAGAGACATGAATGAAATTAATGCCGAATTGAAGTAGGAAATGATAGAGAAATTTGGGAAGGTCACCTCTGAAGAAGGAAGAGCTCTGATTAGGAAAGAAGGGGTCCTCATTCTTTCAGAGTGGGACATTGCAGATGCCATTTTTTTATGAAGTTTAAAAAGAGACAAAAACTATGCATAATACCTGAGAGGAAGCTCAACATGAAATCAAAGGGGTGAAATTCAGTGATTATCATGTTGTTTTGGTTATATGTTTAGTAAAGAGAGAAGAAGGTAGAAAAAGGAATAATATTGTACAAGCTAATTATTTAGGCAGGTTGATGGTGAGAAGGGTTGCACAAACTACAGGGGTGGAAGCATCAAGCATAGTGCTAGAATCTGCCAAATTTAATATGAAGGTGGTAGAGATTGATGCTAAAGAGAAATAGGAGATGAGGATCAAAATGAAAATGTTCCTTAAAGCATACAATGATGTAAAGAAAGAGTACATGGAGAAAGATAAGATAATTTCTCATCTAAGAGGACAACAATCAGTCTAGATATCTCCTCAAAGGATGACTTCTCAGGAGCCTTCCCAACCATCATATTCCAGTCCCATTATTGAATTGCCTCCTTCCCCTATGCCATCTAGTTCCATTTTGGAGGTAGATCTCAATTATGAAAAAAGAGAAATTGGTAGCAAAGAGGAAGAGATTGGAAGAAGTAAGAGGAAGTTGGGAAGAAGAAAGATCAAATTTTTAGAGTGCATAATATTTTTTGCAACAAAGGTATGAGGAAAAAGTGAGAGATACAATCATGCATTTTGTTGATAATATAGAGCCTTCTTGTATTTACTTGAAAGATAAAAATATTATGATCATTTTAAATTCTTTTGAAGAAGACAAGGCTAGGTTGGAGAAAATTGTGCAAGAATGAATAGGAAGACTGAGTTGAAATTATTCTATTCTTTATCAAAAAGGGAAGAAAATGTGGATGTTAAAATAAAGGCCACTTAAAAAATTCTTGAGGACATCTTAGATTTGGAGATAAAAATAAGCATCATCCAGAAAAAGGCCAAGACATTAAGAAATGAGTACTCAAAAGCCCATTTTGAGATGTTCACTAGTTTTTTTAGAAAGGGTGGTAAATTAAAAAGGGAAACTAGATGGATGAGTGAGATGGGTGATGAGTTGTCAATAAGAACGAACAGTATCATCAACCTTGAAAGTATAATTTTGTTTGTTCAAACTGTGGAAAAAATCAAGAATGCCAAATCATTTTTTGGATTCTGGAAAGAGGAAGTTGAACAAATGAAGATAGAATGGTATGAGTTGAACAACAAGAAAGATGAAGTTATTAACTTCCCTTGGCCTAGTGATGAGGTGTTTACATTTTGGAAGGGAAGATATAATGAAGGTGACTAAGAGGAAAAGGATATTTCATGGTTTTTCAATAGATGGCTGTTCCCCCAGCATTTTGAAATGGACAACGAATACAAAAGATGTTTGCATCAAGGGAAAAAGGTAAAAAATTCCATTTGGTGGGATCAGAACAAGTTTAAAGCAGTTGAAAGGGTTGTGTGGTTAGATGACAAAGTACTTGGGAAATGTTTGTAACAACTCAGTTTTTGTTTCTCTTGTATGTTTGTCTTTTATGTGAGTCATGTATCTTTTCCCTTGTCCAAATGATCTGTAGCTTGTTGCAATCCTTGTCTATAAAAGGATTCCCAAGATCATTGGAAAGGGCTGGAAAGTTGAGTAGTGATAAATACATGTAAATTTTTTAATCAAGGGGATATAGCAGATTGTACAAGATAAGTATCAGAAGTAGAAATAAAAGTTTTAATGTCTTTTGTAGTTTATTGAAGTGGTGTATATCTGATTGCATTTTTATACAGAAGTATGATTGTTTACACTTAATACAAATATTTAGATTTCAATCTATCATTTGGTGTTTATCTCATGATTTGTGACTTTTCTAATTCATTTGCATAGAGTTTAATTGTGTATATATGAGTTTAACTGTGTATATATTGTTATTTCATAGTTTTGATCTAGGATCAAATTAAATAATTCTCTGAGTAAAACATAGATTCATTTTGGTAAGAACTAGGATATTATAAGAAGTATGGGTTTGGGATAGTTGTATTTATGGCTTGGAATCTTTGACATTAGTTGATTTCTATATTTCTAAATCTGCCTAAAGGATATTTCCCAATTGATAAGGCACTGGCTAGAAATTGATATTTTCTGCATTCATACATGTTTAGTTGGGTTTGGTTATATTCCACAAATATAAAATAAATCCAAAATCCTATCAAGTTTCATGGTTATTTTTTGTACTTTCTTCATGATAATTGAGAATTAATGAGTGAGTAGTTTTCATTCAGTATTTTCTTATCATTTTCTATTATTCTGAATTTCAAGAAAGTTACAAAGTATTATATGTTGAGATAGATTAGGTACACCTACCTTGGTCTTGCAGAGCCAAAAGTGTAGAGAGTAGTATTTTCCCTATAGTTGGTCCAATTACCTTAGATTTATAATACTTGGAGTTAACCACTCTTTAAGATTAATCCATAGGTATTTTGGTAGCTTTCCAAAGCCTAAATCATTTCAAAACACCAACATAAGTCATTGAGGCATTTCTAGCGGTTTATTGCCTAGAGGGCTTTCACTCAGGACCTATCTTGTGTTACAATTTTGTGCATGTCTTGTCTCTATATTGTTATCTCTTTTAGTTCAATTTAAATTGTTGATTATATTTGGCTTTAAAAATTGATCCATTTTTGTATATCATTGAGTCACCCCCCCCCTCTTAGGGATATTGTAATCCAACATGATCATGATATTTTCCATATGTTTTTTTGTAGTCGTAATCTCTTCCTTAATAGATCTAGACCATTCATCATGAATTGACTCAATCTAAAATATTAAGAAAATCTAAGTTTTGCAATCCTTCTTCTTTTATGAGTTCCCTTTTTCTTATCACCAATTATTTTTCCTTCATTGTGATTCAATCTCACATAAATTGGAGTATTTTTCCTTATCTTTGGTTTTTGAACTTTTTATTCTCCACTTGTGTAAGCTTCATCTTTTTCACTTTATGTGACACTTGGACTTTTATTCTATACTTGTAGATGTTGACTCTAATTATTATTATCCCTCTGATGTCCACAGTTAGTAGACATTTCCAAATTCTCAAGAATTTCATTCACTTTAACATTTGTGCTTTCTACTAATTTTTTCAACCTTTTTTTATAACACCTTTATGCTCTACTTTTGGTAGAATAACCAAGGAATATACCTTCATCACCCCTTCCATGAAACTTTCCTATGTCTTCATCTCTCTTTATGTAAGATCTACTACCAAAATTTTTTAAATACTTAATAATAGGCACATGACCACACCAAATTTCATAGGGTCTCTTACCAGTTCTAGGTTTGATTTGTACTTGGTCAAGAGTTTATATTGTAGTGCTCACAAATTCTCTCCAAAACATCTACAGAACATTTCTTTAAATCATCACGGTCCTTACAGTCTCTAGAATAAATTTGTTCTTTTTCTTTGCTACACCATTCTATTATGGAGTCCTAGGAGTAGATAATTGTCTCTTGATTCCATGCATATCATAGTATGTATTGAACTCATTTGATGTAAACTCTCCACCTCTGTTTGATCTCATATTCTTCAATTTTAGACATGTCTCATTCTCCACCATTGTGTTGAAAAACCTAAACTTATCCAAAGCTTCATATTTTTCCTTCAAGAAGGTTAGTCATACCAACTTTGAGTAATCATCAATTACTAGAAAAAATAGCTATCACCTTACAAGATTCTTATCTTGGTAGGGCCACAAAAATCAATATGATAAAGATCAAGAAACCCATTTGAATTTTCTTCTTAGAGTGAAAATTATCTCTTGTTTTCTTTCACAATTAAAATTCCTTGCAAAAATTTTCAGCAAGCTTATTCATCCTAGAAAAATATCTAGCAACAAAATTAGAATTTATAGAAATAATATTGTTAAAGTTCAGATGACAAAATCTCTTATGCCATAACCAGATTTCATCTATTTCTGCAATCCAACAAGTCTTCTAACCGCTATTCAAAAGAAATAAATTACCTCTTGTCCTAGATCCAGTAGCAATCTCCTTTCCATATTCATTCAATATCTACACATGTCATCATTTAAATGGAATCCATATCCTTTATCCAACAACTGACTAACACTAAGAAGATTATGTTTCAAACCTTCTACATATAATACATCATCATTGTTATTTTTACCATCCAAAGTAATTGAACCTCTACCTCTGATCATACCAATAAATTCGTCATCCCATTTCAATTTTCCACCATCATACTTCTCAAAGCTTACAAATTTACTCTTGTCACAAGTCATGTGATGAGATAATCCACTGTTAATCACCCACTTATCTTCTTTGACAACTTGAGCGGCTAGAGATTTCTCTTCAACAACATCATTAGTAGAACTAGGATTCATTACAATATTAGCCATAGGATCATCATCTTCCTTAATGAAAATGAATGTGAATTATTCATCATCCTTGTGAGTTGTCATCATATTCATTATCAAAAATACCATCATCATCAAGAAAATAGTAGAAATTTCTTTCCCTAGGCTTAGGCTCATACTTATACTTAGGAATTATATTAGGCACCTAGATGCAAAATGTCCCACTTTACCACATGAAAAGAATTTAAAAGGAATCTTTCCTTTATACTTACTACTAGCAGGAGCTCTATAATATATTTTTTTTGCAAAATTTTATTCCAAGCCTTCAAGCTCTTTATCTTCCTCTTCCTTTTCCTTCATCTCCTTCTCCCATTTTGACATCCTCCTTGTAGGTCTCTCAGTAAGATTTGATTTCTACATTTCCTTACCAGTGATTGTGGCTTTGACTGTTATCTTAGTATTGGGAAGCACTTCACCTAATGCACTCAATTAAAATTTTGTAAGATTTCCAACTAGTTTTTCCGTTGTCACATTTATCACTGTCCTTATTTCTTCAATAGTTTCAACCTTGCTGTCATAGGAAGAGGGAAAAATTCTCATAATATTTTCAATAATATCATCTTCATACACTATACCTCTAACAAAAAATATTATTGATATTTAGCATGTATGATGAAATTTTCTCATCTTCATGGATTCATACTTTCTCTTCAAGCTCTGCGAATTGACCATCTTTACTTTTGTGTCTCCTTCATAAAGAATTTTGAACTTCTATCATATCTCATTGGTTGTCTCCAAATCCATGACATTAGTTATCTATGCATTAGTTAATGCACTAAAAAAAGACTCCTTTTCCCTAATGTTCACCTTGGCATCATTGATATCATCAGGATTTGTAGGGTTTTGAGTAGGGTTGTATGAATTATTTTTAATCTTCCTAAAATCTTCACCAATGCATCTAAGATGTAAAATTATGTAGTTCATCCATAATGCATAGTTGGTTCCATTAAATATTGGACTGTCCTTGTATGCTATCATCTTTATATCTCCCTCAAGCTTTTAGGATTTCTTCAAGGGACTAGGTTCTGATACCAATTGTAGGAAATAAACAAAAAACAACTGAGAGGGGTGGGTGAATTAGTTTCTCTTAAAATATTTGAAACTCCAAACCCTTAAACCTTTAAAAATTGAAACCCTTCACCACTTTAACCTATATTACTGATTTCCAAAATGTATAGCATGTAAACACAAATTATAAAATATTAAAACCACAAAACACAAATATTTTTATCATGGAAACCCAAACTAGGGTGAAAACCATGGTGGGGTTGAAACCTGTAATAAGACTATTACCTTGTAAGAAGTATAGACTTATTACAATATGGGGAATGCAAATGAATTCTATCACACTTCCTAGAGTTCACTAATCAATTTTCCTTGGGCTACAATCTTAAGGAAGTCTCACTGACTTACAATCATAATTCAAATCCTAATCTACGAATTCATGAACTGTATGATAGCATCTATCTATGCCTTGGCCATTTTCATTTTAGTACAACCAGATCCCTTGCTACAATTATCTCTATCACACTCACATGATAAATCCATCCCTAATTATATATGTAAAATTTCTTTAATAGAAACCTCTACCTTCTGACAATGGCGCACACACGTGACAACACAAATCAAACCCTAATTCACCATATTATCAATAACTGGGTCAGAAAAACCTAATCCTCAAAAATTCAACTCTTAGCACTAAAATCAACCACCAAGATCACTATACACTTTCCAAAAATTTCTTAGATCCTTCACAAACACCTCAAGATAATAATCATTACCCTAAAATGTCTTACCAATCTTGCATAAATGTTTTTATCAACTTTTCTTTACATGTTAGCTAAGAAAATAAAAACATGTTCAAATCCATCTAAATTTTTCACCTTGATCAATGTAAGCTGTGAAATCATTAGGAACATAATATTAGATCATCCTATAGCATCATTAATCTCAAAAAAAAAATCAAATTCATCACAGTCATCAGATTTGTTAGCATTTCATGCTAAATCTCAAGAACATTGTTACCCCCAACTAAAATAATTGTAAATGCCTTGTAGACCATCATAATCACAAACATTTTGAATTGTAGACACATTGTTATGTCCTTAACACATTCCCAATTTCACAACCAAATATCTCACCTTGAGTATGTGCACACACTCATTCTCTGCCACTATGTTATACTAGAAAATAGTAAAATAACCAGTATTCATCTGTAACATCATAACTTGATCAAATCATCATGTCAACAACTAAAACTTGACATGAACCATTTAGAAAATCTCTACATCATTCCATGAGGTGCATGAATCCTCATCTTCAATAATATTCCTTATCCATTCTTCTAATCATCCTATGTTACTCGAAAAACGTCACAAAAAAATCCAAATTACATAATAAACATCTTGACATCAATGAAAACACATCCAAATTTCCAAGAATATTCTTTTGTGTTTTTTATTGTATTTCATCCATTCTAGCTTTCTTTCATATTTCATAAACAAGTCAAATTTGAAAAAGTATTTAAAAAGTAAAAATTATGCATGAATGCTTATTCAACCTCCCCTCTCAGTGTTCATTATAATCCAACATTTGTAAGACTAAAAATGTGAATGATAATGGCCATAATCACATATTTTATATTCATCAAATTATATTTATTTGCACCATCTTTTCAAATATTTTTTTTGTCATGCGAACATATTATCTTTGGTAGTCTTTCTCCTATTTTTTCAAATCTCAGTCATATATTTCATCTGTCACGGAGTCACATGATTTATTAAAAACTCCTTGATTATTCTCAATATAATTCTTTGTCTAGCATAGCTCTTATGTGGTAGTAGTCTATATTATTGACCCCTTATGACTGGATGTTGACTTGAAAATTCCTAATCCTACAAAACCTTTTATTTTATCATTGCTCCATATGTCTCACTTTACCATGTTTTATCTATGTGCACACTAGGATGTACTTACATACATAGATTTATATAACTTATGGAGGCACTATATTTCATTTTTATATGTATATAACACTCACATGCCCTATATTTTATTTCCTTTATATTTCCTCTATAGAGGTGTGGGTGTTATCAATGCACCAGTGTCCATTACAGGATTTGTGACATGACTTAACGTCCTCCTATGGATTCTATAATTATAGTGGTTGTATCGTCCATTTAAAGGTCAATATTTTGGTGCAATGACAACCTCACTTGAAACAAGTGGTATCAAATGTTGGTCACAAGTTTGAATCTCCTCCGTGAGTGAAATAGGCTTTGAACAAGTGATGTTGGGGGGATTTTTGGTAGTGCGCCAGTGTCCCTCATATGATTTGTGACATGGCTTAACCACCTCTTTTGGATTATATAAGTATAGTGGTCATATCTATAATCGAAGGGTTTATCTTTTGGTGCAATGATAACCACACTAATAACAATTATATTTCCACGTATTTCCTTAAAAACCTTTCCTAATTGGACACATGTCAAGAATATATGAATTTTTAGCTTATAAACACTTTATACTTTTATACTAACAAAGGTGAAAATAAAACTACACTTAAAAGCTTTATGAAACTCTTGAGTACATGTGTCATCATTTCATAGCATCATATCATGTCATAAACATGTGTCATTATCTTCTCTATATTTTCCCTAGGCCCATGTCCATGTGACATCAAATCACATGTCCTCTTGCTAATATCATTACACCTCATCAAACCATGTAGATGTTTGAATACATTTTTCTCTAAGAATCAGTGGGTCTATTTAACACATGTCAACCTTTCACTTCTTTGGGCCTTAATACATGATTACATCATCTTCACTTGCAGTGGTGTAGATAATAATTTCATTGAAATAATGAACCCAAATAGAGACACGGCTCATCCTTTCTCAGCAAAAACCTCATTAATCTATTTTTTACCTAACCTGGAGAGGAGCGGACAATATTTTCCTTGACTACTAACAGTTTCCATGAAAGTTTGCAAGTCACCTTTACGGTCAACACCAACACCTATGGAGGTGCGAGTAATATATTTTTTATCATATGGTTGGATCCATTGAGAAAACATGGTAGCTAATCACATCTCTAGGATCTTCCTTATGCTAACATCATTATGACTTACAAATATGTGTATTAGGATGTTCCCCTTTATCAACATAATGGACATGTAGGACCTTCATGCAAAACCACAGGTTATCTTGTAGCTACTTTCTAACACTCACATGTTGAACACACACTAGATTCTGAGAGGGGGTAGGAAAAATCAACATAAACTAAAAACCATAGAAAATCAACCATTAATATTATCCACGACACAACTTATTAAGTGAACAATGAACTGAAATAATAACACACGAGGACAAATATTTTTATACGTAGAAAAACCAAACTGGAAAAAATCACTAATGTATATAGTCTAATTACAAAGATAGTTGGATCTCACTACTTTGTACATGCAACTAGAAGCTCGTTTCCAATACAACACTAAATATAGATAAGAGCTCACTACTCGGAATTTACAAACAAAGTTATACTACCAAAGTAGCAAGATACAGTAAATAAATTATGCACCCAAGACTCACTGTCCTAGGGACAAGGTACATACAACTCTTCAATATAGTAGATAAAAATAAATTATCCTAATAATTTACTTACTCTACATAACACTATCAACCTCAGAAACATATTATTACTACATTTTCTTCTTTGCTACAATCACAAAATAGAAGCCTGATAAACTAAACTCCACTATTTTGAAACTCTACTTATAGATCTTCACTTTCTTGCTCCCCATACTCTCTTACTTTTTACTAAAGAACATACTATACTTATATAAAATATAGATCATTGGAGTTTACATGAAGTTTGTCCATGCCAAAAGCATATTAGAATTAAGTTAAAATAACCATGTCAACAAAAAATTACAATAAGATCCCATGCCAAAAGAATCTAGACCAAAACATATATTACACCTAGCATGAACCTAACTAGATAAGAGATAAACATTAAATACATAGGTCACACATAACACAAATCCATATGAATAAGAGATAAACATTAAATGTAATATCCAGCCCAAAAACATGAAGCATGATCCACTTCATGAGAATGAGGGACCGTGAACATGTTACACAGCCCATACCAGATCTACAATTACTAAAACAACTTCCAAAGCCATCTCAAATGTGTAGAAACACACTATCCTAAGAAACACATCGCTTGCTAGCTGTATCTAGACCTCCACATGCCTTGGTGATATTCACACACCAAGCTAGAAATAAAACCATTTTCCAAATGTCCATTTTAGAATCCATCATAGCACATTTCCAAACCACAAAAATCATCTAATCATAAATGCAACATTTGATGGCACTATTTCCAAATCACGAGGAACAATTCTCAGATCACCAAGAAGAATCACAACCAAGATCAAAACCTTAATAAAACTCAAACCACATATGTATATATTCAACCTCAATTTCTAGAGTAGAAACATTCCAGAAAACACAGAACTGAATAACCGTCATCTTCAACTACATAACTATCTCACTGAACTATAGACATCCTAACAAAACCATTGACTTATGGACCTAAGAAAGTAAATTTGAAGCACTATTAAACATCATTCACACAAACTCCATAATACATACTATTGGTGTTTGAAAATGTTTATGCTTTGAAAGCAACTAGTATACCTTGAGAATGATGTTAGGAGTGGTTAGCACCAAGTATGAAAGCTCTGCAAGGTAACTGGACCAACTATAGGGACAAGATTTCCCTTTGCACTTCTGGCTCTGCAAAACCAAGGTGCATACATCTAATCCAGATAAAAAATATAATCCTTATAACTCTGATTTTTAACAATAGATAATGGTAAGAAAGTATGAAATGATAACCACTCATTCATTGACTCTTCACTACCATGTAGGACAAACAACTAACAACCATAAAAATTAAAAGGAACTGAAATGGTTTTGATGTTTAAAATGATGGGAAAAAGATAACCAAACCTATTCAAATATGTATCAATGTAGAAAATAGTAATTACTGATCATTTCTTTATCCATTGGGCAATGTTTTTAGTTTACATACATGACAGAGAAACTAACTATTTTCAAGGACTCAAAACCATAAATACAAATAATTCAAATCAAACACTTCTTATAAGATCATTCTGTAGACAAACCCAAAGAACTTATGTCATATCCAAAGAATTATTTTATTTGATCCTAGATTAAAACTAAGGACTAATGACATATACATAAATAAATTCCATGCAATGAATCAGATGATTCACAACTCGATAGGTAAGCACCAAGGAGAGAATTAAATCTGAAATATTGTATTAAGTAAAGGGAATATAGTTTCAATTCCAAAATGTTTCAAAACATATGCCACTTAAACAAATGCAAAATATTGGCAATATTCTGTTCTATAATGATACTTTCTAGACATACATCTTCTATACTCACTGAAAACAAGCAAGAGACCCAATGCTCTCTACTTTTCCAATCCTCCAGCCCTTACTAAATGATCTTTAAAATACATCTATAGGAAACATGGATGAAAAAAGATTAAGATCATTTAGGGTTAGGGTTTACAACCTTATTTACAATCATTAAAGTCAGTCAATTCATTTAGCTACCCTATCATCAAGTTACAATCCAATCTTCACTTCAATCTGTGCAATCTGATTTGATCTGCAGCCACCATACTTCTTGGGAAGTAGACCTCTAGGGTAAAAAAGTCATACAAATCTGATCAGAACCCTAAGATACCATTCTTCATCATAAATTCTCTTTGAATCTATCAAATTTCCATTAAAACATGGCTCTATAGGTGTGCAACAATAACCCATAAGATCAGATCAATGCATTAATTAACAACAACAAAAGTCATAGTCCACTACCATGAAAATTATGAGAAATGCATTTGAATACTTAAATATCTGAAAAAGGGCTATAGGTGGCATGGAAAATGGCATCAACAGTCCAGATCAAGACTCCATATCACTTTAAAACTGAGCCTTAGATCCATTTAGGTTACCCAGGCTTCAGAGATCTGATATTCCATGTGTCATGATGTTGCAATGCCTTTAATATTATCTATTGATCATCTCTACATCTAGGCATAATGTTGTATGTCCGATCCACAAAAACTTGCTTTATCTTTACCTAGTCCTTCATCGCTAACTTCAGATCTGACTTGCAACATGGTAGGCTGGCGTGATGCCTTATTGACTATCCTCTAAGCATCTTTCCTTTAAGGCATAACACCAACCAATAGATCAACACAAACTCACAGCCTCATTAACTTCATTTGAAAACCCGAGATAGGTGACCTCAGCATAGCTATGTGTCAAGAATGCACATTTCCTTGATCATTAAAAAGAGCACATCTTTCATTTTGAGGGAAAGCATCGGCTATTGGATGCATTTTACATCTGTCCTTTATCTTTATCTTGACTTTAACTTATCCTTCACAATCCCTCCGTATCTCTGAATCTCTATCTCCTTATCTTAACTATGGTTTTATTTCAAGATTCATAGACACAACTATCTGTAATTCATCAAATGCTTTCCTTGACTCTAAATTTATTTAGAGATTGAGCGATAGCTATTGATCTTGATCTTGCATCAACAGTTGACGTCTGACCACTAAATACTTTTTACTTTTCTTGACTTATCTAGAGAACTAGCGCCAACCACATATCTTGATCCATAATCAATGGTCAGTGTTAGATCTTACAAAACTTGACTTGACCCCAGGCCCATTCTGAGATTCAGGGACAAGGATTTATCTTGTGATATCTACACAAATTCTTTAACTCTAGTCTGATCTCAAGATTCAGAGATAACACATATATCTGAGTCACTGAATCAAAGTCCTGACTCTTGTTTGTTCATGAGATTCAGTACTAGCACTTGATTTGATCTTGCTTTGATGGTTCTTGCTGAATCTCCACATCTTTGAAGACTTGACTGCCACATTATGAGATTAAACTCCAAAACAAAACAAAAAATGTCAAGTCTTACCCTTGTCGCCAGATCTCCAGATGTTAGATACTTAGCCACTAACATTACAAGATCAAGAGATAACCGTCAAGCCAAGTCTCTGAACACTTAAAGCATATTCTCTTCCATCACAAGATTAAGAGATATCCATGCCATGCCAAGTATCTAGATCATAAAGGATATTCAATCTTGATTGCAAGATTAGGAGACAAGACAAAAGGCACATGGGATAATAAGACTTAAGTGACATGAAAAGGTAACTTGAAAATATAAAGGGCCATAAAGACATTAGGTTTAAGGGTTTCTCATGAAAGTGACACAAGGGATTAAGAAAAAAGCATTAGGGGTTATGAGACTAGGGAAAAAATACTTGGAAAATCCTAGAATCATCAAGATTTTTGTCAGTGCTAGCGGTGACTCTGACTGGGGAATGTTGAACGCAAGTTCAATGCTAGATTCTAGAACTCTAGGACAAGAAAACCACCTATAGGAAAGGAGAACTAACCTAATGAAGAAAATAAAAATAACATAAGGAAATATGTACAAAATTATAAACAACAAAGATCTTCACCTTTGCTTCTTTATTTCCTGATTTGAAGGAATTCAAACCAAGCCTGATGACCCAAGGCCATCACCAATTTTTTGATCCATTTTTCCCTTGTCATAAACAAAATTCTCTGCTCCCTACTCTAGAAACAAGCTGAAAATATATGTTTCATCTACTTGATCAGACCTATTACCATCTTTCATTAGCTCATCACATAAAAAATTATTAGCATATTTATCATCTGAACTTATATGGATATCAGGTAGACTTTGAAAAATTAAGCCATGTGGCATATGCATGTTACATTCATTAGGTAAAAATAAATTAGACCTAATGCAATATTTATTAGTATTAAACCTCATACCATATCTTGGAAAATCACCATTTAGCTAAAAAGGAAAGCACTCAAATTCTGCCATATTGTTGGATTCATCATTTTGTATTCTATCACTGGTTTGCATATCTATATCAAAGTTCCCTACAGAACTTACTTGCAAATTATCAACCTTATGCAAATCATTAACTTGTCTGAAGGAAGGAGAGCACACATTAGAACACTTATCATGTATCTACACATCTTGAACAATTGAAAAACCCTCCTGAAGTGGTTCAATAAATAACTGAGGATCAATAGGAGCTATCAACAAAACTCCTACACTAGCTCCTCCCTTTGAGTTTGCACCATTAAAGTACATAGTCCATAAATCATTCTGATCTATAATATTATCTTTTTCCTCAGATAAAAACATATGTTGGACCTCTCCTTCAAACTCACTATCATGTAACTGGAAAGATCCAATATCAGTGTCCAGGAAACAATTCATATTTTCATCCTCATTTTTGTCAATCATGTGAGGAGTTCTAATTTCCCTGGATACCTTAAAATATTTTCCAGCAATATCAAAGGTTGCAAAAGATAAGTCAAACTGAATACTTCCTCCCATTGAAACACTCAATTTCCTTGATAATAGAATTCCATATTGGGGAGGAATGTCAACCACTAAGACACTCATTGTTAGTATCTTTTCAAGATATGCAACTAATTTTTAAGGTAGGGCCTTGATAGTACCTATGAAAGGTACCTCCCTTGAGTCCATTTCCTGATACATTCCATGAGTAGTATTAACCTACAATCCCATTGATTTCATTAGCTCTACATGCACAACAGTGTTGGATGATCTTGAGTCAATCATGCAATTTTTTAACATCTTTCCGTTGATAACTAGAGTCAAGAAAAAGGGATCCATAGTTCCTAAAGAAGTATTCAGAACATTAGTGTCTAGATATATCTGAGGGTTTTTTGAAAGAAATTATTCTGATTCCTTTCCCTTTCTCTCTGATATATTCTGTATATTGTTTACCTTTTCAATACCTTCTATTTTTTTAGAACTTGTGGAAAAAAACACACTTATCAATGAGAGGACCTTCTCCTTGTGTTCCCCTATTCTCATCATTTCCAATAGTGGGACCTTAAAAGTCATTTATGATAACAATTACCCAATATCAAGAGGGGTGTACTTTATATTAGAGATGTCTTGCCTCATATTAACAACATTTTCATCTTCCACTTGAGTAACCAATTTTGGTTCAATTCCTTTATTATCCTTTTGAAAAGGAGAAAAATTTATCTCTAGCATCTTTGTTGTTATTTTATGGAAAACATTTTGACTATTTGAGTTTTCCTCTTTTCTAACCTTTATTTTCTTTACACCCTCAGCAAATATTTATTTTTCTTGTGTCTTCTTATGGGTTGTTTTAGTTTCCTTAATAAAAATACTAGCTGGTCTGCCATCTGCATTACCAACTATCCTTTTTCTCAAATTATAGCTACTCCTTGCTTGAATAACCATGTCTGCAGTGATTTGTGCAATCTCTGGATCTGAAGGTCTTCTTACTACAAAATGTTCTTTACCCCTTTGAGCATTACATGTTATGTTATCAATCCCTTCTTCTTCTTCTTCATCAAATGCAACCAAATCCTAACTTTCAGCCTCATCATCATATTCCTCTTCACCCCTTGAGTGTGAACAAGTCAT
Organism: Thuja plicata; assembly: GCA_018584345.1. NCBI lineage: Eukaryota > Viridiplantae > Streptophyta > Pinopsida > Cupressales > Cupressaceae > Thuja > Thuja plicata. The sequence goes on along the minus strand of MU224951.1, from coordinate 18,168,137 downwards.
TGCACAACCGGTGTTATCATAATATTCATCTTCCTCTTCCCTCTCTTTTTGTGATTCATTTACAGATATAGTTAAATCAACAACATAATATTTAGGATTGTGTGGAGAGTGACGAGCTTCACATCAATAATCCTCATTACACGTGTTAACAAAATTGATTTGCAAAGGATCAGGGGTCCTATTATCATGCTTGTCCTTCCTTTTGGAGAGAGTAGGCTTCCCATCCTTCCATTGGGTATGATAGGGAAAATTTTACATCTATGGCTGTTGACTATAATTGTTATGGGATGACCTATTATCATTTGGAGCCCTGTAATATTTATTTTATGATTCCTTTTGATTGATCCTAGTAAGCCTCCCATCATCCCTTTTACCCATTTTTCCTAATACTCTTCTATTCATTTCTATATTAACAGTTGTCTTATAGGCTTCACTAATGATTCTTAGATTCTGTAGGATGACATCTGATTGTAGGATCAAAAGCATTTATATAAGTAGCAAGACATACCTCCTCATCAAGCCTTATTTTTTGAAAAATCCTATGCATAGCCTTTTGGAATCTTGTATTGAATTCAGCAACTCCCTCATTTGAATTTTTCTTGATATTATTAAATTCATTCAACAAGAATCCTTTATTGGTCTTATCACCATATTGATCCTTAAATAAATCTATTAGTTCATCCATAGACCCCACAAAACCATAAGATAACCCTCTAAACCATTCCCTAGCATCTTCAACTAGATATTGAACAAAAAGTTTCATCAATACATACTCATGTATGTGTAACCACCTGAATTTGGTCTGTCGCAACTATGGACCCTATTTGCCCTAAATGTGATCATACCCTTGATTTATGTCCAAACGACCCTGTTACTGCTTGGCATAATTCTTTTAATCAATTTAATATC
>MU224951.1:18125316-18138053 GCA_018584345.1 Thuja plicata | reverse complement strand
GGTTAATGTTCTGCTGAGCTAACATTTTAGATATCATTTTATATCTATTATCAACCTAAACACAATACAAAAAAACTTTCGAAGATGCATAAACATTGACCTTTATTCGATCATATCTTTCCCCTCCAAAACAGAAATCGGGAACTCCAGCGCACGTGGGGACCAGCCTGTGGGTGTTGCATCTACTTGCTCCCATTTCACTTCTGCAACCCAAAGTTAACTTACATCTTTCTGCAAATATTTTCCATGCTTCAAAGATCTTAGACCCCAAACCTTCATGTGCTTCAATTCCTATTATACCCATTCAAAATGATCCTACAACATTCCTTCAAGAATCCTCCCTGCATACCCAAGCTCATACTTTGTACTTATAAGTGGATCCATGTCAAGAGGATAATCAAAAGTTTGAAGAAAATAATATCAATAAAGATCAAGATCAAGATGTGATACAATCTCCTCCCATAATTGATGAAGGTCCCATATCCATAGAATCCAATGATGATCCATTGCATCCTTTCAATTCTTCCAAGATGATATCCTTCTAGGTCAAGAATAAAGTGTCCTTCCAAGCTCTATATCTTGTCTACTTTTGAAGCAAGATCAAGATATCTCTTCCACCATTTCCAATGAGCATATTTAAAATCAAGATAAAAATACCCTCTTTGCACCATCCAAAGATCCTTTTCAAGATCAAAGTATCCCATCATTTCCTTATCATACCCCTCCATATTCACCTCAAGAAACTGTCATTCTTCCAAATCGCTTACATTATAATAAATCCCTTCAAGCTTCAGTTGATCCTATCAAAGTTGTTCCTGTGAGAGCTATTTATGAGCCTATTGGTATAAATATAAATCTTAAAGATGAGAACCTCGATAATGCAACTCATTCCAAATATGTTGAAACCCATTTCAACCTTATCTCCCTCCATTCAAACACAACCATACACCTTCACCATCCTCTAAATCCATTTTGGGTTCCTATGTCCCAAACCTAAAGTCTTCATCCCTTCCATCCATATTGGGTCCCTATATTCCTCCATCAACCATTCCTACCATCCCTATCTCTCTACTCACTTACCCTACCATGTATCAAGATGATTGAAGGAACACATACTTGAAGAATGTCCAAACACAAATCCATATGAACCCTCCATATCATTCCTATTCACCCACAATTCCTGAGACTTTTGGAAGGAATTTGGATGTGCTACATAAAATTCAGAAATCCAAGAATCCACATGTGTATAAAGATCACCATGTCCAATTTAATCAACATGTGAATGAAAAAAAAAATCCAAAAGACCACAAATCAAAAATAAATATCCAAGAGACAACAAAGGTCCACCAAGAAAAAAGAAAAATCAAAGAAAATGTGGGTTCCTAAATCCCTCATTGAAGAAATTCATTCTAAAGATTCACAAAATAAAGAAAAATCAAAGAACATGTGGATTCCCAAGTCACTTTCAAAATACTTTTACACAAAAGAAAAATTAAAGTTGATATTCAAGCTTCCAAAGTCTTCCACTTCATCTCCTTCCAAACATTTTCCACTTTCCAAGTCTACTTTGGGTTCCTATATCCCAAAATCCATTATCTTAGGTACATACTTACCTCCTCCATCCATTTTTCTTCCATCATTCCACCATCCTTAAAAGTGCATGTCAGAGTTGATCTTGCCAACATTTCCATCCACAACATACATGCTTCTTATCCTCATATCCATTATCCAACACCTACTTTCCATCTTTCCATCCCTCTTATCCAATCTATGGCATAAAACCTTCACCACCATCTACCCTCATCCTCCCTATCTATCATTTGTCATCACATTATTGATATCTTTGAGAATCCTAGCCATAGCCATGGTTTATTATAGCATATCTTTCATAAGAGCATTGTCCAAAGATCCAGATATTGGGGAAATTTTGAAAAATACAAAAAAAAAAAAAGAGAAAAAAAAATTGAAAAAAAAGAAAGAAACAGTACCTTGGTGAAAACTTGGTAAATGGGCACCTTGGTAGCAAAACTAAAGAGAATTAAATTCATCCTATGGTGAAAACCACTTCTTTTGGTGCCTTGGACAAGTACCATGATGAAAACTGGCAAACAGGCGTCATGCATAATTCCTCCCTCTTGCGCTCTATACTTGGGGGAAATTTTCATCCATGTCATCCTCCATTTTATTACCCTTTATCTCACTTACAACCATATTCATTCTTTCACTTTTTATCTTGACAAGGTTGAACATATCCATGGCATCAAGTATCTTGACATCCGTTATCTTTTCCATCAGCTTATTGACTTGGTGCATCCATGCTACCCTATCAAGATCTTGCTTATCCAAAATTCACCTTCATTATTCCTAAGTAGTCTTTCCATAATCCCAAACCAGCCCAGCATAGAATCCATCATTCCTTTATCGTGATTGTGCCATCCTATCCGTATTTTATCCAAATTGACTCCTTGAGCTTGATCAAAATGAAGAACATAAAGTGTAAAATTTGTTTTCAAAAAATACTTGGCATGTCCACTCTTTTGGACGACCCCACTTTCATGACATTAGGTAATTATCCTATATACTATCTAGCACTGCATCATTGGCTTCCATTTCTTATCTAAAACATTCTTCACATTGCTATATCCTTTTTCCTTAGCTTGGGTAATCTTGAGGAGACGGTCCTATGGGTCACATTCACTACACATGCTTCATCCATCATTACCTATCCATTTCTGATACATGAGCTTATTCATCTATCTGTCATGTCCTACACCTTTCTAGACATTGGGGTCAAACCAATGTGATCTTGTTTGAGAGCTGGTAATTTCTAAAAAATTTAAAAAAATTGTTAAAAAACTAAAAAAAATCGTTAAAAAATCCAAAAAAAAATCTCTAAAAATTCAAAAAAATTCAAAATCCAAAAGTCCAAAAATATTTTCATAAATTCTCTGAGCTGCATCTTGCATAAATTGAGTTTTTGTCATATTTTGGAAATTTTGCCCAAGCTCAACAATTTCTTTTCAACTGGGGGCATTAATCGGAAAGCAATGGACTTTAGCAAAGTAGGCACCAATTCATATGAATTAATGCATCAAACCAACCCAATAGACACTTGAACCTTTGATTTACCTCATTGTTCAATTTCCATCCGATCTTGATACAAACGTAATCCTTAACGTTCATTGACTTATAATTATCGAGATTGAAATTTGACAGAACCAAAAGATCAAAATGGATGAAGTTCTATTTCAAATATGGATACAACAATAGCACTAAGGTTTGGATGAGTTATTGAATTTTCAAGTTATGTCTTTCTAGGAAATCAATGATGTTCAACTAGATCATTGATGATGAAAGCATGCCATTTTTCTTGATTTCTATGTGACTATTTTAACATTGGTTCATTAAAATATGCAACTTTGTCTAAAGACATGACCATCAAAGAGTCATCGAGGACATTGTGCATATGGAAGGGATTCAATATCTATCTATTTGTGCAAAAGGATACCTTGGTCATTTAGATCTCTCATATCTTAATTCCATCCTCCACTTGCAACATTGCATCCAATGAAAGCGACATTCATATTCTCATGGTTTGCAAATCTAACCAGTGAGGGTTGTACCTTTTTTCAGGTTCCAAAAAGCTCAATGATGAAAATAAATCCATGCATTCTTTGCAAAAGTGACAGTTAGTTGCATTCATATATATTACTTTCATTTTAGTTGTTATGGGATTTTCCTTAATCAAGGGGTTGGAAGTTAATCATGGTTACACCATTAAATGCATGATCCATCAAAATGATCAATGCCACATCAAGCATATCATCACTATGCATATACTCACCTAGGAGCAACCTAACCATCTGATCATCTAGGGGTAACCTAGCTCTGTCCATCACCTATACCTATATTTACACTTGAATCATATGAAATGTCCATAGCTATAAGCCTCAAACCATCAGTGTTCTAGAGGAAAGTCCATTTTTTAATCAAATAAAATATCAATCAGTCAAATCATCAAATTGATCATTTAATGTCAATCACTTATCCTATCATCTATTTTCTCATCTTGAGCGCATCAATTTGTTCGTCTCTCTAGATATTGAGAGAAAATTATCAATTTATCAAATCAATCCATAAACATACCTATCCTATCAAATTGACATCAACACAACATCAACCAAGTGATTTTGACTCACATCAAGTGATATCTAAACATCATCAACATATCTAAAAAATCAACAACATTTTCTCAATCATAGCTATTGTCATCTTCTCTCATAACCGGGGCATTTTCAAATTGATTTTATCGGGAAACAAATTGAAATTTCCCAAACTCAATCAAATCATCCAAATAATTTCAATTCATTTCCCAAGGGGCATCATATCTACAACATATCGGCATCAAGGATTCATACCAATTTTTCTTTTCAAATCAGGGGCAATGTCCTACCAATCAAATCTGCATCAACCACATTTGGGGCATTAAAAATTTCAATAATTATCAGTGTGGCGTCAATCAGATCAAGGTTTTTCATTAGAAAGCTCATCAAACATCAAGTTGGCATAAAGTTTCACATCAGGGTTTGACATCAGATTATCAAATCAGGGTCTCACATCAGACATTATATCAGATCAATTAGTCAATCAAATCAGGACATCAATTTTCTTTGAATCAATGTGCTTTGCACATCAATTCAAAGAGGGGCATTTGTAGACACCTAAAATTGGTCAGGTGTATTTAATCAAATCAAACGGAAATTTTATCAAATCAAATCAATTAATTCAATCAAAAGGGACTAAATCACATTAAATCAAAGGATTAATAAATATATCAATTAATTAAATCTAAGCGTAAAAGGGATTAATCAAAACTATGTAATTGATTTAATCAATTAATTGTATAGTTTAAATCAAATATCAAAATCAACCTATTCCCTTACATGGCTAATTTAATTATTTAATTGAATTGATTAAATCCTTATTTATTTCAACAAAGGAGACAAGCATTCAAAGAGACAATGAGAATCAAGGGTTGAAAGCACATGGATCACTCCAAACTTTACAATCTTGATCACTCATTTGACCCTTTAACATTCTCACCACTCAATTTGTCTTTTTGTTCCAACCTTTGAGACCATAATTTAAATGGTCTCTCCATTTGAAACCATTTGAAAACCTTTAACTCAACCAAGCTTTGATCATGATCAACTTAACTCTACCTCCTACCCTTGGAAAATCCTATAAATACCAAGTATTTTGAAAGCATTAAGGATCCTAGACATTCATGAGCAATTGCATCTACACTATAGAGAAATTCATCAAGATCATAGAATTTGAGAGCAATTTGAGAGCATAATAGAGCAATTTGAGATCAAAATTGAGTGAATTGCATTGCAATTTGAGAATTTGAGAGCTAGATTAGGCATTATCATACATAATTTTCTCATTCTAGGACTGTTACTAACGGAGATTAAGGATGTGAACTTCATTAGCATGCTTAGTTAGAGAACCATGGAATTATTTGATTAAATTTATATTATCTTTTCATAAAAATGATTGATTTCAAACTAATTTCATGAAGGTATACTTTATATATACACAATAATCATGATTTTGTATGGTGTGTGTGTGTGTAGGATGAGGGGAGGAAATTTTAGTCACTTCCGTGGGAGATCCACATGATGTCGCACTCCCCCTTCTTGTCTGCCACTACTTGTACATATATATTTGTGTTTCTCAACTTAGTGATGCAGGACATAGGTACCAAGCATCGACTCCACCTGGGCACACAGGTCTGAGTGTGCCTTTAAAATCCTTGAACATTATTGTCGTATATATATTTCCAAGGTTTCCCCAAGTATACCCCTTTTGACTTAGGTTCCTTTTTCAGGAAGTCACCCTATTTGGGCTTTAGTTGTACTATTTTGATGGTTTTGAGATTTGTGTTCTAGTTAGTTGACCTTGTTCTTTTATTATTGTGAATTATGTTTATGATTCTTGGTTATTGTATTATATATATATATATATATATATATATATATATATATATATATATATATATATATATAATGTGTTTAAATAATTTCTTGGTGTGACTAAATATATGTTTATGTATGTATATATGGGTGTACACATATATGACTATGTATATATATAAATATATAACTATATGTATTAGTTTTGTGATGTAATATTGTATTGTGATATAAAAGTAAATAAAATAATAAGATATCATTATGTTTAATTGGCATCACTAGCTTTTATAGGAGATTCGAACCCGAAACCTCCTATGAGTAAGGCTGGCTACTTGAAAATGGGCTATATGAGTTAATTGAAAATATTTATTATCATCAACATATTTGAGTACTTCATAAGCTTAATTAAGTTAATAAATAAATTAAAGTTTTAACCTATCATTCACGGGAATAATTAATTAATTTGAAACCAACTATGGAAGTTGGAGAAGTTCCTTCCCGGAAGGCAACTCCTTCAACTATATAGTTTTCTATATGTATAAGGTGAAATATTTTTGGAAGGGAGACCTGGTTTTGGTGATTCTGGGAAGAGGATTTTCAATTTTAAATAGGGCTATTTCATCAAGAGTTAAGGAAGACAAAAATGTTTTATTTTTCTGAGAAAATGGAGAAATAACAGTTGCAAGAAAAAATATAGTCATGATATGGAGGCCATAGCTTGCTAACCAACCGCTGGATTGTACTAAGTTTTGGATATGTTGGTAACAACTAACTTGAGTCAATGCTCATCAGAGTGATCATTAAAGAAATATGGTTTGGTTCAAAATTTATAGATCTATGTATGCAGGTCTATCCAAGAGGACAACAGGAAGGAATTTGGAAAGTCTAGAGGCTTATGGAATTGCTCAAATACCAAGGGAATTATCCGGAGTAGCCCAGGTAGAGCCTATAACCAGAAATAATTCCTATGTTCTTGAGAGTGTTTGGTAATTCATTTATGAAATGTGTTTATTATTATGAGCATTATATGATTGATTAGATCTATAGAAAAATAATGTAGTTTAAAGATATTCATGATGCAATATGTAAATAAGTGTCTGTATCTAATCTATAGGATTGTGTTGATGAGACTTTGTGAGCAGGTCCACCAATAGATGTAAGTTGTCACTGGGTATCAGGGTACCGACCAACTTTTCCTGTAAAGGTTGTCAAGGGAAATGAGATTCCCCAGGCCTTCAAGCACATGAGAGTCGGGTCTCAATGGTGTGGGAGCTTAGTTTGGAGTGTGACTATTTTGTTCGAGGGGATAGCTAGTTATCTTGGCTCGTCTTCTTCAGGGGTTTTGTTGAATTAGGTTTCTTGCAAGTACACATTATATTTACCAAATAAACTTCAAAAGATAGATCAGGGTTAGAAGTATTCCATCTACCTATAGTTATGCTAAACATTCAAGACATCAACCATGCTCTAACATACTGCACTAAATACTGAAGAAATACATAACCATCAGCTCATATTTAATCAATAGCGAGGGAAAAGAAGGTCATTAATCTACTTAAAATATTAGAGCAAGGAACATAAAGAACATGCAGCACAAAATATTGTTAATCTAGAGATCAGAATGCTAACAACATCATTGATAGAACCCTTCCTTCTTCATTAACACATTTCCAGCAAGTGCTGGTGCGTACAATAATGGTGGCTCCAAGGGAGCATCTAACTACTGAGAATCTCTAACAACTAAGGAGCATTGAGCTCTACAACTGATAAAATCAAAATTCTATAGCTATGGACTGCAAAATCGTCAATTTCTCTGACCCTTGGAATGAGGTCAGACTTATTATTTATACACAAGTTTGACCTAATCTTAACCTAAATTACTTTACCCTTTAAACAATATAATATAATTTTTGGTGGCCAGTACTACCTACACCACGCTACAAATACCTCAAGATGGAAAAGGTCTGACATGTCAGAAGAATGAGACAAGAAAGGTGGAGTGGAAGAATCAGCCTCAAGAAGAGAGTTGAAGAGAAAGTAGAAGAAATCTGATCCTACGGGGATCAAGGGTACATGCCTCATTAATGGGAAAGTGGCTCCCTATCCCCGATGTGCCAGGTGTTACTTTGGAGCAGCACCTGAAGACTGCCTATCAGAACCATCCTCTGAGCCGATGTGCCTTGTTGCAATTACCTGATTTCTAAAATTTCATTAACTATCTGATAATGACCGGTTGACTCCAGGAACTAAGACACTGGTCACTGAAAGAATACAAAATTTTGGGATCTAGAAGATTATGCCCCAAAATAATGAATAAATACAAAATACATCTCTGAAACCCAGAGAATTTTATTATTCCCTAGTATCATTGAAGGTCTATAGGAGGTGGGTGATCCCATCTTTGTCGATGTCCTTGAAGCTAGCCCAGTGGTACTTGGCCACATCCATGTGTTCACCCAGATCTAGAATATTTTCCTTGAATTCTACGGCCATCTTTGCCACATCGTGACCTTGGAGCACCATTCAAGTTATCCATATCATTTTTTCTCCATCTATCCCCTCCGAGGATCCATATTAAGATTCCATTAGCTTGTCAAAATTTCCCATGACATATTCCTCCGGAGTGCATGTTTCAGTGATAAATGGATCAGCTTCAGAGACCTTTGAGATGAATGACTTGTACAAATTAAAAGAATATTGAACTTTTTGGGCTTTTTCATGCAAGGTCCCTACCAGTTGCTTAATTACCCCTAATGTGAGGTTAAGTCTAGAGTGCTGAGTCTGGACAAAGTCAAAAGACTCCTCTCCCAAAATTATGGCCTCGGAGCCAACTTCTTCTCTGATGCCGATGAGTTCTTCCAACTCAGCCTTCCATGCTTCATAATTTTCAATGTCTCCCTCCCAAATGGAGATAGTAGTCTCAGCCTGATGTAGGATATTGCTGGCTGCATATAATTCTGAGAGTGTGGATACTAAGAAATGTCAGATGTTTCCCACCTGTTCTGTAACCCATTCATCAACTACCTGGACCTTTCTTTTCATTGCCCTTAGTGAATCTATGTCACCCTGAGGAAGCGGTTCCCCAGATGTGGATACATCTGGGGGAATGATAGTAATAGGATATGCAAGCTCTGTCAGTAGCCCCATGAGGTTTGTATTCTTTTCTTTTTCCACCCTAAATTTCTGGGCCTCCTTTTCATAGCGAGCCTCCACCGCCTTGGCCGCTTCATTTAACAGGTCCAGTTCACCCTGTTTCCATCTCTTCCCTAGTGATATTTTAGTGATGGAGTACTTATCAGCCTTAGCCATGGCTTTTTCTACATCTAGGGAAGGTGTCACAATTACCGCAACTATATCTCTGTCTGGCCCAGTCCAAAGAGTATGGACTATCCAGGCTTTCTTGGCCTTAGGAGGATCCTGCATTTGTGCCATCATCTCCACCAATGAGAGATGGGACTTGGGTGTTTTTAGGGCCTTCCTCTTTTGGGACTCCACCAACCATTATGGTGGTATGGGTGGCTTTCAGCCAAATTTTTTTCTTGTAGTTCCCCTCCAAGGTTTTGTTGCACCCCCTCGGTGTTCTGAGCCATTTGTGATTCCTTCCTTGTATCTTCTGGATCAATGGAAATATTTACCCTGGTGGCACTTGTGTCTTCTGCCCCAGTGTCTACATCCTTAGCAATGTTAGCATCAACATCTGTCTCTCTAAGGTTTTGTTCCCCACCCTGCTACTGTTCTTCATTAGCCTCTTTTGTTGGAATGTCTTCTTTGATTGGTGCATTCTCTGGGGATGGTGGAGGTATTTGGCCAAGATTCAGCATTTGGGACACTATAATTACCTCACCAAATGTTACCCTTGGAGGCAGTGTTTGGAATATGACAGTTGGGGTCATGGTTGATCCTGTGGGTCTGGTTCCCCCGACTGATGCTAGTTTCTTATCCTGTTCTTGCCTGATTTTCATGGTTCCTGCAACCTGTATCTCTGGGACTTCAGAGATGTTCACCTATTCTTTTTCTTTTGCTCCATATGCCCAAGTTTCTTGCTTTTGGGAAGCCTCCTTTTTTGGAGCATTTCTTTCAAGAGGGGGCGTCATTTCCTCTTGGGCAGCTATCTCTTCAACTGCCCTCCTGATATCTCCTTGCAAGTTCCCAAATTCATTAGTCCCAAATAAATTATCAAATTCGTCATGTGGCGGGAGTTCTCCGGGATATCCTTAGGTTCTTTGTCTAGCTCTGGAGAGTTGGAAGAAAAAAATTGTATTTCTTGGATGCTTGGCATCCCAAGTTCTGGCTCCAGCTTTGGCTGAGGGTTAGTCTTCTTTTTCTTTCTCCTATTTATCAAAGGGGGCCCTAAATCCATCATAACTGTGTTTTCCTCTTCCACTCTGGTCCCTATTTCTTGGACCATCAATGCTGCCCATGAAGGAGAAGGGGGAGGACAGACAGGTTTGGTCATAAGTACTGGGGTGGCCAATCGCGTGATTAACTTATCTTTCATTTGCTGGGAGACTGCCAACATCTATTGTATTTGCTCCCCTATGGGGTCCACGAATGGGGTTTGTGACGGGGTCCCATTATCCTTTTTCCTCTATCCTCCCCTTGTGAGGAATTTTCGGCCCCAGAAGTTGAGCCCCATACAAATGGGCCAACTTTACATGTGCTCCTTAGGCATGCCTTCTTAAAATACGTGTGGCTGTGTTTGACCACATCATGGGTGAGATCCTCAATTATTGAATCATCTTGGGTGTTCCAGTTTACTAGAGGGAGAGCCATCTTCTCTACTCTATTTTCTTTATATTGTGGGTCCACCATGGACCCGGTGTCTGAGAAGTCGTCCAAGAATTTCCAAAGCTTCAGCCTCTCCATCATCCCCATTGTCATCTGGATGAAGTGCCGATGTTAGGAATAAGGTGTCTCAACCTTGGATAATTCCTATTCTTATTATTTGTTTTGTAAAATGTATTTTCTTGTAAATAATGTAATTAAGTGTGAGTATACATGTCTAGTTGGCATGTTGATGTGTCACTACACTTGATGTGTCAGCATCTTGAATTGTGTAAGGAGATCATGGCTGAAATGGTTATGACGGATTCCTATGACACATAAGAGATATTTCTAGGAGATTTCAATGATAGGTGAAGACATGCAAGACATGTGGTAACTGATAAAGTTGAGTACTTCACACTCTTCCTCTTTTTGTTCCCAACTATGGGGTTCGGGGCATCACCCTAAAATTTTTTTTAGGGTTCCTATTTTCTTAGAGAATGGTAAAACCCTAATACGGCTATCCTTGGAAGTTTTCCTAAAAAGGAAAGTGCATGATATAAGTGTTTTTTAGGGTTATAGGAAAGGATACAAAAAGAGTGTATTGTTGGTATGATCTAGTGCTACTGGATTTGTCTTATAGTGTTGATTTTCTCTTGAAATAACTTGCATTGCAAGTGTGTTGTAACCATTTTGTTGAAGATAATACATTGTGCAGGGTTTGGAGTGCTGGGGTTTTTTACCAAAAGATTTTCCCCAGGGTAAATCATTGTGTCATTCTCTATTTTATGTATGCATGGTGTGTGGCTGCAATATCATTGTTAAAGTAGTTAACAAATCTAAAATTGTAAGGATTTAAAAGAATTTGCACAATACTTTTCTATAGAGATTAGTGTAGGAAGTTGTTTCCACACCTGAGTTTCCTTACAAGCGGTATCAAAGCCTGATCAAATTTTGATCCTAGTTGTTGGGTAGGGTTTTTTGAGCTAATCTCAAGTTGAGTGGGAGTTTTTTATGTAGAGAATTATAAATCTTATTTGCAGATTGAGATGGCAGGTTCCTCATACAGTAGAATGGAGGTGGAGAAATTTAATGGCACTAATTTTGAGTTGTGGAAACTCAAGATGGAAGACATGCTTGAAGACCATGATCTATGGGAGGCTACTTCACTTGATGTGAGACCTACAGTGATATCTCAAGCAGTTTGGGAGATCAAGGATCGGAAGGCTAAGGGTCTCATCAGACTCTGTCTAGTAGATGTCATTCTTGTGAATGTTCTTGATGAGACTACTACAAATTCTTTGTGGAAACGGCTTGGGTTTGTGTATCAGACCAAATATCTAGTGAATAAGTTGTTTCTGAGAAAGAAGTTGTATTGTTTAAGAATGGAGGAAGGTGGATCTGTAACTGATCATCTTAATGCATTCAATTTATTGATTACACAGTTGGCATCATCTGGTGCCAAGATCGAGGAGGAGGATCAATGTATGACCCTACTTTGTTCTTTACTGGATTCATGGGACCATCTTATGATGGCTCTCGAAAGTACTATAGTCACATTCCATATGGATGATGTGGTGTCTTCGCTACTATCTGAGGAGATGCGAAGAAAGACTTCAGATTCATCTAAGGAAGCCCTTGCTATTCATGGGAGATCCAACGACAAAGGAAAGTAGAATGACAATAAGTCAAAGAAGGGAAGACCAAATCCCGTGGGAGTTCTAAGACTCCTGGAAAGTCTAAGGAAAAATGTTGGAACTATGATAAATCTGGGCACTTCCGGAGGGACTGCAAAGAACTGAAGAAGAATAAGAAAGGCACAGATTCAGCTTCTGAAAAATCTCAAGAAGATGGAGATGCTTTTATTTCAGCTTTGGCAGCCCATGCATCTGATGATGTGTGGTTAGTAGACTTGGGTGCTTCTTTTCACATGACCTCTCATCGAAACTGGTTCTCAAAATATGAAGAGTTTGATGGTGGAAAGGTGTACTTGGG
>MU224951.1:18100953-18122118 GCA_018584345.1 Thuja plicata | reverse complement strand
TGTTGATGTGTCACTCCACTTGATGTGTCGGCATCTTGAATTGTGTGTAAGGAGATCATGGCTGAAACGATTATGACAGATTCCTATGACACATAAGAGCTATTTCTAGGAGATTTCAATGACAGGTGAAGACATGCAAGACATGTGGAAACTGATAAAGTTGATTACTTTACACTCTTCCTCTTTTAGGGTTCCTATTTTCTTGGAGAATGGTAAAACCCTAATACGAATATTCTTGGAAGTTGCCCTAAAAAGGAAAGCTCATGATATAAGTGTTTTTTAGGGTTACAAGAAAGGATACAAAAAGAGTGTATTGTTGGTATGATCTGGTGCTACTAGATTTGTCTTATAGTGTCGATTGTCTCCTGAAAGAACTTGCATTACAAGTGTGTTGTAACCGTTGTGTTGAAGATAATACATTGTGCAGGTTTTGGAGTGCTGGGGTTTTTTACCGAAAGGTTTTCCCCAGGGTAAATCATTGTGTCATTGTCTATTTTCTATATGCATGGTATGTGGCTGCAATATCATTGTTAAAGTAGTTAACGAATCTAAAATTGTAAGGATTTAAAAGAATTTTCACAATACTTTCCTATAGAGATTAGTGTAGGAAGCTGTTTCCACACCTGGGTTTCCTTACAGCTGAGTCCAGACTTCAAAATCATCTTGGTAATCTTCCCAAAAATACTCCATGTGAAATGCATGGGGCTCTGATACCTGGGGAAGTGTCATTTCTATTTTCCTAGCGGATCAAAGTTCTTCCGCGCCAGATAGAATTCATTTAAGACCAATAATTTAAGCTCTTTATCCACCTCTCTTGCTATGGTCAGACTACACGAGTAATTCCCATAAGTGATTGGGAATGGAAAATGTATTACCTTCTTCACCATGAAGTAGGCGTGCAGATCCAAAATTTGTTGGCAGTACTCCAAAATAATTATTTTGTTCCCATAGTGCTTGGGCAACAAATAGGGTTTCCCAGAGAAGCCGGTCACCTGAATATAAGTGTGCTACTGGAACTGAATTTAATAGTGGCCATAACATCTAACCAGATCCATTGCCTCCTTCGAGAGATAGTACCCAACATCTTGGATAGGTGTGAGGAGATTTTAGTAAATAAAGGCATGATTTACTCGGCAGAAGCTGAGGAAACTAGCCTCCCATTGGATTTGTGGGAAATAATCCCAGGGAGCCTTTTGGCCCAGGCTGATCCTGAGTACACCTGTTGTGAGTAGCCCATTTGTGATGGGGGATTGTTGTGCTAGAGCCCAGAGAACATAAGACATCATGTATAATTTAGAGGTCTGGGTGACTTGGAGGAACTGGGAATCCACATGATTTGAGATGATGGTGCCCCAATCAAAGTATTGCTCATTGGAAGAGATTCCAAGAAAGAAGTACATCCATGCCAAAAATTCCCAAGCATGGGGTTGTCTAAAGATCCTAAATAATGCTATGATCCCCATGTGTATGCTTTCCTTGAATTCTGATCAGGGGATTTCTAGCTTCATCTTTTTTGAGTCTTTCTTTGGCATCTTCAGCCAGTTGTTGTTCAGGTACTGCCGGGCCATGTGTTCCAAATCCATAAATTCCTACAAAGCCATGGACTAAGTGATGACAGCTACCTCATTGGACTAGGGAATTCCCAGACTGGCCTAAAAAGTTACGGCATCCAAAGACACCATAGGAGTTGGATACCCGGTCAGGACCAAGGCAGCGAGCGTGAAGACCCAGATAGATGAATTGTAGTGTGCGGCCAGAGTAAGAATAAGTTCTAGGGCTTGCATAGAGAATGGGAAGAAAGAAGCCTTCAGAATCCCAAAATTGTTGATATTAACGGCCAATGGGTCCCCGACCGTTCGTTGGATATACATCATTTTTGCTAGGGCTTGCATTTTCGTCCACATTCTGACACTGGTGTCGATGATCAACTGAACTTTGGAATCAATCTTTGATCCCATGATAGTTTTTTCCTTGAAGTACTTCATGGTTAGGGGAAGATTTTCCAGGGTCCTCTCGATCTTAGTCCTGACAGCTGCCTTGGTGACTACCGCGGTGGGGAGATATGGATTCCTGGGTGGAGAGGATGCGGATGCTTCTGATATTGTGAGAGTGTGATGTTGGAAACCTACAAGGCAAGATGACCGTCAGAATTTACATAAGATAAAATGCTACCCTAGGTTCTGGAGATCTTACCATCACATGCACACCTGCAAGAGTTAGTTTGTCAAATTCTGGGAGAGATGTGTGTATAATGAAAATTGCAGAAACTAACCAACATCCGGGCCTCTGGGGATTCTAGCACATATGATACAAGTGAAATAGGAGCCAAATGAGGACATAGGACCCAGAGTCCAAAAAATAACCATTGGGTGACATGGCCAAAGGATGAGCCGTACTAGGCTGACATGGATGTCACATGGCCATGCAGTAAATAGGAGTTATGGCGATAATGCCAAAAGCTATCGAAACACACGTGAAGTGGAAGCCACTTGGCTGGACTTGAATGTGTGCATGGGAAATAAATTTTCCATTAAGAATGCCATGGTGGAAGAGAGAGAAAAATACCATGGTTAAAACTAGCAAGGAGCCAAGTAACCAGGTCGTATTTTGTCGTGCGGGCGAGCTCACAAATTTAGGAAAACATGGACAAAGGTGTGGTGAGCTCAACATGATATCGAAAGGATATACACCAAAACTATAGTATAATATAGAGGGCCGAGGGTTGAGGCATATATACACAACTTATAGAAATTCACACAATGTACAAATAAACCTACATCATATGGAACGCATGGGAAACCGCCCTAGATTACAACTACATAGAGGATGCACAACCCTCTGCCAGTGCCAACCCACCAATGGGAGGTGACAGAAAGACTAGAACCATGAGGCGTGGCGAGACACAAAAAAAAATGAAACCAAACAAAATAATGAAAAAGCCAAAATGAAAACAAACACAGTAGAACAAAAACCAAGAAATCAAAAAGAACAGAAAGATGAGGGCCAAGAGCCTACCTAGAAACACAAAAGTAATAGAGAAGGTGAGCATGGGAAGCACCCTGCAACAAGTTAGCCTTGAGAATCACCATGAGTGAGCACTACAAACCACTGGTAATCAACCACTAAGAATAGGAGCAAAAGTTATTTAATTCACCTTAATTTTCCTTTATATACTCTTAGTGCACCAAGTATTTTAATCATGATAACTATGAAAATTATAGGTAACTTCTATTTATACGGCTAGGGTAAAAAAAGGTTGCGTTCTTTTCTACAAACTCTGGAACAGAAAGACCTCCGGACTCTGGGCCCAGGGATTCCAAGCAATTATGCCATCTTGCGAGAGAAGACATAGTGGCAGAGAATCCCGAATCTAGAATCTGGCTCTGGGAAGAACAAACTCTGGGACCAGGTCCTAGAGACACAAGGAGACAAAAGTAGAAAGAAAAACAAACCTCGTGGAAGAAAATCCCAGAGGGAAAACAAAGAAAAAAAAAGAAAGTAAGGTAGGAGTAAAAGAGAAAAAAGGGGGACCCAACATTTTTCCTACAAAATGTAGGGATGGGTTCGCAGGGCATAAAAAATGGTGACTATCTAGGATGAATTCCTTAGTGCATTCAAGAACTTTAGAACCTCTAGTTAGCACAACTGGAATAAATCTTTACTTGGAGAATTTTTCTTGCAAGGTGCAAAGCGTCTGAGAAAATATGTCCCATACATGATTCAATCCTTGGTCTTTTGTCAGTTGTGAAGTGTGTGCCTTGAAAGGAAGTCAATCCGTTGACCTCTGGGAGAAGTAGAGAAGAGGCACTAAACATATCAAACCAAAGTCATCAAATCTACTCATTTCCCCCGAATACCAGAATTTATCCATTCTTTAGTTGTCATTATGTTCTCTTCTTGGATGGGAAGGCGGTACTCCTTTCACCATTAAGCTTAAGCTTAGCTAATTTTAATGGCGGTACTCATTTCACCTTTCCATCCACTTCAAATTGCCAAATAGGGAAGAAAACTCTAGACTCAAAAATAATTTAAATGTTTTTCAAACTTGGGCCAACAAACTAGTTCGGCCGATCTATTCTTAGTGTGTCTAATTACTCGTTCCTTTTGATTTTGATCTAACTGATTTTCAAAATTTTGGGAGATGAATCTAATAAATATTACTCAACCTATTACCAAACTTAGAAAATAACTCTGGAGTGTGGACCAATTCCACCATGCTAACAATAGATTCCAGGTTCACCTCAATGCAAAAGGTACCATTCCAGAGACTAGATGTTATGCAAAGAATACCGGTCTACAAAAGGATAGGCAAAACACTGGGCACCCAAAAAATAAAGAACGGAGCCCAAAAAAAAATGAAAAGGAAAAGGGGTGGTCCCAGAGGACCGCCAAAAAAACTATTTACAAAGCAAGGCACCCCAAATGGAGCACTAGGAAGGATATTTACAAGCAAGACTTTACTTAAAATACAACTCTGGACAAACTCACCTCATTCAAAATAATGCTTGAGAAATTGTCCATTGATGGGAAATAGAATGGCTTCTTAGGTCATGGTACTGAGGTGATAAGTATTTGACCCATAGATCTCAGATATCAAGTATGGTCCAAGCCAAAGCCGTTGGAATTTGGTGTGCTTTCCTTTCTTTTCCCGGGCCTTGTCCCACAAAAGGAATAAGTCAAAAATTTGAAAGGCCTTATACTAGGCTCTTCGGTCAAACCATCATTTTACTACTGCTTGGTGATGCGCAAAGTGTTCAAGGGCTACGTCTTTTTGTTCTTCTATTCTCACTAGGTTCAGAAGCTGGACCTCCATGATGTTGTCTCGATTGCTGAATTCCTACATGAACTATAACACCAGGATCTGTAAGTTAATAGGGAACACTAGATTTTGGCCAGAAACTAGGTGGAATGGGGAATTTCCCAGGGCTGACTTTATTTGGATATGATCCACCCAGAGAGCGAATCTAAGCTTTTGGTGCTAGTCCCAGGGATTCTACTCTAATAGATGTTTGATCACCTCAAGTAAATTTTTGTTGGGCAATTCAGCAACCCAATTCCCCTGAGGGTAATAGTTGCTGGAGAACTTCAGAGTGATCCTTCTGTCATAGGTCTATTCAAGTAATTGTGCCAAAGAAAACACCCAACCATTGTCACATACTATAGCAAAGGGCATTCCAAATTGCGTGATGATGTTTTTTTCCAAGAATTTTATGACTACATCTGCCATGTTATTTTTGCAAGGGATCACTTCAGACCATTGAGTGCAATAATCGGTAGCAGTCAAGATGTATCGATGGTTGGAAGATGAATTGGGGTTGATTTCCCTGATAAATTTAAATTCCCATTAGGCAAAAGGTCTAGCTTCAAAGACTAGCTGCAAAGGCATAGCCGGGTTCTACTCATGATGTGTCATGGTCTGGAAAGTGTGGCATCTCCTGACATGAGTGTAAACATATTTAAAGATATAGGGCCAATAATACCCAGCCCGGAGGATCTAATGGGCAGTAGCGTCAGCTGAGCCATGCTCAGTTCTGAACTACTTGTGGAATTCTTCAATTATCTTTGTAGCTTGAACCCTAGGTATCAATGCACCAGAGGTACACTCCCTCATAGTTCTTGTGAAAAAGTGTGGCATTTTTAATCATGAAGTGTGCACTTTTCAATCACAGGGTGCGACATTTGTTTGGAGGCAATCCCTTTGGGCTTCTTTTGTTCAACAGCAAGTACACCAGGTCTGTGTACCATGGATCCTAATTGATGGACTCCATTGTATATGCTTGACATTCGATGTGTGGAGTCTCTTCTGCTATCACTCTACATAGTCCCTGGCCTAGGACTATCTTCATGGGTTGCGTTTCCAGATCATACTCTTGGAGGATGGCCATTCATTTCCCCCATCTTTCACATAGTTCACTCTGCATCGATAGGGATTTTATTGCCTGATCCAGAGTGATAGAATGCACTTTGCTCTGGAGGATATAATGCCAAAATTTATTCATGGCATAGATGAGAGAAAAGGCCTATTTTTCCAAAGGTGAATACCAGACTTCGGCGTTCTTAAAGGGGGAGCTCATGAAAGCAATCAGGCATTCTTCCCCTTCAATCTTCTGGGTTAAAACTTCCATAGAAGAATGTGGCAAAGCAAAGGAATATATGTAGAAGGGGAGGGAATATTCTGGACTAGCCAAGACTAGGGCCTCTACTATCATTTGTTGAATCTAGATGAACGCCCGCTTTGCCTCAGGGCTCCACTCAATCTTAGTATCTTTCTTCATCATTTCATTGAGTGGCTTTATGATCTCAACAAATCTGGTGATGAACCACTGGACAAAGTTGATCTTTCCAAAGAAAGATCTTATTTCCTTCTTGCTACTAGGAATTTGTAGGTTTAGTAGTGCTTCAACTCTCGCAGGGTCAATGGATATACCCTTCTCGAAGACAATATTCCTGAGAAAATTCCCTTTAGTGATCCCAAATATACATTTCTTAGGGTTGAGGGATATTTAATATCGGTGACATCTCTCACAAATCTGGGTGAGGTGGGAAGAATGATCATGCCTATCCCAGGAAAAGATGGTCAAATCATCCATGTAGATGATTATGCACCGGTTTACTAGGCCTTTGAATGCAATGTCCATAGCCTTCTGAAATGTGGCCCCTGCATTGATCAGGCCAAAGGGCATTCTCCAGTAGGAAAACATTCCCCACTTTGTGGTGAATGTCATTTTATCTCTATCTTCATATTTAACCATGACTTGGTTATACCTGAAGTACCCATCCAGAAGGAAATCATTTATAATCCATTCACGATTTGCAATACCTCATCCAACGAGGGGAGAGGGTGATTATATTTATTGGAAGCTTTGTTTAAATTTTAGAAATCCATGTAAAGGCAGATCTCACCACTTTTCTTCCGTACAGGGACAAGGTTGGAAACCCACGTAGTATGCCAGATTGGAAACATGATCCGAGTTGTCAGTAGTTTTTGAACCTCCTAATGAATCAGAGGCTCGATCAGTGGGTTGACCGGTCGTTGCTTTTGTTGAAAAGGATTAGCATCAGGTTTGAGTCTAATGGTATGAGTCATAATGGATATATCATAGGTTTTCAAGTCCTCATACCCCCAGATGATTACATCAATGTATTCTCAGAGAACTGTGAGAATATTCTCCTTCTCCACTGGGGAGTAGGAGGTGCAAATGTGTATCATTTTCTCTTCACTGGGTAGGCCGATGTTGACTTTCTCAAATTTACCTCCCTCAGAGGACCATGATACCTTTTCCTGTCCCCGAGGGTCTGAGTCAAATATTTTTTCAAGTGCAACCATCCCCTTAGGGATGGTGTTGGTTGGTAGGTCCATGATCCTATCATCTTCATCACCCTATCCAGTATCATCGTGCTCTCTCTCCTCCACTATTTGATCCTCAAAGACACCAAAATTGGCCATAAAGGCCAGGATATGTTGATCATCTTCAAAAACCTAAAAATGGGTGACATTTTCTAGGTTGGATGGGGTGGGGACCATCTAAACAGAGAGTTTCTAGAGCTGGGATCCATCCAGGGGCTCGAGAGTGCTGGCAGACATAGCAAAGGCATCCGGAACATAGTTCCTTTTCTGGGGAATAAGATCAATGTCGAAGGCATCAAAATATTTGATAAGGTTCCATGCCCTATTTTGATATGCGGCCAGCCTTTTGTCATGGCAAGTGTATTGACTCTGGACTTTCTTAACAATTAACTCTAAATCACCCAGGGCCCAAAGGTGAGTGATTCCTTTTCTTAGTGCAAATAGGAGTCTAAGGACCAAGGCCTTGTATTTTGTGACATTATTCATGCAATTGAATTGCATCCTATAGGACACAAGGAAGGATTTCCCCTATGGGTTGATCAATTCCACTCTGGCTACACAACCTTGTTTGGATTGGGACCCATCGAACTTAAGGGTCCACAAGTCATCGAGGGTTGTCTGGGGCCAGGAAGATGAAGTGGTATTTGGATTGTCTCTAGGAGGACTGGGAGGAGTTTCCTCTAGTTATGATGGCATATGGGTGAGGTTTTCCCTCGGAGAGATTTGCAGTTGAGATGCCTGAATCAAAGGCACCATGGGGGTGTTGTTAAGGGACTTACTGGGCCCAGGCATGCTTTCTTTATATTTCTCTTCCTGAAAGATATCAATGTGTCAGGTAGCAGCAGAGAGGCAAGGCTCACACTGTAGCTCTGAATATTTCTGATAATGTATCCGACACCAGGTGTCAGACAAAAGTGTAGTAGGAGTTAATGTGCCCCCTTGTGAATCAACCTCGCCACTTAGTTTTTTGTCTAGGTCCCAGATTCTCTAGGAAACTATGGGATCTTCCCCGGGGGTAAAATCAAATGTTAAGATCTCAAGGGGTTTGTACACCCCGGGGGAAGTCTCAAAGAAGAGGACTTCATTTTACCTCCCTAATTT
This sequence comes from Thuja plicata, assembly GCA_018584345.1. NCBI lineage: Eukaryota > Viridiplantae > Streptophyta > Pinopsida > Cupressales > Cupressaceae > Thuja > Thuja plicata. The sequence continues at coordinate 18,113,669 of MU224951.1, read as the reverse complement.
TGTGAGTGTTTGTTTCATTTGGGGCTCACTTTCAACCCGGATCTAGTTATATTCTCCCTCCCAAGGGAGCCACAAGTGGAAAAATTCAGTCGAGAAGTATCTGTTTAGGGACTTGGACCAATTGCGACTTAGTAACATCCCATAAGTCTCTGGGATGTCCATAGGCTGGATGTCAATCACATTGGCTATCCTGGGGTCCTAGATGAGTTGAACCCGGATGTTCTTCAGCTCACCCACCATTTTTATAGCAATTTTATCTAGCTAGATTATTGCACCGTTAGATGGGGTAGGGAAGAATCTGAGCTTCTTGCATATGGATAGAGGCATGATGTTACCCGAAGCCCAGGAATCTACCAGGAAATTATGTATATTCTTCCCTTGTATGTTCAGCCCAAGTAGGAAGGGAGGATCCTCAGTATTTCCTCAGAAGGTAGCCATGTTGACATCATCAAAAGTGACAATCTTGGGTGGGTGACTAACGGCTTCTGGGTTTCCCAAGAGCTTTAGAAGAGAATTATTCTACTTGAGATAGTTTAGTGAAACCTCCATCAAGGTCATGGAGGTGGTAGTTAATTCTAACACCTTCATGATGTCAAACCTTCCTCTTGGGAATTCGTAGCTTCTCTCGACCGGGTCCTTAGCTTGGTTAGAGCCAGGGCCTTTTGGAAGGATGAACCGATTAGTTGTATTTTCCTAGAGAGGAGTGTCTTTGGGAGGTGTGGGCATATAAGTCGGTCCTTGACTAGACTAACTTTGAGTGTTGTAAGGAGTCCAAGGGTTGGTGAAGGCATTGGCTTCAAAGGCTGGAACAGATTCATCAAAGAACCCTTGCAAATTGGGCTCTTCTTTGTCTCCCTTTTCTGTTCCAAAGAACATGGTCTCATAGGTAAAGGCACTATGAGTGGGCTCTTGTGTAGATGTTTTTGGGGGTGGTGGATCAGTAGATTTTTGCCTATCCAACTGGGAGATCAAGATGACCTTCTCCAGGGTGGCACAGTCCACCTTAGAATGAGAGCCAATTTTGTGCAATCTACACCAGTTAGTTATCAGGTAGAATTCTGCAAATTGTGCAGAATGGTTGGGTCCAGCACTACCCTGATTTGTGTTTTGGTTCAGAGGAAGACCTCCACCATTAGCATTGTTGTTCCATTGCTATTTGTTGGGCTGAGGCCCATTGTTTTAATTCCTTCCTCTGGAATTGGTATTTCATTGGCCAAAAAATATATTCCCCCTCTGGGAATTAGAGTTGTGGGGTGCATAGGACCCTGCCTTCAGCTGTCCCATGTCCACAGTGTGAGCACAATAGTCGCTAGAGAGATTTGACCTTAGTGGTCAGTTGGGTATTTGTGTCATAATGTGATGATTGTTGTTGTTGGTTCCTTGGGAAAGTGGTAGCATTGGCCAGAGTCGAGGGTGACAATCCTCTAGCTGCAGATGACTAAAAGAAAGGCACTATGGAAGGTTGTGTCTGTGGTTGTTTCATTTTCTACAACTGGTTCTAGGGAAAGGATTCCAAACCTGATGTTTTTTGAACTTGGGATGGATATATGTACCAGGCCTACTGGTCTATAGGTGGTGGTGGGTTCATGGCCATTGTAGAGGCACTCGTTGCCTGATCAGGGTTATATCCTGGCGTAGGAAGTTCCGTCAGGTACCATGTTGTAGGGTAAGTTCTACCCAATCCTGTCTGGGGCCCTGTTCAAACCACAAGAAAATTCCAAGGCCAGGTTGTAAACCTTCACCAAAGTATCCCGGTCACCCAGGGTGGTAGTTCTCCAAAGGAGAGTAGCAACAAAAGGGTCCATCGCGTTCAGGTAGGTCTGGATGGTTACATCAGTGGATGCGATGAAGGGACCTGTGCACCGCTTCAAGGTGCATTAGAACTGATGATTGAATGCTATGAGGGGCTTTTTCAGTTCCTTCCTAATGGAGATGAATTGTCTATGGGACCATGCTGGGTCTACATGTACGCAGAAGGCCACTAAGAAGGCATCCTCCATCTCCTACCAAATGTTGATTGAGTTGGTGGGCAAGTTGAGGTACCAGTTCAACTCGTTATGTCCCAAGGATAGAGGGAACATCTGGGTCACAACATCTTCATGCTGGATCTGGTGTCAGTTCATGACATCTTTGTATGCTTGTAGATTCTCTTCTGTGATTTTTGAGCCCAGATGCTCATATTAGGGACAAATCTTCTCCGAGTGCGAAGGAAGATCGTGAGAAGCACCTAGGAACTGTCCCATCGGGGACCCAGTGTTTCCAAAATACGTAGCCATCAGGGCCATTGCATTCTGAACATATTGCAAGTTACTCCCCATGATAGTTTGGGAGAGTTGGGTATTTTGGGATGTGCTAGATCCCAGACAATGGCAGCTATCTTGGCCTTTGGGGTCCGTTTCCTTCGAGTGGGAGGCTCAAGTTCAACAAAGATTCCAAGGTTGGGGCCTGACCTAAGGATTCTTTCAAATCTCATGGGTGAAAATGACCCAATCCCACTGAAGGTTTGATTCCTAAAACTATGGCTTGGGGAACCCTCAGGTAGTGTGAAGTCTAAATCCTTAGAAGGGGACGAGCTCATGCCCTCCTTCTAGCACTAGTTTCTATTGACTAGACTTTGTGGCTAGGTCTGCCAACACATGTAAGTTGTCACCGGGTACCGGGGTAGCGGCCAACTTTGCCTGTAAAGGTTATCTAGGGAAATGAGATTCCCTGGGCCTTCAAGCACATGAGAGTCAGGTCTTGATGATGTGGGAGCTTAGTTGGGAGTGTGACTATTTTGTTCGGGGGGATAGCTGGTTATCTTGGCTCATCTTCTCTAAGGATTTTGTTGAGTTAGGTTTCCTACAAGTGCGCATTAACTTTACCAAATAAACTTCAAAAGATAGATCAGGGTTAGAAGTATTCCATCTACCTATAGTTATGCTAAACATTCAAGACATCAACCATGCTCTAACATACTACACTAAATACTGAAGAAATATAGAACCATTAGCTCATATTTAATCAATAGAGAGGGAAAAGAAGGTCGTTAATCCACTTAAAATATCAAAGCAAGGGACATAAAGAACATACAACACAAAAGATTGTTAATCCAGAGATCAGAATGCTAACAACATCATTGATAGAACCCTTCCTTCTTCATTAACATGTTTACAGCAAGTGCTGGTGTGTATAATAATGGTGGCTCCAAGGGAGCATCTAACTATTGGGAATCTCTAATAACTAAGGAGCATTGAGCTCTACAACTTAGAAAATCAAAATGATATAGCTATGACTATAAAATCATCAATTTTGCCGACCCTTGGAATGAGGTCAGACTTATTATTTATACACAAGTTTTCCCTAATCTTAACCTAACTTACTTTACCCTTTAAACAATATAATACAACTTCTGGTGGCCGGTACTACCTACACCATGCTACAAAGACCTTGAGATGGAAAAGGTCTGACATGTCAAAAGAATGAGACAAGAAAGGTGGACTGGAAGAATTTTCTTCGAGAAGAGAGCCAAAGAGAAAGTAGAATAAATTTGATCCCCCGGGGATCAAGGCTACATGCCTCATTAATGGGAAAGTGACTCCCTGTCCCCGATGCGCCATGTGTTATTTTGGAGTGGCACCTCAGGAATACCACTTGTCAGAACCATCCTCTAAGCCCACATGCCTTTTTATGGTTACCTACTTTCTAAAACTTTCATTAACAATCTGATAATGACTGGTTAGCTCTGGGAATCAAGAAAATGGTCGTTGAAAGAATACAACATTGTGGGATCTGGAACTCTAGGATCTGAAAGCTTACACCCCAAAAGAATGAATAAATACAAAATACATCTCCTAATAAACATCTCTAGAACCTAGAAAATTTTATTGTTCCTTAGTATTATTGAAGGTCTACAGGAGCCGGGCGATCCCGTCTTCGTCGATGTCCTTGAGGTCGGCCCGATGGTACTTGACCACATCCACCTATTCTCCCAGATCTGGAACATTTGCATTGAATTCTGTGGCCATCTTTTCTGCATTGTGACCTTGGAGCACCATTCGAGTTATCCATGTCATTTTTGCTCCATCTATCCCCTCCGAGGATCCATATCAAGATTCCATTAGCTCGTCAAACTTTCCCATGACATATTCCTCTAGAGTGCATGTTTCAATGCTAAAGGGATCAGCTTCAGAGACCTTCGAGATGAATGAATTGTACAAATTAAAAGAATATTGAACTTCTTGGGCTTTATCATGCAAGGTCCCTACCAGTTGCTTGATTACCCCCAATGTGAGGTCAAGTCTGGAGTGCTGAGTCTGGACAAAGTCAAAAGACTCCTCTCCCAAAATTCCAGCCTCAGAGACAACTTCTTCTCTAATGCCGATGAGTTCTTCCAACTTAGCCTTCCATGCTTCATAATTTTCAATGTCTCCCTCCCAAATGGAGATAGTAGTTTCAACCTGATGTAGGATATTACTAGCTGCATATAAGTCTGGGAGTGTGGATACTAAGAAACACCAGATGTTTCCCACCTGTTCTGTAACCCATTCATCAACTGCCTGGGCCTTTCTTTTCATCACCCTTAGTGAATCTATGTCACCCTGAGGGAGCAGTGCCCTAGATGTGGAGACATCTAGGGGAATGGCAGTAATAGACTGTGCAAGCTCTATCAGAAACCCCATGAGGTTTGCATTCTTTTCTTTTTTTGCCCTGAATTTTTGGGCATCCTTTTCATAGAGAACCTCCACCGCTTCTTTTAACAGGTCCAGTTTGGCCTGTTTCCCTCTCTTCCTTAGTGATATTTTTGTGATGGAGTACTCATCAGCCTTAGTTGTGGCTTCATCTGCCTCCGGGGAAGGTGTTGCAATTATCACAACTGTATCTCCGTCGGGCCCAGTCTGAAGAGTATGGACTGTCCAAGCTTTCTTGGCCTTGGGAGGATTCTGTGTTTGTGCCATCATCTCCACCAATGAGAGATGGGCCTTGGGTGTTACTAGGGCCTTCCTCTTCCAAAACTCCACCAACCATTGTGTTGGTAGGGGTTCCTTTGCAGCCAAAATTTGTTCTTGTTGTTCCCCTCTGAGGTTTTGTTGCGCCCCCTTGGCATTCTGAGCCATTTTTAATTTCGTCCTTGTATCTTCGGGCTCATCGACAATATTTACCCTGATGGCACTTGTGTCTTTTGCCCCGGTGTCCACATCCTTAGCAATGTTAGGATCAACATCCGTCTCTCTGGGGTTCTATTCCCAACCCTGTTGTTGTTCTTCATTAGCCTCTTTTGCTAGAATTTCTTCTTCAATTGGTGCATTCTCTGAGGGTGGTAGAGGTATTGGGCCAAGATTTAGCATTTGGGCCACTATAATTACCTTACCAAATGTTACCCTTGGAGGCAGCATTTGGAATATGGTAGTTGGGGTCATAGTTGATCCCATCGGTCTGGTTCCCCCAACTGATGCCAGTTGCTTATCTTGTTCTTGCCTGCTTTCCACGATTCTTGCAACCTGTATCTCAGAGACTTCAGAGATGTTCACCTATTCTTGTTCTTTTTCTCCCTCTACCCGGGTTTCCTACTTTTGGACAACCTCCTTTTCCATGACATTTCTTTCAAGAGGGGTTGTTGTTTCCTCTTGGGCAGCTATCTCTTCAACTACCCTCCCAATATCTCCCTGCAAGTTCCCAAATTCATCAGTCCCAAATAAATTATCAAATTTGTCATGTGGTGGGGAGTTCTCTGGGATATCCTCAGGTTCTTTATCCATCTTTGGAGAGTCGGAAGAAAGAATTTTTATTTCTTGGATGCTTGGCATCCCAAGTTCTAACTCCACCTTTGGCTAAGGGTTAGTCTTATTTTTCTTTCTCCTACTTATCAAAGGGGGCCCTACATCCATCATAGCTGCCCATTCCTCTTCTGCTCCAGTCCCTATTGCTTGAACCATCAATGTTTCCAGTGAAGGGGAAGGGGGAGGACAGACAGGTCCGGTCATAAGTACTGGGGTGGCCAACCACGTGATTAACTTATCTTTCATTTTCTAGGAGACTACCAGCGTTTGTTGTATTTTCTCCCCTATGGGGGCCGTGAATGGGGTTTGTGACAGGGTCCCCATTATCATTTTTCCTCTATCCTCTACATGTGAGGAGGTTCTGGCCCCAAAAGTTGAGTCCCGCACAAATGGGCCAACATTACGTGTGCTCCTTGGAAATGCCTTCTTAAAATATGCATGGCTATGTTCAACCATGTCATGGGTGAGATCCTTAATTGTTAGACCTTCCTGGGCATTCTAGTCTACTAGAGGGAGAGCCATCTTGTCTACTCCCTTTTCTTTATATTGTGGGTCCACCGTCGACCCGGTGTTCGAGAAGTCATCTGGGAATTTTTTAAGCTTCAGCCTCTCCATCATCCCCATTGTCATCTGGATGAAGTGTCGGCTCTAGACTTTCAAATCATCTTGGAAATCTTCCCAAAAATCCTACATGTGAAATGCATGGGGCTCTGATACTCGGGGAAGTGTCATTGCTATTTTTCCTAGTGGATCAAAGTTCTTTCGCGTTAAATAGAATAAATTTAAGCCCAAGATTTTAAGCTTGTTGTCCGCCTCTCTTGCCATGGTCAAACTACACAAGTAACTCCCACAAATGATTGGGAACAAAACATTCATTACCTTCTTCATCATGAAGAGGGCGTTGTTAGCATTTTTTCTTGCAATACTTACCTAATGATGACATTATACCTAGTATACTCAAATGCAACCTCTTTTAGGCAAGAGAAAAAGCTAATTGCTAAGGATTGGATAATATCCTTCTTCATTTTTGAGCTCCACAGACTTAGGCAGGTATTACCTAGATAGTTCACTATGTTTCAAGTAAACTTTAAATGGTGGATTGGGTCTTCACTGTTATGTTATTATATTTCTGATTATATCAATAAGATACCAATCTTCAAATGACCGGAAACAATCTGAAACAAAGCTTAACAGGGAATACTATGACTGTAATTACAAATAACAATGGCATAAGGATGTTTATCCTTCTTCTTTTTCTGAGTTTAAACTCAAGGAAGGCTAACATTTTGATTCACTCTCTAAGGAATCACTAAAATGGACACTATCCTGCTAATATGAGTCCTTAATGAGTTCAGCTCATTTGTTCTAAAAACTAGATGAAATTGATTAATTTGTGTATAACTGAATGGAGAAAACACTTGTTCAACAAACTCTAGATCAGTGCCTATTCCTTGGGCAAAGATTCAATGAAAACATATGTCAATAGTAATAAACTAATGCAATACTGAAGAATGCCTTAAAAACTTCATACAATCTAGATTAAATGCCTTACAAACAATCTACTCAACTCAATACTTCTTCATCAAATCTTTACAACTATGTCCTGCTCTCTGAAATCATTTACAAAATTTAACTCTCTCCTTAAGAAAGACTCACAAATGATTAGACACACTACCTTGTAGTAGGTATATTTCAGATGCCTTACAAATAAACTATACTAGAGCATAAACCACAGTCAAAAGAGACAAGACAACAATGAGTAGGAACTGCACTGTATTCTCATTAATCCAAATTTTTTCTAGATATCCAGACAATAAACTCAAGAAGTAAACATGAAAAAGAAGTATGCTTTACAAATAGAAATCTTCAAACCAATGGTAACTTGTACTAAACCAAAAAGATAGGAACAAGAACAAGACCAGGAACCTCCACATGAACCAAAAATAGGAACCTGAAATCAGAACCCTCAAAACAAGAAAGAGAAGAGAAGATACAGAAGAAGGAGAAACCCTAAAAACTATGTCTGGCCAACACCTGTCCTTCTCTCAAATCTAACTTTTACTCATTCCTTCTTTTCAAAATATCAGATATATCTTCAATAATTGACTCCATCTGTCTGAGAAAATATTTGAATTTATCCTCATAATAGCTCTTTCATTCTTCCACTGAAAAGTCCACCAAATCTGACTCTATTTGAAAAATATCTTTGAAACCTAGTCATATTTCCTTTTGAAAATCTGATTTATCCTTTGATAAATATCTTCCCATAAATTCATCTGTCAAGTCTTTAAAAACAAATAAATATATTTGTTCCTGTCTGTGCAAATTTAACCTTTATTTCTCATCCTCAAATTTGATCTTTCCTACAAAAACCCCTGACTTCAACTATCTTCAAAAAAACCCTCCGAGAATAAACATATGAAGATTTGCAATAAAAAATTATAGAATTCCCTTTAAAAATTTATCTTGTGCACATTCTAAAGTCTTTGAAAACCTCACATTTATGCATATTTTTTGTAGACTTCACTAGATTTTGACATGTGGCATATGTGGACTAGCTGCTCTAAACTGCTCTTTTAACTATGCCTTTAACCCTAGTTAGCTTTTCTTCTTGGTCTCTAAGTCTCTGAACTTTTTGCCTAACCACAGTTAAATCTGGTGACCATGCAACAACCACAATCTCACAATCTATCTGAATCTGGCGACCACGTAACCACACTTAGTCTCATAGTCGCGAGCAATTTTCAAATTATCTGTCAACCCTGGGCAACCTCGCGACTGGTATCCGGCGACTAATTTCTATCTGGTGACCACGTGACCAGCGGCCAACTCCATGTCGCAGCAGTCATCTTCGACATCTGGCTACTTCATGACTAACCTCTAGCGGTTAGTTTCCAAGTCTTGGTGGTTAACTCTGACATCTCCCAACTGCGCGACTAACTGCTAGTGGTCAGTCACCAAGTCTCTAAATTATGTGGTGATCTTCAATCCTTCTCCCAACTGCGCGATCGGAGCTTCTCGCGACCATGCGACCGGATGCCAAGTGTCCATTTTTGTCAAAATTTACCCTCCTTCAAAATTTGGGCACAGAAACCGAGGTGTTAGATGACTGGGTGCGTGCGTGGATAGCCTCCTCTTCTTCCTTCAAATTACTATGTTCTCATTTTGGCATATAAGGATTCCAAAATTCATCTGAGGCATGAATGTGGGATAATTGGTTTTGTAGTTTCAAAGGCATTTTCAAAATTTAGCCTAAAATATTGTGGTTTTCCCATGCCTCCATTCCTCCAGCCCTCAAGAGCTCGCCAAGAGCCTGTGGGCTCTCTTACTTAACTATGAAGTATGCATTTTAGCATATAAAGACCAAAAATGCCCTCTACAGAGTAATGTGGGATAAAAGAAATGCACTGTTTCTCCACTTTGCTGAAATTTTTGAATAAACTGCTCATTAATGGCATGATATCTCTGTTAATGAAAACCACCAATGTGTTTTAATGGCCAGGGCACCCCTTGCTATGGATTTACTTTCCAAATTTGAACTTTAAAACTCTCAAAAACCTCAAACCACTCCTCCATATGCCTATCGCAGTTCCTCGGTAATTTGGCTTTTGCAATGTCTGTGTTTCAAACTGTCTGCGCAACCTGGAATTCTCCTTTGCTGACCTCCATTGCACTTTAGTTTGCATTGTATAATATGTAAGATGCCCCTCAATCTGCTGTGCATTCCTCTCCAAGAAACTATGCAAGGTGTACTTGAACTTGATTGAAAACTTCCCTAGAAATATCCCTGTTGTCTACGCAACCCAAACCTTAGTGGGAATGTTGTCTGTTGTTTAATGTTTTAAACAAAACTCCCACATGCTGATGCCAGCATAGGAAGTCACACTAGTTTGCTTTGATTTTTATACCCCACATCTTCCATATTTGTGCAGACCACTACTTCCTTCTCTGGAGACTGCGTGGAAGTCTTTCATTTATTAAAAGCATTTTCTTTTAAATGTTTCAATTGTATTGAGATATAGTGCAGCATATACTCTCTATACTCTTCCAATCTCTTACGCAGTCCCCCCGCCCTTTTTGACATCTGCATTTGTTAATTTTAAAAGTTATGAAACCTCACCTCTTCCATTTATGCTTGTGCTGGCTTATCTTCATAGTTTATCAATGTGAAAACACTTCCTCTCTTACCAATGCATTAACATGTGCCTTTTGTATTTAAAATTGACTTAAAACTTTACCATCAGCTGACTCCCCGTATGTTCTTTGATTACTATGTAAGGATAGCGGTTGCTTGGCTTCAAAAAGAAAGACATTTAAGTTGGGATGAGCACCGATCAATGCTAAATTGCATTTTGATTCGTTATTGATCTACAAATATATTGACGTTTTTTTGATAGCAAATATCCCAAAAAGAGAGACCCATGAACTGCACTAGATTCGAAATTGACAATTGCAATAAAATCACCAACAATGAGGTTGCACATAGAGCCCCTTGTCTGTAGCCATTCCTTGTAGCCCTGGTCACCTAAAATGATCCACCACAAATGGATAATGAAGCATTGAACTGGCAGTGTTTTTAATAACTTTTCACATTTCTGCAAACTTAACTCATTAATGGCAACTGGCCTTTGGGGCTGCCTTTAAAAACTGACAAAATCAAGTAACCGGGACATGGCGGTGAGAACACACATCCTATTTCTAACATTCTTCCATGCTGAAAAGTGGCATCTGATGGAACCAAACAGGTGAAAAGATTTTAATCACCCAAGTTGCCCTTTTACAAGTCTGCAAATTACCCTGTCCAACAGCAATGAACTGCATTTGCTTTCGGCTTTGAAAACAAGTCAAATGATCTCCTGAGGATCCGAGCCTCTGAACATTGGAAGTATGCTATATGGGGAATATGGATCCAGAAGGGTGCCTCTTGACAATTATCCAGGCACATTTGGTGGCCCCTCGAAAGTAACCACTTGAAAATGCAGAAAATAGGAAATATGAAGAATAATGATTTCTGCAAATGAAAAGCATCTTGCAAAGTGGGCAAACAAAACCCTCAAGATCTGAGACTTGGAAAACTTGAAGTAAATTTGGTCCATAATTTAGGAGGACCACTTTCTTGATGTGACCAATCATAGTGTTCAAGATATAACCTCGCAAATAGGGCCTCCGACCAAGCTGTGCAACTGATTTGCATCAAATTGTTAGAAACTGCAAACGGAATCAGATTGGCAAACTGGACAAACAGATTCTTCATAACTTGGAAATCATTAGGATAGCACATTTCCATGCCTAGAATATAGGGGAGTTTTCAATTATCCATTCCATTCAACTGGGTGTGAAATTGTAAGGCCTCAAAGTAGGTCATTTAGAAATCTGCATTTGGCAGTTTGGCACACTAATAGGAACTGCAAATGGAATGGGCTTATCAAACTGACCAAATGGACTTGTCATGACTTGATGACGGATACTCAAGAAGTATTTTCCCTCTATAATGGAGTATAAGAGGAAATTTTTCAATTAGGTCACTAAGTCAAAAGTTATAGTCAGTCTAATAGGGCTATTCAGAATTCTGATCAATTGAACAATGCATGACAACAGTAAACTACCAACTTTGAGGGATTTAAAATCTAGTCAAAACATATCAAAATGACTTGGGATTCAAAACATAGGTTCTCTGATACACATACTCAACATCCCCAAAGTGGCGGGTCATGACACATTTCTAGGTGCAAGATATTCAAAAGCAAACTAGGCCATTTACAACAGATTGACACTTAGGCATAAATGCAGATTTAGATAACCCCCTTAAAAGTGACTACTCCCTAAACATGTCAGAATTGGAAATCAGATGCTGGAACCCATTGTGTATTTCAAATGAAAGGCATTGAAGCCTTTTCCCAATTTGTACCTTATGAAAATCATCCGGGCATACTTTTCAAGCATTCTAATTAAGCCTTCTCACACAAAATTTTTTAAGGGTACTCACTTTGCTCAACTGAAAAATTTAACATGGTTACTCCAAACTTGTTCCAAATTTAGGAGTACCAATAGTGGCTCTGACTGAGGACGGTTAAATGTAAATTTATACCAAGAACCACAGATCTCTGGAGTAGCAAACCACCCCAAAACCTCAAAAATCAGATTTTACCCTTTCTCTTTCTCCTTTTCACTTTTCACTGACATCTCTCAAAACTTTACTCTCTTCACTTACTTCTCCTAAAACAGGGAACCTCTTACTGAAAGCAAACACACAACTGAAAGGGAAAGTGACTATACAACATGTACATCATTTGCAAAAAACCTCAAACATCTCCACAACTGAAATCAACACTTGCCTCTATCATAAACCTGATTTTCATTTGCATTTTCCTGAGGTAAGCTGAAAGTATCATTAATATCAGTTTCACCAATTTCATGTACACCTACAATCTCCTTGTTTGGAAAAAAATAACTCTCTTCATTTTCATAGTGCATATAAAAACTAGACACATTTTCTTCATCTTGTTTACTATGAAAATATACATTAGCATGCTTATGAACACTAATATCAAACTAAATTTCATCCTCATAAACTGATTTATGCATGCTATCAATCAGAAATATAAAGTGCTCAAACTCTACTTCACCAAATGAGTCATATATGTCATGAATTTGTAAATCACCTTGTGTATCCAACCGGTAGTCAAATGAGTAATCAGACTTGTATTCACACATGTCATCTACATCAGCCTCAGAAATTACTCCACAATCTTTTAGTGTATCTTCACAATCACACATTGAATTAGCAACAACATGAAAGTAATCATCATAAAACTTGTTATCACATGCCGGCTGATTTTCAACAATTACTTGATCATATCTTTCATCAACAAACACAACATTTTCATCATAATCATGGTCACAACTAGAAGAGAAGCAATCTGATTTCTTTCTATAGTATAACACTGTATCATCGTC
>MU224951.1:18081760-18099765 GCA_018584345.1 Thuja plicata | reverse complement strand
CAGCATATGAGGAAGAAAAATCACTTACAACTTCATGGCATTCCTTTGCACAACTAGGTAACTCATCATTATGTGAAATGCATTCTTCAACTACTTCTTTATCCTGATATCGCAATGATGAACTTCCCTCAAAACTATCAACTACAATCTGATTTATACCATGTAGGGATAAAACATCATTTTCAGATTCGGAAGAAAGAACTTTACCTTCATTTTCATGAGAAAACTCACTCCCATCATTACTCTCTTCTTCCCATGTTGCATCGGACTCATAGGAAGATGGAAAAACACTTTCATTCTCCTCATCTTCACTTGGATAACAAGTTTCATCCTCATCATCATCACTAGACTGTGGTACATACTGATCATTTTCATTTTCATTTGATGCCCCTTCATTCCATGACAGATCAACACTATTGTTCTCATCACTTGAAACACATCTTTCAGCTTCTTCATTCCTATAAGACTCTTGCATTTGGGAAACATGAAGTGAATCAACTTTATCATCTACTGCTGTAACATTACAAACACATGTGTTCTTTTCAATAAAAACAGAATCAACTCTTTGTGACAAAGAAACTTCAACAACACATGTTCTTAAGTCTGAAATTTTAACAACATTATTTGTAACAACAGGGCATACTACATGCTGATATGAATTTGAAACTTCAACATGACATTCTCTTTCACTTTCAAATGCATCTTGTTGGCAAGCACCTCTAGAGAAATGGTTCTTTGTCAGTCCGCACTTCATGTTATTTTCAATCTCTATGGCTGCCATGAATGCTTGATGCAAAGTCTTAGGTTCTTTATCCCGCAAAAAATAGCTCATATCCTTATCAAATGCATCAAATTTGATAACTACACACACTTGATCATTGGGTCTACAATTTTTAGGGATATCATTATAAACCTTTCCAAATCTAATGTTAAAATTAGGAACTAGTTCTTCATTCTCAATCCTAATTTGTAACAACTTAGTAAATGCATCATGTGCACTTACTCTTTCACCGAATTGCAACATGAAGGCTGAATGCAACTCACTCCAAGAGGATACCAAACATGCTGGTAAAAAAGAAAACCACTCACGAGCATCATCTCTTAAAGTCTGAACAAACAATTTCATATGCACATCTTCATGTGCAATCTCAAAATCATCCATCAAATCAACAAACAGCTGAATATGCTAACTTGCTGAATCATGTAGTTTCCCACAAAATATTGGCAATTTATCTCTAATTGTATTTGGAATAACATTGGGAATACCATGTATGCCATTAAAACAAAATGGCATGTACCTTCTAGTAGAGATAGATCTATTGATACTACTGATGGGCTGCCCACTAGGTGAACTGAAATCCTCCATTCTTCACAGACTCAAGAATTTTTTCACCAAAATGAAAATCAAATTTCTATCTTGCAGAAAATCTATAACCTCTCCACTAAATTTTACAACAGCATACTTCAATACTTCACATAAAACATGCTGAAACCTTTTCTTACTAAAGTATGCAACCAAACTCAAAAGTTATCCTAATTTGTGCTGAAACCACTTAATGGAGAACAACCATTTGTATAACTTTCTTTCATGAAAAGATGAAGATTACCTGGACCAGAATTGCAGCGGCTGCTCCTTTTTCTTTTGACTGGAAAATAAAGAAGATCTAGAGCATCTTTCACAGCTCCATCAGGTCCTTTTCTCATAGAGTTGCCACCTCCTTAAAGAGGAAAATGTTTTACTTATTCTTGGATTTCTTTCCAGCCACCACAAAACTTCATCAGGATCTTCCAAGACTGTCTATCAGAATTGCAAATTCCTCATATTTTCTTTCTAAGAATGCACTGATCAAACAGAAAACTCAGAGTCGCCACTCACACTCAGTGAGAATTTTATAACAATTTTTTGAATCAGACTCTATATAGACAACCAGACTCTGGAATGATTTAGCAAAGCAAGGAAACAACCATCTTAAACTTGCTGTCCTTTATTCCATTCCCCAGTGGAGTTGCCAATTTGTTAGAATTTTTTCTTGCAATACTTACCTAATGATGATAGTATACCTGGTATACTCGAATGAAACCTATTTTAGGCAAGAGAAAAGGCTAATTGCTAAGGATTGGATAATATCCTTCTTCATTTTTGAGCTCCACAGACTCAGGCAGGTATTACCTAGATAGTTCACTATGTTTCAAGTAAACTTTAAATGGTGGATTGGGTCTTCACTATTTTGTTATTATATTTCGGATTATATCAATAAGATACCAATCTTCAAATGACCAAAAACAATATAAAATAGAGCTTAACAAGGAATACTATGACTGTAATAACAAATAACAGTGGCATAAGGATGTTTATCCTTCTTCTTTTTATGATTTTAAACTCAAGGAAGGCTAACATTTTGATTCACTCTCTAAGGAATCACTAAAATGGACACTATCCTACTGATATGAGTCCTTAATGAGTTCAGCTCATTTGTTCTAAAAGCTAGATGAAATTGATTAATTTGTGTATAACTGAATGGAGAAAACACTTGTTCATCAAACTCTAGATCAGTGCCTATTCCTTGGGAAAAGAGTCAATGAAAACATATGTCAATAATAATAAAATAATGCAATACTGAAGAATTCCTTACAAACTTCATACAATCTAGATTGGATGCCTTACAAACAATCTACTCAACTCAATACTTCTTCATCAAATCTTTACAACTATGTCCTGCTCTCTGAAATCATTTACAAAATTTAACTCTCTCCTTGAGAAAGACTCACAAATGATTAGACACACTACCTTTTAGTAGATATATTTTAGATGCCTTACAAATGAACTATACTAGATCATAAACCACAGTCAAAAAAGACAAGACAACAATGAGTAGGAACTGCACTGTATTCTCATTAATCCAAATTGTTTCCAGATATCCAGACAATAAACTCAAGAAGTAAACATGAAAAATAAGTATGCTTTACAAATAGAAATCTTCAAACCAATGGTAACTTGTACTGAACCAAAAAGATAGGAACAAGAATAAGACCAGGAACCTCCACAGGAACCTAAAATCAAAACCCTCAAAATAGAAAAGAGAAGAGAAGATATAGAAGAAGGAGAAACCCTAAAAACTATGTCTGGCCAACACCTGTCCTTCTCTCAAATCTAACTTTTACTCATTCCTTCTTTTCAAAATATCTAATATATCTTCAATAACTGACTCCATCTGTCTAAGAAAATATCTGATTTTATCCTCATAATAGCTCTTTCATTCTTCCACTGAAAAGTCCACCAAATCTGATTCTATCTGCAAAATATCTTCGAAACCTAGTCATATTTCCTTTTGAAAATCTGATTTATCCTTTGATAAATATCTTCCCATAAATTCATCTGTCAAGTCTTTAAAAACAAATAAATATATTTGTTCCTATCTGTGCAAATTTAACCTTTATTTCTCATCCCCAAATTTGATCTTTCCTGCAAAAACCCCTGACTTCAACTATCTTCAAAAAACTGTCCGGGAATAAACATATGAAGATTTGTAATAAAAAACTATAGAATTCCCTTTAAAAATTTATCCTGTGCACATTCTAAAGTCTTTGAAAACCTCACATTTATGCATATTTTTCCTAGACTTCACTAGATTTCGACATGTGGCATATGTGGACTGGCTGCTCTAAACTGCTCTTTTAACTATGCCTTTAACCCTAGTTAGCTTTTCTTCTTGGTCTCTAAGTCTTTGAACTTTTTTGCCTAACCACAGTTAAATCTGGCGACCATGCAACAACCACAATCTAACAGTCTATCCGCATCTAGCGACCACGCGACCACACTTAGTCTCACAGTTGCGAGCAATTTTCAACTTATCTGTCAACCCTGGGTGACCTCGTGACTGGCATCCGATGGCTAATTTCTATCTGGAGACCACGCGACCAGCGGCCAACTCCATGTCACAGCAGCCATCTTCGGCATCTAGCTACTTCATGACTAACCACTAGCGGTTAGTCGCCAAGTCTCGGCGGTTAACTCTGACATCTCCCGACTGCGCGACTCATTGCTAGCGGTCAGTCACCAAGTCTCTAAATTCTAGCGGTGATCTTCAATCCTTCTCCTGACTGCGCGACCGGAGCTTCTCACGACCATGCAATCGGATGCCAAGTATCCATTTTTGTCAAAATTTACCCTCCTTCAAAATTTGGGCACAGAAACTGAGGCGTCAGATGACTGGGCATGCACGTGGATAGCCTCCTCTTCTTCCTTCAAATTACTATGTTCTTGTTTTGGCATATAAGGATTCTGAAATTCATCTGAGGCATGAATGTGGGATAATTAGTTTTGTAGTTTAAAAGGCATTTTCAAAATATAGCCTAAAATATTGTGGTTTGCCCATGCCTCCATTCCTCCAGCCCTCAAGAGCTCGCCAAGAGCCTCTGGGATCTCTTACTTACCTATGAAGTATGTGTTTTAGCATATAAAGACCAAAAATGCCCTCTGCAGAGTAAATGTGGGATAAAAGAAATGTACGGTTTCTCCACTTTGCTGAAAGTTTTGAATAAACTACTCATTAATGGCATTGATATCTCTGTTAATGAAAACCACCAATGTGTTTTAATGGGCAGGGCACCCCTTGCTGTGGATTTAATTTCCAAATTTGAACTTTAAAACTCCCCAAAACCTCAAACCACTCCTCCATATGCCTATCGCAGTTCCTCAGTAATTTGGATTTTGCAATGTCTGTGTTTCAAACTATCTACGCAACCGAGAATTCTCCTTTGCTGACCTCCATTGCACTTTAGTTTGCATTGTATAATATGTAAGATGCCCCTCAATCTGCTGCACATTCATCTCCAAGAAACTATGCAAGGTGTACTTGAACTTGATTGAAAACTTCCCTAGAAATATCCCTGCTGTCTATGCAGCCCAAACCTTAGTGGGAATGTTGTCTGTTGTTTAATGTTTTAAACAAAACTCCCACATGCTGATGCTAGCGTAGGAAATCACACTAGTTTTCTTTGATTTTGATACCCCACATCCTCCATATTTGCGCAGACCACTACTTCCTTGTCTGGAAACTGCGTGGAAGTCTTTCATTTATTAAAATCATTTGCTTTTAAATGTTTCAATTGTATTGAGAAATAGTGCAGCATATACTCTCTATACTCTTCCAATCTCTTACGCAGCCCCCCCCCCCTTTTTGACATCTGCATTTGTTAATTGTAAAAGTTATGAAACCTCACCTCTTCCATTTATGCTTGTGCTGGCTTATCTTCATAGTTTATCAATGCGAAAACACTTCCTCTCTTACCAATGCATTAACATGTGCCTTTTGTATTTAAAATTGACTTAAAACTTTACCATCAGCTGACTCCTTGTATGTGCTTTGATTACTATGTAAGGATAGTGGTTGGTTGGCTTCAATAAGAAAGACATTTAAGTTGGGATGAGCACCGATCAATGCTAAATTTCATTTTGATTTGTTATTGATCTACAGATATATTGACGATTTTTTGATAGCGAATATCCCAAAAAGAGAGACCCATGAACTGGACTAGATCTGAAACTGACAATTACAATAAAATCACCAACAATGAGGTTGCACATAGAGGCCCTTGTCTGTAGCCATTCCTTGTAACCCTGGTCACCTAAAATGATCCACCAAAAATGGATAATGAAGCATTGAACTGGCGGTGTTTTTAATAACTTTTCACATTTCTGCAAACTTAACTCATTAATGGCAACTGGCCTTTGGGGCTGCCTTTAAAAATTGACAAAATCAAGTAACCGGGACATGGTGGTGAGCACACACGTCCTATGTCTAACATTCTTCCATGCTGCAAAGTGGCATCTGATGGAACCAAACAGCTGAAAATATTTTAATCGCCCAAGTTGCCCTTTTACAACAAGTCTGCAAATTACCCTGTCCAACAACAATGAACTGCATTTGCTTTTGGCTTTGAAAACAAGTCAAATTATCTCCTGAGGATCTGAGCCTCTGAACATTGGAAGTATGCTATATGGGTAATACGAATCTAGAAGGGCACCTCTTGACAATTATCTAGGTACATTTGGAGGCCCCTCGAAAGTAGCCACTTGAAAATGTAGAAAATAGGAAATATGAGGAATAATGATTTTTGCAAATGAAAAGCATCTTGCAAAGTGGGCAAACAAAACCCTCAAGATCTGAGACCTAGAAAACTTGAAGTAAATTTGATCCATAATTCAGGAGAACCACTTGCTTGATGTGACCAATTACAGTGTTCAAGATATAACCTCGCAAACAAGGCCTCCGAGCAAGCTGTGCAACTGATTTGCATCAAATTGTTAGAAGCTGCAAACGGAATCAGATTGGCAAACTAGACAAACGGATTCATCATAACTTGGAAATCATCAGGATAGCACATTTCCATGCCTAGAATATAGGGGATTTTTTAATTAGCCATTCCATTCAACTGGGTGTGAAATTTTAAGGCCTCAAAGTAGGTCATTTAGAAATCTACATTTGGCAGTTTGGCACACTGATAGGAACTGCAAATGGAATGGGCTTATCAAACTGACCAAATGGACCTGTCGTGACCTGATGACGGATACTTAAGAATTATTTGACATCTATAATGGAGTATAAGAGGAAAATTTTCAATTAGGTCACTAAGTCAAAAGTTATAGTCAGTCAAACAGGGCTATTCAGAGTTCTGATTAATTGCACAATGCATGACAACAGTAAACTACCAATTTTGAGGGATTTGAAATCTAGTCAAAACATATCAAAATTACTTGGGATTCAAAACATAGGTTCTATGATACACATACTCAACATCCCCAAAGTGGCGGGTCATGACACATTTTTGGGTGCAAGATATTCAAAAGCAAACTAGTCCATTTACAACAGATTGACACTTAGGCATAAATGCAGACTTAGATAACCCCCTCAAAAGAGACTACTCCCTAAACATGTTAGAATTGGAAATCAGGAGCTGGAACCCACTGCGTATGTCAAATGAAAGGCATTGAAGCCTTTTCCCAATTTGTACCTTATGAAAATCATGCGGGCATCCTTTTAAAGCATTCTAATTAAGCCTTCTCACACAATTTTTTAAGGGTACTCACTTTGCTCAACTGAAAAATTTAACATGGTCACTCCAAACTTGTTCCAAATTTAGGAGTACCAACAGGCGTGCAGCTCCAAAATTTTCTAGCAGTACTCCATAAGAATTTTTTTGTTCCCACAGTGCTTGGGCAACAAATAGGGTTTTTCAGAGAAGCCAGTCACCCAAATATAAGTGTGCTGCTGGAACTGAATGTAATAGTGGCCATAACTTCTGACCAAATCCATTGCCTCCTTGGAGAGGCAGTACCCAGCATCCTGGGTAGGTGTGAGGAAATTGTAGTAAATGAAGGCATCATTTACTCGACAGAAGCTGAGGAAACTAGCCTCCCATTGGTTTTGTGGAAAATAATCTGAGGGAGCCTTTTGGCCTGGGCCAATCCTGAGTACACCTATTGTGAGTAGCCCATTTGTGATGGGGCATTTTTGTGCCAGAGCCTAGAGAACATAGGACTTCATGTATAATTTAGAGGTCCGGGTGACCTGGAGGAACTGGGAATCCACATTATTTGAGATAATGGTGGCCCAATCAAATTATTTCTCGTCGAAAGAAATGCTGAGCAAGAAGTAGTACATCCATGCCAAAAACTCTCAGGCATGGGGTTGTCCAAATATCCTACGCAATGCCATGATCCCCATCTATATGCTTTCCTTGAATTTTGATCAAGGGGTTTCTAGCTTCATCCTTTTGGAGTCTTTCTTTGGCATCTTCAGCCAGTTATTATTCAGGTACTGTCAGGCCATGTGTTCCAAATCCATAAATTCCTACAAAGCCATGGACCAAGTGATGATGGCTACCTCATTAAACTGGGGAATACCAAGACTGGACTGAAAATTTGTGTCATCCAAAGACACCATAGGAGTTCAATACCCGGTCGGGACCGAGGCAACAAGCATGACGGCTTGGATGAATGAATTATAGTGCATGGGAAGCAAGCAGCCTTTAGGATCCTAGAATTACTGATATTGACAGCCAATGGGTCTCCGACTGTTCGTTGGATATACATCATTTTTACCAGGGCTTTCATTTTTTCCCACATTCCAACGCTGGTGTTAGTGATCAAATAAACCTTGGAATCAATCTTTGATCCCATGATAGTGTTTATCTTCAAGTACTTCATGTATAGGGGAAGCTTTTCCATGGCCCTCTCGATCTTAGTCTTGACAGCTTCCTTGGTGACTACCATGGTGGGGAGATCTAGACTTCTAGGTGGAGAGGATGTGGATGTTTTTGACATATTGAGAGTGTGATGTTGGCAACCTGTAAGGAAAGATGACCATCAGAATTTACATAAGATAAAATGCTACCCCAGGTTCTGGAGATCTTACCATCGCATCTGCACCTGCAAGAGTTAGTTTTTCAAATCCTGGGAAAGATGTGAGTATAATGAAAACTGAGTATACAGACCAACATTTGGGCCTCCAGGGATTCCAGCACATATGATACAAGTGAAATAGGATCTGAATGAGGACATAGGACCCGGAGTCCAAAAACTAACTGTTGGGTGACATGGCTAGAGGATGAGCCGTACTAGGCTGACGTGGATGTCATATGTCCATGTAGTAAATAGGAGTTATGCAGATAAAACCAACAACTGTCTGAATGCACGTGAAGCAAAATCCACTTGGCTAGACTTGAATGTGTTCATGGGAAATAAATTATCCATTAAGACTGCCGCGGCGGAAGAGAGAGAAAACTGCCATGTTTGAAACTAGCAAGGAGCCGAGTCCAAACCAGGTGGTATTTTTCCGTGCGGATGGGCTCACAAATTTAGGAAAACATGGACAAAGGTGTGGTGAGATCAACATGATACCAGAAGGATATACACCAAAACTACAATAGAATACAGGGGGCTGAGGGCTGAGGCATATATACATAACTTACAGAAATTCACACAATGTACAAATAAACCAACATCATACAGAACAGATAGGAAACCACCCTAGATTACAACTAAACAGAGGGTGAAAAACCCTCTACCAGTGCCAACCCACCAATGGGAGGCGATTCAAAGACTAGCACCATGAGGCATGGTGAGACACAAACAAAATTGAAACCAGACAAAACAATGAAAAAGCTAAAACAAAAACAAACACAGCAGAACAAAAACCAAGAAATTAGAAAGAATAGAAAGACGAGGGCTGAGAGCCTACCTGAAAACACAAAAGAAATGGAGAAGGTGAGCATGGAAAGTTCCCTACAACAAGTTAGCCTTGAGAATCACTGTGAACGAGCACTGCAAACCACTGGTAATCAGCCACTAAGCACGGGAGAAAAAGTTGTTTAATTTTCCTTAATTCGCTCTTAGTGCACCAAGTATTTTAATCGTGGTAACTATGAAAATGATAGGTAACTTCTATTTATACCACTAGGGTAAAAATAGGTTGTGTTCTTTTCTGCAAACTCCAGAATAGACAGACCTATGGACTCTGGGCCCGGGGATTCCATGCAATTATGCCTTCTTGTGAGATAAGACATAGTGACAGAGAATCCTGGAGTTCGAAATCCGACTCTGGGAAGAAAAAAATCTGGGACTGGCTCCCAGAGACACAAGGAGACAAAAGAAGAAAGAAAAACAAACCTCGCGGAATAAAATCCTGGAGGGAAAACAAAGAAAAAAAAGAAAGCAAGGCAGGAGCAAAATTGAAAAAAGGGGGACCCAACATTTTACCTACAAAATGTAGGGACGGGTATGCAGGGCATAACAGATTGGTGAGTTTTTCACTATCTATTATTGGCTTTGATTATGTCTTCATGTGTTGTTTTTAATTATATTTGAATTTTATGTTTGGGTAGTGGTTAAATTCTTATTTAACTATTATTAATTTTTGGAAGGATTAGGATGTCATTTTAGCACCCTTTCTTTTGATATTTTATTTAATTTGGTATTATTTTTGTCTATGTTCTATCTTTGTTTTGTATATGAGAAAGATTCATATTATTATCAAGGTTACTTTTGATGTCCATATATTGTTCTTATTCTTATTCTGCACATTGTTAGGGTTTGGACTCATCCTTAATGTTTAAGAACACAGGAGAGTTTCCTAAACCTAGGGACTAGATGATTTGTAGTGATTGAAAGTCCCTTTTTGATGACATGTTTGAGTAGGGAAATAAGGTACCCTAGGTGGGTGGCTCACCATAGGTGTCAGGACCCAAAGTGGTTTCTAGGAGATCCTATGGGTGAGTTCTTAATCAAGTGATAACCACTAAAATGAACTTGGGTTAAGGGTGAGTTTAAAATATAATAAAAGATAAGAAGTGTTAAAGTCCACATAGACCTGTTGGAGTACCGGTACCATGGGTAATGGCTAGGGTGGATCCTTAAACTTTGAGATGGGACCAGTGTTACATGGTTTCTAGGGAGGATCCCAATACATAGGATGTGTGATGACACTCACCTAGTTGGCAATCTGGAGCCCTCACTCTTATTCTGTGATGCTTGGATACTTGGTTGTATTTTGTGTTTCTTATTTTTTTTCTTTTGGATGGTTCTTTTGGGAAAGGTATATTTTTGGCCTTAGATTTCCTTTGAGATTGTGTGGACCTTGGTTCTATCTCCTAGCATAGAAGAGTGGTGTTAGGATTGATTAATACTGAGAGGGGGGGTGAATCAGTATTATAACAATTAATTAAATTCTTTAACCACTTGAACATTAACCATACAATTGCAGTAAAGGAAATAACATAAACAAATAACACAACTCATAACACCATGATTTGTTTATGAGGAAACCCTGGCCAAGGGAAAACCTCGGTGGGGATGATACCCACAAGCATGCACTAAATTATAATATCCCTGCAAGGAGACCTAGCCCTATTAGGAGATGAATGTTACATAGTAAATTTCCCTATTAGAGGAAAAACAACCCTGTTAAAGGTTCACAACACCCTGTGAGGGGCAAATGAACTTATATCTCTTACAATGTAATTCTGTTACAAAAGGTTCTCAGTCATGAACAAAAACAAGAATCACATATTCTTTGATAGTTCCTTTATATCTATTCCATTCTCTACTCTACCATCACATGTCTGCTCTTCACTTCACTCTTCTACATGTGCCATACATTCCTTCTTTATATTTACGAAAAAGATCTTACATATATATCTTTTAACTTTACAAAGTCAACTCTCAAAATGAATATTACAAACAGTACTTAGTCGACCTTCAATACATAATACATTTAATATAGTACATATCAAATGCATAGTCAGCACTCATTCCTAATCAAAGTATAGACTATCAATAACAAAAATACAACTTTTATTCCCTAGAGTCCAAGTCATACTTCCTTTATTCTTCGTTGTTGTCCAACTGCTCTATGTCATTGTTATATGTTGTCTGTCTATCTTAAAATCCTTATGAATTATCATAAACTTAACCAAATCTAAATTTATCTTAGGTGTATGTCAGATATATTTCATACTATATTCCACTAAGCTTGCATTCCTTAATTCATCAATCTTTGTCTTTGATATCCAAAACAATACTGTACCTCTGTTTCTGTACTTAGTCAATTTTGGACATACCAAAACTTAACTTCAAAACAATCAATCTTCAACCTAGATGTGTTGCCATAAATGAAAACCAGAAAATTGAATCACATTACCCAAATTACTCACTTTCCAACAATCTCTCCCTTTGGCATTGATGGCAACACTTAACAACAAAAAACACTAAGTGTTCCAAAAACAGTCTCTCTTCTCTTATTCCTTCATTTTTTTCTCTCTTCTCTTCTTTCTTCATATTTTTTGTTCTCTCTTCTCTTCTCTCCCTTTGACAACAATGACAAAGGTGCATACAGATAAGTATCACTTCTTGCTCACTAGATTTAGAATGTCTTGGAAGGAATCTTCCAAAATCTTCACTTCAGTGCTCCATGTCTTAAACAAAATCTGACTTATATGAATCAATCCATTCAATGCAAAAGATGCAGTTTCATAATTCTTCAAGTCTATGGGTAGGCCTTTAGCCAATGAATCTGTAGTCTTTTCTAGATCTGTTATTTGTGCCTCAAGTATTGATAGCTTTGGAGTAATTAAGTTCCTCAGCAAATTAAATCTGTTTAGTACTCTCTCCTTCTCATTCTCCAATCCACTAATCTTAGCCAATATCTTTGTCACTTATGTGTCTAGCCCTGTAGTGGACTATGAATATGTTTCACAACCATCCATTAGCCTATTCAAATTTTCCCTTTCCTTGGCAATAATATATTCAACATCTTGAATGTGTCTAATAGGATTCATGTTGTACCCAAATAACTTTCTCCCATGTAAAATGTAGTTCTTTGCATTTACCAAAGAATTTTTCACAACTCCTAAGTCCCATGAGATGGAATTGCATACCTTTATCAGCTTCTTCTCTTTATATGTTTTCTCTACTTTCTCCTCTACAGTCTTCAACAAATTTTCAAAGTGGCCATCAAACTCATCAAGTGTGACTTTCAAGTTCTCTATATCATCTTTGTTTTGGAATACTAAGGGTATTGGAAGTAATTTATTCACAATATCAATAGCTCTTGAAATCACCTTTGTTTTCTTATCTCCTTTCTATACTAATTTCTCCTTTGCTTTGTTTAGTACTGTGAATTCCAATTTCACCAGTTCATCTTCATCCATATTATCTACATTTATATTACTACTTGCCAACAATAAGCTAGATGGTAAAGTTACCTCTTCCTTCTCATCATATTTTTTCTTAGTCCTTTGTCCTTCATCCTCTTTCTGCTCATCTTCCTTAGTCTCCTCTTCCTTCTCTGGTTCATCAACAATAGAAGTGTCCATGGTTCCTGCAAAAGGAACTTTCTCATCTTTTGAGGGGTCTAGTGTTACTGCCAAACTAGAAACATAGAAATCTGCAGTAGTGTCTCTTTTACTCTCTTCATCATTAGTCTTTGCATCCTTTGTGTTGTCATCCATTCCCAATTGTATAGGTAAATCTATTTTAGGAGGTTGGGGCTTGACAAAATTAGTTCTCAACAGTATCTTCTCAAGTGCCTTCTGAGTTTCCTCAGTTACTTCATCATATTTCCTCGCCATTATCTTTAGTAATCTAACCTTTGTCCTCAACAGGGGTTTTAATTCTTTGACTATCATATCTCTCTCTTGTACGGATAACACAGGTAGCATTTCATCAATCTATTTGTTTCTAATTTGATCATCTTCAGCTTGTGCCAAATGTTTTCTGGTTTCCAATTTTGTATATAAATTTGAGGGTATGCTTCCTTCAACTTCCAAAAGTGTCCTTTTGAAACTAAGCATGTGATCTATCACAATGTCTTCAATCTTTAGTTTATCTACTTCTTCATATATGTCATAATATTTGTCAATTGAAACTAATTTTCCTTGTTCAATTTCTCTTTTCTTTAGCATTTTAATGTCAGGTTTCCATGTCTTATTCTTCTCAGTTTTCTTCTCTTCTTCAACTGCATTCTTCTCTTTTGTTTGCATGCTAGATCTAGTTACTCTAGGAGTAACTTCCTTTACTTGTTCTTCCTACTACTGTGGTGGAGGTATGTTATCAACCATAATTACTTCAGGGGTGGAAGGGGTATTTGAGCTTCCACTAGCTACTCCAAGGGATCTATCTAACATCTTCTTCTTTATATCTTTCAGTTCTTCCTCAGATAGACCAGCCTTTACTCCACATTCATGAATAAGATTAGCAATCTTTGTCTTCCTCTATCTTCTATTATGTTCTTCTCTTACCTTCTATGACTTTTATTCATATTCTCCCCATCTCTCTTTTGATGTATCAACTTATGATGCAAGAATGTGTTCCACTTGCATGGTGAGTACTTTCAAACTCACTTCATATCCCATAGGGTAACACCATTTATTTCTAGGGGTCACTACCTCAAAACATACATAGTCTGTTTCAACCATAAAACAAATTGTGTCCTTGTACTTCTCAACAATTTCCTCATGAAGTCTGTATCTACTCTTCATTTGTCTTTGTATAATTTTAATCATTGCAAATAGTTCTCCATCTACCCAAGTAGTGTTCTCTCTTCTATAATTCTTTGAGATTAGTATACTAGTAGGAACACCATTTTTTTTGCCACTAGGGTGTAGACCAGGAAACTTATGTTCAATGTGAATAAACATGTGCACCAATAATGATCCAAACCTAAAATTCTTCATTCTGTCCTTCTTCACAAGTTTTACATTCTCAAGAAATTGTTGTGCCAATACCTCGCATAGGTTTTATTGTGTGTTTTCTTTATCATTCTCCATATCATCATAATAACTCCAGCGGATACTGAGTTAGGTCTGCTACTATAGAAAAATTTGTAACCAAGTATCATTCCAATCAACCTTACATCTTGTTGGAAAATATCATTTACTGTCATTGCCCTTCTGTCCCACTTTGAGTGTGTTAGGGTTTTGACTTCCTTCTTGACATGTTTCTCCACAACGGGTATAATTCTAGTGTTGTTTAAACTAGTAATCTCATGAATTAGGTCACTGCATATCTTCACAAGTTGGCTACCAGTCCATATGAACTGGTCATGAACCCTACTCATAAGTATTTTAAACCATTTGTTTTCATCAAAGTCGCACAAGTCCATAATCTTCATTATACTTAATTGACTAACATGTTTCCATTCTTCCTTCATGACTCCATTCTTAGTCATATCTTCCATTTCAGTGAGTATATCATCCTCTCCTAATGTGTCATACTTACAATGTATATAAGCCCTGATGTCTTGTACGTGCAATACGCCATGAGGGGTTTGTGAAAATTCTCCTTCCAGATCTTCTTCACATGACTTAAAAGGATGTTTCTTGAATTTGTATCTAGGACAATCTGTTAGTAATAACTAAGAGGAGGGGGGGTGAATCAGTGGCCTCAAAAATTTATCCAATTTAAACTTTAATACACCAATCAATACTTCTCAAATTATTAAGTCCCAACAAGATGCATGCCTTTGAAATATTTGGAACAAATAACTGTCTTTCGGTTTACCTTGTCCGTCTTGTTTCTCCTTGATAACCAATAAGTAGTATACTGTATTTACCGATACTCAGTAAATATGCAGAGTATACCAGTCAATCCATAAATGCATATGTAGAATGTAAAACACTAAAGTAATTAACCATACACACATAACACAAGGATTTTAACATGGAAACCCTGTTAAGGGAAAAAACCACTGGGACCGGTACCCCAAATTTTCACTCTTCTGAAGTGAGCCCTGTTAGGAGCCAACCCCGTTAAAGGTTACAAACACACTGTTAAGTGCGACCTTGTTAGAGGATTTTCAATACATAGGTTGTCACTAAGTATCTGGCATCTACGCTACCATCCTTGAATCAGTCTCATGACTATCAATAGGCTTTATGCAAAATCTTACTACCATCCTTGAATCAGCCTCCTTCTTAGACTGTCAATAGGATTTAGGTAAGACCGGTGCTACTATCATGAGTCAACCTTCTAGTAATCTGTTAGGATATACCTCAATTACAAAAGACTATTAAGTCCTGCTCTGTTAAGAGAATTAATGCTTCAATGGTTAAACTGAAACAAAGTGACCTGTTTCTAATGCAACTGAATTGCAGATTTTTAGATCTATTTACTTACAATATCTTTCTGATCAATGTATCAATTCAATTCCTTTGTACTTAACTCTTTCTGCTCTATGATGCTGTGCTTTTCTGTTCGTCGGTGTCTATAGAATTCTTTAGCTCTCCCTCAGCTTGATTGATCAGGACAGCATGAAGTTAATCCTTCATCAGTTTCTCTTCAGAATCTTCTATTAGTTCACTCCCTTGTGTATCTGATTGCGTATTGACCACCGTTGAGAATGAATTATGCTTGTCTCTTAAATAGACATGATTTTCCTTAATTCTAGGTTCTTGATTCTTGATTCTTGGTGTGAAAAACAATCTAGCCAAATTGATTTATGGCTTTAACTCCTGATTTATCTCGTAGTTATCTTCTTTCCAACTATACAAAACACTTACTTAACTCTGGTCGAATAAAACAACTAGTTAAGTCTATCCTTTAGCTCTGCCAGCTAGATATTTTGTCATTTTCTGATCTCTCTGTTTCGTCGGTCAATTCTGCAATTTGTCGCTGGTGACAACTGCCAGTTCCGTTGGTGTCACTTCAGTTAGCTTCGGGATCTCCGTCTGTCAGGCAACACTATTTTTACCTCGTTGGGTATCATGTGATTCTGCTTCATCAGGCAATACTGTCTTCTACTTGTTGGGCATCACTGTGACTTTAATGTCTGTCTTTACCAATGGTGTGCACTCCGCCGGTGTAGTTTGTCATGTAGTGAATACTAGACTTTTATGCATTACTGGAAGCATAACCTTTATTCCATTGGTTCTCTGTAGTCTTTGGCATGATTATACAGATGATATCAAGTTGACATCAATGACAATACAAACCATTAACTAATTTTAATGTCTTGCACCATCTTCAACTTAATATAGTCAATCATTTAATCAGTTACATGTCATCAATCTCTCCCTTTGGAATTGATGGAAACATGCTATATTATCACACTATACTATTTATAATACAATATGAAATATAATTGTTGAGATTCATCAAATTACCAAACAATTTTCTTTGATAACCGATAAAATGTCTGACCGCCAGTAAGCTCTATGTAAGCTTAGATTTGATTCTTGCAGCTTTCCTTTTTCTACTTCTGATGTGTTGTGACCTCTTTTGGTGTCAATTTTCTCTTTGACTATTCTTCATCTTTGATGTCACTACTTTGTATTTGCAACTTTTATACAAATACTCTCCCTTGGATATGATCTCTCCCTGTTTGGAGTAATCTGATAATGAATAGTTTCTGATAATAATATGGAAACATTCTCTCCCTTTGACATCAATTCCAAATAAATACTATATAAATATCTGACATTCTGTCAACTAATTCCTTCTTTCCATAATATATTTCTTGAATTTCCCTTATCCATTATCAATATAACAATCTTCTTTAGTGCTTGGTTCTGATATATACCTTTCTATATATAGATGTAGCATTAAAGTTCAGCTTTTGCTTGCATCAAACATGATTGATATTCTAATAATATGTGGTTGATGCAGCCTTCAGTCCTTTTACTGACTGTTAGACATGGGTTTGACCCCTAGTATCTTCCTTAGGTACTCAAATGTATCCTTGGGCTGTGGCTTGGTGAATATATCAGCCAATTATTCTTTTGATTGCACATAGTCAAGCATCACCTCTTTTTCTTGGACTTGTTCTCTCAAATAATGATACTTGATGGAAATGTGTTTAGTCTTTGCATGCAAGACTGGGTTCTTGGAAATATTTATTGCACTGGTGTTATCACAATAAATAAATACTGGTTCTTTGATCTCCATATCCATACCTTCCAACAGTTGTTTTATCCATGCAATATTTGAGCAGTTTGCAATAGCAACAACATATTATGCTTCTCCAGTAGACTGAGAGATGCATCCTTGCTTTTTGCTAATCCATGTGACAAGTCTGTCACCCAAAAAAAATGCTCCTCCAGTTGTGCTCTTCCAGTCATCAAGATTCCCAGCCCAATCAGCGTCGGTAAACACTTTTAGTTCAAATTTGCCTTCTATTCTATACCATAAGTCAAATTCCTCAATATTCTTCAGATATCTTAGTATTCTTTTCACATTAGTTATATGTGATTCCCTGGGGTTAGCAGAAAATCTAGCAACAATTCCTACTGCATGTGCAATATCTGGTCTAGTGTGCACAACATACATGAGTTTTCCTATCATGGATCTGCATAGAGTCTGATTTACCTTTGTTGTCTTGTCTTCTTTTGTTAATTTGCATCCAGTAGCCATCGGTGTTCCAACAGGTTTGAAATCTTCCATCTTGAATATTTTCAGAACCTCTTTGATGTATTTGGACTGTGTAATAAAAATACCTTCACTTTGTTGAATG
>MU224951.1:18045619-18077863 GCA_018584345.1 Thuja plicata | reverse complement strand
GTTACAAACACACTGTTAAGTGTGACCTTGTTAGAGGATTTTCAATACATAGGTTGTCACTAAGTATCTGGCATCTACACTACCATCCTTGAATCAGTCTCATGATTGTCAATAGGCTTTATGCAAAATCTTACTACCATCCTTGAATTAGCCTCCTTCTTAGACTATCAATAAGCTTTAGGTAAGACCGGTGCTACTATCATGAGTCAACCTTCTAGTAATCTATTAGGATATACCTCAATTACAAAATACTGTTAAGTCCTGCTCTGTTAAGAGACTTAATGCTTCAATGGTTAAACTGAAACAAAGTGACCTGTTTCTAATGCAACTGAATTGCAGATTTTCAGATCTATTTACTTACAATATCTTTCTGATCAATGTATCAATTCAATTCCTTTGTACTTAACTCTTTCTACTCTGTGATGTTGTTCTTTTCTGTTCATCGGTGTCTATAGAATTCTTTAGCTCTCCCTCAGCTTGATTGATCAGGACTGCATGAAGTTAATCCTTCATCAGTTTCTCTTTAGCATCTTCTATCAGTTCACTCCCTTATGTATCTGATTGTGTATTGACCACTGTTGAGAATGAATTATGCTTATCTCTTAAATAGACATGATTTTCCTTAATTTTAGGTTCTTGATTCTTGATTCTTGGCGTGAAAAACAATCCAGCCAAATTGATTTATGGCTTTAACTCCTGATTTATCTCGTAGCTATCTTCTTTCCAACTGTACAAATCACTTACTTAACTCTGGTTGAATAAAACAAATAAAACAACCAGTTAAGTCTATCATTTAGCTCTTCCAGCTAGATATTTTGTCATTTTCTGATCTCTCTGTTTCGTCGGTCAATTCTACAGTTCATCGCCAGTGACAACTGCTAGTTATGTAGGTGTCACTTCAGTTAGCTTCGGGATCTCTGTCCATCGGGCAACACTATTTTTACCTTGTTAGGTATCATGTGATTCTGCTTCATCAGGAAATACTGTCTTCTACTCTTCGAGCATCACTGTAACTTTAATGTTTGTCTTTATCAATGGTGTGCACTCTGCCTATGTAGTTTGTCACTTAGTGAATACTAGACTTTTATGCATTGCTGGAAGCATAACCTTTATTCTATTGGTTCTCTGCAGTCTTTGGCCTGATTATACAGATGATATCAAGTTGATATCAATGAAAATACAAACCATTAACTAATTTTAATGTCTTGCACCATCTTCAACTTAATATAGTCGATCATTTAATCAGTTACATGTCATCACGATCAACAACATCGAAAATCACAAGTGCATCCATAGCTTAGATAATGTAGAATACCTTTCACATGTAGAAATCTGAGTTTATGCTTCGATCGATCATGCACAGTAGGTGTAGAAATGTCTGAATACTTCTACTCTCTGACCTCCTCGGCTCGCTCCTTGTCAAATGATAGAAAGATAGATCATAACACGGTGCTTTATACAAGTCAAGTTATAACTTTTCTTTTTCACTCCAAACTGTCTGGTCAGCTGCTAAGTCTCATCATCAAAATATACAAGTCAGTTGATGATGCACTTTTAGATATATAATCCATAATGTCGGCTCAACATATCCCCAATCTTGCATGAGCTCACTACAAGATTTGTAGGGTAGGATAAATTCTGATGTGTTGCATTTAATGCTCCCCTAAGGCTATTATTAGCCGATTAGGTCAATTCTATCTTGCTACCTTCAGGAGAAGATCCAGTAGCGTCTACTGACTCTCCCTGAACTAATGTCTCACTAGTTTCTTTAATCTTCCATATCTTACCATTTTTTATGTCTTTTTCTTTCTTAAAACAATTTTCAAAATCACTCTTCACATCTACAATACTCTTTCTATTATCACTTCCATTCTTCTGAGGTTTCATAGGAGGTGATGTTCTTCTTTTATCTACTCCATTATACCTACAAAAATTTTCTATATGTCTTGGATTATTGGATTTGTAACATATAGGAGGTCTTCTTTCTTGATTAACTTGTAACTTACAGTACGTCACAATATGCCCAATGTTGTTACATTTGTAGCATGTAGGTTTCATTTTAGGTTCTCTTCCATTGTCTTGTCTATAACAAGATTTTCTACATTCTGTCTTCTTGCGCCCATATCCAATACAGTTAAAATGATAACCAGAAAAGGTTCTAAAAGGGGCATTACCTTTGCAATATTTCTTCATGTGTCCAAATTTGTTGCAACCAAAGCATCTGCCTCTAAAAGGTCTTATCTGCTGTGTAGGTTCTTCAATAGATGGTTTCTCAGCATTAATCTTCTCAATTGATTTCTCTTCCTAATTCTTTGAACATTCAGCTTCATTGAAGCCAATACCAGTCATGTCACCTATAGTTTTCTTCTTGTCTAGTTGTTCATCAATCAAATCACTGCTCGTGTGAAGTTTCTCAATATGTTTCTTTGCTTCAAAAAGTTCATCTTTCACAATCTGATTGTTTTTCTCCAATTCTAAGTATTTATTCTTGTAGTTGTTAGCTTCATCTTTCATCTGATTCAATGCATTTTTCAAGGTCTCTTCATCTTTATTTTTATCATCCTCCTGTACCTATATTTCTTTAGCCATATTCTTGTTCTCAAGCTTTAGATTCTCAATCTCTTCTTTCAGTAGCTTCACCTGATTTGAATTGTCTTCATTTGAGTCTTCTTTTATCTAAACCACAAGATCTTCTCTCTGACTTCTAGAAATTTCAAGTTTTTCTTTCAGTTTCTTTATGAATTTCTCATCTCTACGGATGTTAAACTTCAATTCACCATTTTCTTCTTTAGCATTATCAAGGTCTTCAAGTGCAACTTCAAAGTTCTCATGTAAACTGTTCAAATCTATTCTGATCTCCCTTAAGCTGTTAGGCTTTCTCTCCAAGGGCCAAAAGCTCTAATACCAATTATTAGGATTGAATAATACTGAGAGGGGAGGTGAATCAGTATTATAAAAGTTAATTAAATTATTTAACCACTTGAACATTAACCATACAATTGCAGTAAAGGAAAGAACATAAACAAATAACACATAACTCATAACACCATGATTTGTTTATGAGGAAACCCTGGCCAAGGGAAAACCCTGGTGGCGATGATACCCACAAGCATGCACTAAAGTATAATGTCCCTGTAAGGAGACCTAGCCCTGTTAGGAGCTGAATATTACATAGTACATTTTCTTGTTAGAGGAATAACAACCCTGTTAAAGGTTCACAACACCCTATTAGGGGCCAATGAGCTTGCAACTCTTACAATGTAATTCTGTTACAAAAGGTTCTCAGTCATGAACAAAAACAAGGATCACATATGCTTTGATAGTTCCTTTATAGCTCTTCCATTCTCTGCTCTGCCATTCGCATGTCTACTCTACACTTCACTCT
This sequence comes from Thuja plicata, assembly GCA_018584345.1. Classification (NCBI taxonomy): domain Eukaryota; kingdom Viridiplantae; phylum Streptophyta; class Pinopsida; order Cupressales; family Cupressaceae; genus Thuja; species Thuja plicata. The sequence goes on along the minus strand of MU224951.1, from coordinate 18,074,478 downwards.
TCTACACGTGCCATACATTCCTTATATATCTTTACAAAAATAGATCTTACATATATATCTTTTAACTTTACAAAGTCGGCTCTCAGAATGAATATTACAAACAGTACTTAGTCGACCTTCAATACATAATACATTTAATATAGTAAATATCAAATGAATAGTCAGCGTTCTTGCATAATAAAAGTATAGACTATCAATAACAAAAATACAACTTTGATTCCCTGGAGTCCAAGTCATACTTCCTTTATTCTTCATTGTTGTCCAACTGCTCTATGTCATTGTTCTCTGCTATATGTCTATCTTCAAATCCTTATAACTTATCATAAACTTAACCAAATCTAAATCGATCTTAGGTGTATGTCAGACAAACTTCATACTATCTTCCACTAAGCTCGCTTGCCTTAATTCATCGATCTCTATCTTTGATATCCAAAACAATATTGTACCTATATTTCTGTACTTAGTCAATTTTGGACATACCAAAATTATTAACTTCAAAACAATTGATCTTCAACCTAGATGTGTTGCCATAAATGACAACCAAAAAAGTGAATCACATTACCCAAATTGATCACTTGCCAACAAATGGGACTTCACGATTCCACGTGGTTGGGTGGTTAATCTTATCGAGGTATTTTTCATGGTTGCATGGATGTCTTTACCTTTGGATTCATGCTCAGAAGCTGTCAAGGATTCTACTTATGCATCATATACTTCAATGAACTATAATTTTGATGTATTAATTTATTGAGAGCCCTTGTTAGGTAATGTAATGTAATGTAAATTAAAGGAGAAGAAATGTAATGGGAATGTGTATTTCTAGGTGAAATGAAGGGAAACGTTATGCTCCTACTTGTATATATTATGTGCATTGAAATAAGATGAAATTTATCATTTGTATCACTCTTAAATTATATCTTATAGTAAGTGATCTCTTGCATGAAAATTTAATCATATTGTTCTATGTTTTGTGGATAAGGACCTAACATATATTGATGTGATAAGTAACTAATCTTAAATAATAGACTAAAAGGGAATGCTAGGAAATGATTGGTTAATGAATGAGCTCATGTTTATATCAAAGTGAAATGTTATTGTTTGATAAGAAGAACTATAGGAAATGATAAAATGATAATAGAATTGCAATCAGTTGTATAATTGAGAAATGAGATGCCAAATATTAAGGAAATTTTATAGAAAATAAGTACAATACATTTTTGCTTCAGTGTAACCTATGATAGTAAATTAATAAATTGATATACATATTGTTAACTTATGATTGATATTAAGAATGAGTTAGGAACATTTTGTTTGGTGCCTTAAAATGTATCTAGTACAATGTACATCCAGGTGGTAGGGTATGCAATACTAAATGATAATCTTTACCCTAATGTCTAAATGAAACTAAATTTATAAGATGGTTTACAGATGTTATGAATTCCATTACTTAGTTTTGAAGAATGGATTGTGTTGGTAAATTAAATGTTGGTGAATAATCATTGAAACATGTTCATCAGACAGTAGTAATTTATTATGAAGTGTTATAAATATGTTACACTTCTAATTCACTGTGAAACTCTTAAATATAATTAGATTAATCAATAATGTCTGAGTAGAAGTGTTAGGGAACCTGTGAGAACTAGGAAATCTTTAGTTATGTTGCATTCATGTTCTATGAGCATATGTGTATCAATTCCTTTGATAATGTGCATTGTAATAGTTCAAAAAAAATTGCTTCATCTTTAGATATTAGATGGTTAGTCCTCCTCGGTTCCCTGGTGGGGAATTACTTTTGAAAATGAGCTGACTAACTAAGAGGGGAGGGGTGAATTAGTTACCTCAAAAACAAATCAAATTCCCTTAGATGTATTAAACAAATTTATCATTGTTGCTCAGTTAACACAGATATTTTACTGTCACTCGGTTAACATAGAAAAAATTAAGATATTAACTGTGATTATCCTTTAGTAATTAATTATAGAAACATAAACCATAAAGCAAATAAAATGTACACAGATAACACGGAGATTTAACGTGGAAACCCAATATGCAAAAAACCACCAATTCTAACTAGTCACTATTTTTCACTCTTTTAAAGTGAGCCCTGTTAGGAGCCAACCCTGTTAAAGGTTACAATAAAACAATGTTAGGTGTGACCCTATTAGATGATTTAATCACCGAGTAAGTAGTGGCCTTGTTAGAGGTCTTCAAACATGTCAATGTAGAAATTTCACCTTGTGAGAGGATTTACAAAAGGCTGTTAAGTCTACCCTATAAAGATATTTTGATCACTGCTACAATTGTTAGAGACTAATAATGGATTGACCTATTTTGAGAAGAAACTTTATTTTATGATTCAAATCTCTTCTTTGTCTCTAATTGCTTGATCCTCACTGATAGGATATTCTATTATAGCTCTATATGTTTTGTCTTCAATTAGAATCCCATCTGATTTTGCCTCCACACTTGATGTCATAAACACATATCTCACTTACTTACTATCACCATATTCAATCCAAACTTGACCTTATATATATATATGATAAGCCTTGTCAGGTCGGCCTTAATAAACTTCCAAATAATCAATAAAACTTAAGTTTGTCAGCTTCATATCACCAATTAGCCATAAAATATAAATTGTTGTTAGTCGGTTGTCACTAAAAGCATAACTCAGTTAATACTAAAATCCTTCAATGCCCGACCAATACTATAATGCCTAAGTGAACTCGGTTAGAACTAAAAATCACTTTGGTCTTCTTTAATGCCTGAGAGTGCTTGTCATAAACTGACTTTGATCGGATAGGATTAGACATTTGTGTAATCATCACTACACTTGTATAAACATCAATGACAATACACAATTGAATAATTTTCATCAACAATCTCCCTCTTTGGCATTGATGGAAACACAACATATCATAATACAAAGAATTATAGAGTGACATACACAAGAATAAAAATTTATTAATGTCCTTAGCTTCATTCTGATTCTCATCCAAACACTCCCTCTATCTTAATAATCATTGAAATACAAATTTCTCCCTCTTACATTAATCTTTGTTCCTGATACAATTTCTCCCTCTGTCATCAATCTCTCCATCAGTAATCTTTATGACATCAATTATCTCTCCCTCTTTGACAACCAATGCCAAAGACACCATCCAACCTGCATTCAATAAAGTTGTAATGTACCTATTTTTATTGATTCATATGCAATAGGCTATGAATATCTGCATCAACATGTTAAGTTTGTTCTGTAGCTTGGTTGATGCATCACTAAACTATGTTTTAGTGAGCTTTAGTTAGGGGAATCACCCCTAGCTTTCCTCTAAGATACAATAATGCATCCTTAGGTAATATTTTTGTGAATATGTCTGCAATTTGTTCTTTAGTATTCACATATTCCAATCTTACTTCCTTGTCCTGAACCAATTCTCTCAAGAAATGATACTTTATTGCAATATGTTTAGTCTTAGTATGCATCACAGGGTTCTTTGAGATGTTAATTGCACTAGTGTTTTCACAGTAGATAATGACGGGTTCTTTGATTTCCTCCTTCATACCTGACAACAACTATTTGAACCATATGATATTTGAACAATTCACTGCTGCAGTAACATATTTTGCCTCTATTGTAGACTGAGAAATGCAATTCTATTTCTTACTAGTCCAGGAGACTAACCTCTTTCCAAGAAATAATGCTCCACCACTTGTTCTCTTTCTGTCATCAACACATCCTTCCCAATTAGCATCAATAAAAGTCTTCAAATCAAAGTTTCCTCCTTTCTTATACCATAATCCATAATATTCAGTACCCTTAAGATATCTCAGAATCCTTTTGATAGCCATCAAATGATTCTCTCTAGGATTAGCTAAAAACCTTGCAACAATACCAATTGCAAATGCAATATCAGGTCTAGTGTGAACAACATATTGAAGTTTACCAATCATGGATCTATAGGTAGTTTGATTTACCTCCTTTGAATCATCATCCTTAGATAACTTATGTCTGGTAGGCATATGTTTTCTAACTGGTCTGGAGTCTTCCATCCAAAAAAATTTCAGTATCTCTTTGATGTATTTAGACTGGGTAATGTAGATACCATCCTTCATCTGATAAACTTGTAAACCAACAAAGAATTTGATTTCACCAAACATAGAAATCTCAAATTCCTTACTCATAGCTTCAGAGAATGCTTTGCATAAATAATCATATCTAGTAAATAGTATATCATCAAAAAATATCTCTGCTAATAGCATCTTGTTTTGAGGTCCTTCTTTGATGTACAAGCTACTATTTTCATTAGCTCTCTGAAATCCAATACTTATCAAGTAACCATGCAATATTTCATACCAGGCTCTAGGAGCTTGCTTCAATCCATACAATGCTTTGTGTAGTTTGCAAACCATATTCCTTTTTTAAGGATCTATAAAACCTTTAGGCTGGTCAATATAGATTTCCTCTTCAATAATTCCATTCAAGAAAGTTCCTTGAATCCTTTGTGTGTAGCATACGCCAGAATAGTTTTGACTCCTTCAAGTCTTGCAACATGAGAAAAAGTTTCTCCATAATCAATACCCTCTTCTTGAGCATATCCTTTACATACTAGTCTTGCTTTATTTCTGGAAACTTTATCTTTTTCATTCATCTTGTATCTGAAAACCCACTTAGTACCAATCACATTCTTATCTTTTTTTCTAGTTAAAAGAGTCTAGGTTTTGTTCTTTTATATCTTCTAAATCTCTTCATTCATTTCTTCGATCTAGATTTCATCATTCAATGCATTTTTAATAGTTCTAGGTTCAATTTCACTAAGAAAACATGTACCTTTGATTTTGTTCCTTGTCATTATACCTTTTGTCTGATCTCAAATTACTTGTTCAGGTGCATGATGTCTTCTGATATACTTTGAAAGTATAGGTTCCTTCCTCTTTGATTCTAGGTTTTCTCCACTATGTTCACCATGCTCAAATATTTTTTTTTGTTCTTCTATCTGATACTCGGGTTCCACTATCTGAAACTCGGGTGCCTCTGGCTATGATTCAAGTTCCTCTATATGTGACTCGATTCCCTCTATCTGTGACTTGGTTTCTTCAATATGAGACTCAGTTTCTTCAGTTATCAGCGCTAGTTGCACACATTGCAAAAACATTTGTGCTGACAAATTTAGCAGTTAACATGGTTACTGTTCAATCACCATTGCATGTGTCTTAGGTATAGTATTAGGTTCATAATACACAAAGTTCTTGTAGTCCTCAGGCTCTTTGCTACTTTGTTCTTCATTTATCTCTAAACTCATCAATATTTACATGCACACTTCCTATGACTTTATGAGTAGTAAGATTCAAACATTTATATTCTTTTCTTTTGCAGGCGTAGCCTAGGAATATACCTTCATCACCTTTTACATCAAATTTTCCATTTCTTTCTTCCTTCAAGATGTTACATTTACTTCCAAATACTTTGAAATAGTGAACATTAGGTTTATAACCATACCATAATTTAAAAGGTGTCTTCTCAGTACCTTTCTTTAGTTGAACTCGGTTCCAGGTGTAAATTGTAGTGTTGATGGCTTCCTTCCAGTATTTGGTAGCAACATTCTTTTCAATCGTCAAGGTTCTTGCACAATCCATAATGGATCTATTCCTTCTTTTTTCTATACTATTATTCTCTAGTGTACTTGGATCAGATACTTGTCTCTTGATTCCTCTCTCATTTCATAATTCATTGAACTCATTAGAAATGAATTCTCCTCTTCTTTCAAATCTTAGGCATTTAATTTTATTTCATGTTTCCTTTTCAACTCTGGCAAGGTACCACTTGAACTTCTAAAAAGCTTCTAATTTTTCTTTGAGAAACATAACAGACATCATTCTAGAATGGTCATCAAAAAATAGAATGAAATACTTCTCACTTGTGTAACTTGTAGTTCTAATTGGTCCACACAAATCAGTATGCACTAAATCCAGGACTTATGTATTGTAATTCTTACTCTTGAAACTAGTTTTTCCCATCTTCCATATTTGACATTGTTTGCATATTACTAGTTCAGGTTTCTTCAAAATACGAATACCTCTTACTCTTTTGTTCTTTCTTATGTTGATCAGGTTATCAAAATTCACATGAAACAATCTTTTATGCCATAACCAGCTTTCTTCTACTTGTGCAACAAAACATGAACTTTCATTGAGATCAAGATAAAATAGATTACCTTTTATTTGCCTGCCAGTTCCAACTAGGTTTCCCTTACCATCTAGGAGCTTGGCCTTACCATTCATGAATTCTACCTTGAAGCCAATGTTATTCAGATGTGCCACACTTAGTAGATTACGTCTTAGTCCTTCAACCTAATAAGCATTATCACATTTGATTCCTTTAGTTAGAGCAATACAAGCTTTACCTTTCACATGGCGGGGTTCATCATTCCCAAAATTGACACTCCCGCCATCATAGTGCTCAAGATGTTCAAATTTGGTTTTATCACTAGTCATGTGGTGATAACAACCACTATAAATTATCCAAGTGTCATTCTTACTAATATGAGATTATAGTGTTGTCTTTGTTAGTAATAACTGAGAGGGGGGGGGGGGGGGGGNGTGAATCAGTGGCCTCAAAAATTATCCTTTAAACTTTAACCACCAATCAATAAACCTTAGATTATTAAGTCCATACAAGATGCATGCCATGAAAGACTAATAATGATTTAACTGTCTGTCAATTTTCCTTGTCTGTCCTTATTCTCCTTGCTTACCGATAAGCAATAAAACTATTTATCGACACTCAGTAAATATGCAGAGTATACCAATCAATCAAAAAATGCATATGTGAAATGTAAAAAAATAAAGTAATAACCATACACATATAACACATAGATTTTAACATGGAAACCATGTTAAGGGAAAAACCATTGGGACCGGTACCCCAAATTTTCACTCTTCTGAAGTGAGCCTTGTTAGGAGCCAACCTTGTTAGAGGTTACAAACACACTGTTAGGTGTGACCTTGTTAGAGTATTTTATACATAGAGGTTGTCACTTAGTATCAGGCATCTATTTTCTACCATCCTTGAATCAGCCTCCTTCTTAGACTATCAATAGGCTTTAGGAAAATCTTACTACCATCCTTGAATCAGCCTTCTTCTTAGACTGTCAATAGGCTTTAGGCAATTCCAATGCTACTTTAATGAATCAACCTTTTTGGCACTCCTTGGGATGTACCTCAATATATAGAAGATTGTTAAGTCCTGCTCTATTAAGAAACTTGATGCTTCAATGGTTAAAATGAAACACCATGACCTGGTTCTAATGCAACTTGAATTGCATATTTTTAGATCTATTTAAGTACATTACCTCTCTGATCAATGCATCAATTCAATTCTTTGTGTTCCACACTTTAAACTCTGATATCCTGTGCTTCACTATTCGTCATTGTCTACTAAATTCTTTAGCTCTCCTTCAGCTTGATTGATCAGGACTATATGAAGATCTTCTTCATTAGTTTCTCTTCAACATCCTCTTTCTATTCACTCCCCTTCCCATGTATGTGATTTTGGAAATAAATTATGCTTGTCTCTTATATAGACATGATATTCCTTAATTCTTGATTCTTGATTCTTGGCATGAAAAATAATCCAGCCAATTTGATTTAAAGCATAAATCCTGATTTATCTCATAGTTATCTTCTTGCTAACTGTACACATATTCTTTAAATCAATTACTTAACTCTAGTCGAATAAAACAAATAAAACAACCAGTTAAGTATATCCTTAAGCTCTGCCAGCTAGATATTTTGTCATTTTCTGAACTCCCTATTCTATCAGTCAAGTTTGCAGTTAGTCGTTGGTGATAACTACTAGTTCCATCGGTGTGACTCTAGTCAGCTTTGGGATCTTCGTCCATCGGGCATCATTGGATTTTTCTTGTCAGGCAACTCTATGTTTAGATCATCGGGTATCACTATGATTTTGCTTCATCAAGCAATACTGTCTTCTCCTCGTCAAGTATCACAGTGACTTTTTCTTTGCCTTTACCGATGGTGTGCACTCCATCGGTGTTGTTTGTCATTAGTTTCTCTTCAACATCCTCTTTCTATTCACTCCCCTTCCCATGTATGTGATTTTGGAAATGAATTATGCTTGTCTCTTATATAGACATGATATTCCTTAATTCTTGATTCTTGATTCTTGGCATGAAAAATCCAGCCAATTTGATTTAAAGCATAAATCTTGATTTATCTCATAGTTATCTTCTTGCTAACTGTACAAATATTCTTTAAATCAATTACTTAACTCTGGTCGAATAAAACAAATAAAACAACCAGTTAAGTATATCCTTAAGCTCTGCCAACTAGATATTTTGTCATTTTCTGAACTCCCTATTCTATCGGTCAACTTTGCAGTTAGTCGTTGGTGATAACTACTAGTTCCATCGGTGTGACTCCAGTCAGCTTTGGGATCTTCGTCCATCAGGCATCATTAGATTTTTCTTGTCGAGCAACTCTATGTTTAGATCATCGGGTATCACTATGATTTTGCTTCATCGAGCAATACTGTCTTCTCCTCGTCAAGTATCACAGTGACTTTTTCTTTGCCTTTACCGATGGTGTGCACTCCATCGGTGTTGTCTGTCATTAGTTTCTCTTCAACATCCTCTTTCTTTTCACTCCCCTTCCCATGTATGTGATTTTGGAAATGAATTATGCTTGTCTCTTATATAGACATGATATTCCTTAATTCTTGATTCTTGATTCTTGGCATGAAAAATAATCCAGCCAATTTGATTTAAAGCATAAATCTTGATTTATCTCATAGTTATCTTCTTTCTAACTATACAAATATTATTTAAATCAATTACTTAACTCTGGTCGAATAAAACAAATAAAACAACCAGTTAAGTATATCCTTAAGCTCTGCCAGCTAGATATTTTGTCATTTTCTGAACTCCCTATTCTATCAGTCAACTTTGCAGTTAGTCGTTGGTGATAACTACTAGTTCCGTCGGTGTGACTCCAGTCAGCTTTGGGATCTTTGTCCATCAGGCATCATTGGATTTTTCTTGTCGAGAAACTCTATGTTTAGATCATCGGGTATCACTATGATTTTGCTTCATCGAGCAATACTGTCTTCTCCTCGTCAAGTATCACAGTGACTTTTTCTTTGCCTTTACCGATGGTGTGTACTCCATCGGTGTTGTCTGTCACTTAGTGAATACTTGACTTTTATGCATTCCTAAAAGCATAAACTTTGTTTCACTGATTCTCTGAAGTCTTTGGCATTATGTACATGACCGTACAGATGATATCAAGTTGACATCAATGACAATACAAACCATTAACTGATTTAATGTCTTGCATCATCTTCAAGTTAACATTATCAAACATTCAATCAGTTACATGTCATCAATCTCTCCCTTTGGCATTGATGGCAACATACTATATTATCACACTATACTATTTCTAATACAATATGAAATATAACAGTTGAGATTCATCAAATTACCAAACAGTTTATTTTGATAACCGATAAAAATGTCTGACCGCCGATAAGCTCTGTGTTAGCTTAGATTTGATTCTTGCATCTTTTTGTGTTTCTTGTTCTAATGTGTTGTGTTCTCTTCTTGTGTCAATTTATCTCTTTTGACTATTCTTCTTCTTTGATGTCTTTGTCTCTTGTCAGCAACTTTCCCTTTGTATATGATTCCTTCATACAAATTATCTCACTATGGATATGATCTCTCTCTGTTTGGAGTAATCTGATAATGAATAATTTCTTGTGATAATATGGATACATTCTCTCCCTTTGACAACAATGCCAAATAGATATTTTACAAGTATCTGACATTCATGTCAAACAATTATTTTCTTCTATCCATAATATATTCCTTGAATTTCCCTTATCCATCAGCAATACAACAATATGCTCTGGTGTTCGGTTCTTATATATACCTTTCTGTATATAGATGTAGCTTTTAAGTTCATCTTTTTGATTGCATCAACATGAATGATATTTTGATAATATATAGGTCGATGCAGGCTTCAGTATTTTACTGACTGGTAGATAAGGGATTGACCCCCAGTCTCTTTTTCAAGTACTCAAATGTATCCTTGGGCAGTGGCTTGGTGAAGATATTGGCCAATTGTTCTTTAGATTGCACATACTCAAGTATCACCTCTTTTTCTTGAACTTGTTCTCTTAAGTATTGATACTTGATTGCATTGTGTTTTATCTTGGAATGCATGACTCGATTCTTGGAAATTTTTATTGCACTGGTGTTATCACAATAGATAATCACTGGTTCTGAGATCTTCATATGCATGCCTTCTAGCAATTGTTTGATCCATGAAATATTTGAGCAATTTGTAGTAGCAGCAACATATTCTTCTTCTGCAGTAGACTGAGAGATGCATCCTTTCTTCTTGCTAATCCATGTGACAAGTTTGTCACCCATAAAGAATGCTCCTCCAGTTGTTCTCTTTTGGTCATCAAGATTTCCAGCCCAATCAGCATCGGTAAACACTTTTAGTTCAAATTTTCCTTCTCTTCTATACCATAAGCCAAATTCCTTATTATTCTTCAGATATCTTAAAATTCTTTTCACAGCAGTCATATGTGATTTCCTAGGGTTAGCAGAAAATCTAGCAACAATTCCTACTACATGTGCAATATCTGGTCTAGTGTGTACAACATACATGAGTTTTCCTATCATTAATCTATACAAAGTCTGATTTACCTCTTTTTTCTTATCTTCCTTTGTTAATTTGCATCCAATAGCCATCGGTATTCCAACAGGTTTGGAATCTTCCATCTTGAATATTTTCAGGACCTCTTTGATGTATTTGGACTATGTAATGAAAATACCTTCACTTTGTTGAATGATTTGAAGACCAAGAAAGAACTTGATCTCTCCAAACATAGACATCTCAATCTCTTTGCTCATCTCATCAGCAAATGATTTACATAGTTTATCATTGCCTCCAAATATGATGTCATCAATAAATATTTCAGAAATCAAAGTGTTAGCATCGGTATCTTTTTTCAAATAAAGATTATTGTTTTCACTAGTCCTTATGAATCCAATACTTATTAGATAGGAATGAAGTCATTCATACCAGGCTCTGGGAGCTTTTTTTAATCCATACAATGCTTTGTGAAGTCTACATACCATGTTCCTCTTGTCTGGATCTACAAACCCTTCTGGTTGCTCAATGTATACCTCTTCTTCAAGTATTCCATTTAGGAATGCTGACTTTACATCCATTTCATATACTTTGAATCTTTTATATGTAGCATAAGCAAGTAGTATTCTTACTCCTTCTAGCCTAGCAATGGGTGCAAAGGTTTCTCCACAGTCTATACCTTCCTCTTGTGCATACCCCTTGCATACTAGTCTTTCTTTGTTCCTTGTGACTTCTCCATTCTCGTTCAGCTTGTTCCTGAATATCCATTTAGTACCGATGACATTCTTGTCATCTGGTCTTGGCACAAGTGACCATGTTTTGTTCTTCTCAATCTTCTCAATCTTATCAATCTTATCATTCATAGCACTTATCCATTCTTCATTATCTAGTGCAACATTGACAGATTTTGGCTCAAACTCACAAATTAAGAAATTTGAGTTTAAAGACTTACTGCTTGTTCTTGTACCAGCTTTCTTATCTCCTATGATCTGGTCCTCTAGATGGCTCCTTCTTACATATCTTGCAAGTATAGGTACAAATCTTTGTGTATCAGCTTGATCTTCATTACCTTACACATTATCTTGATCATAATTCTGACCGTCGATAACAGCATTCTAACCGTCGGTTGCAACATTCTGTTGTTCTAGAATTAAGCACTGTTGCTTAGGTAGAGTTATGGGTTCTTCACAATATACAAACTTATTGTAATTTTTGGTTCTTTTGTGCTTTCCAGCTCATTCTTTTCTGCAAATTCATCAATCTTCACATTTTCACTTTTAACTATTTTGTTAGAGGCCTTGATAAGACATTTAAAAGCTTTGCTCTTGGTAGACTACCCCAAAAAAATGCCTTCATCACTTTTGGCGTCAAGCTTTCCATTTCTGTCATCTTTTAAGATATAACATTGACTACCAAATATTTTGAAGTAACTTACATTGGGTGTTTTACCATACCATAGCTCATAAGGTGTCTTTTTTGTGTCATTCTTCAATTGTACTCTGTTAAGTGTACAAAAAATAGTGTTGAAAGCTTCCCTCCAGAAGATTTGGGTGATGTCCTTTTCTATCATTAGTGTTCTTGCACAATCAACTATTGATTTGTTCCTTCTCTTAACAATCCCATTTTGTTGTGGTGTCCTTGGTGTAGAAACCTGTCTTTTTATACCATGCTCATTATAGAAATTAGTGAATTCATCTGATATAAATTTTCCTCCTCTATCTGATCTTAAACATTTTAGATCCTTACCACTTTGTTTTTCTACCATAGCCTTATACCATTTAAACATCTTGAATGCTTCATATTTTTCTTTTAGAAACATGACTGTCATCATTCTAGACTAATCATCAACAAAGAGAATAAAATATCTATCTCCATAATAACTCTTTGTCCTTATAGGTCCACATAAATCAGTATGGACTAATTCTAGAATATCATGAGATGTATGTGTTTTTCTTTTGAAACTAGACTTTGTCATTTTACCTTTTTGATAATTTTTGCACATGATGTTGTCTAGCTTTGTCATCATCGGTAAGCCTCTTACACTTCTTCTTTTGCTTCTTTTCATCATGTTGTCAAAATTCACATGACACAATATTTTGTGACACAACCATATTTATTCATTTCTAGTCATTAAGAAAGTGGTGTTAGTATCATTCAGATAGAATAAGTTACCTTTAGTTTGTTCACCAGTACCAGTCAGTTTTCCTGATTCATTTAAGATCTTTGCCTTCTTCTTCTCAGATGCTACTCTGTGACCTAAATTATTCAGCTAAGAAACACTCAACAGATTATAATTCAATCCTTTTACCCAATAATCATTTTCACATTTAATCAGGTTATTCAGGATTATTGTTCCTTTACCTTCAACTGGACAAGATGTATCATTTCCCATTCTTACTGTACCACCATTATAATATTCAAAAGTGTTAAAATTTTCTTTGTCACCGGTCATATGGTGAGTGAAATCACTATATATAATCCAGATATCATTCTTACTAACCTTAGATATGAGTGCATTTTATTCATACCTTTCATCTTCATCTAAAACATCCTTCACAAGTACAAATACCATCTCGATGTCATCATCAGGTTCGGTGTTAGTATCTTCATCTTTGCAAGAAGCTAGGTAGCTAGCCTTCTTTCCTTTATCCTTTTAGTCTCAGGTATCCTTTCTTTATGATTGTCAGTAACCTTTGTAATCTTTGTTATAACCTTTGTCATATTTATTCTCAAAAGATCTGTCATTACTTCTGTCATCTTTTCTTTTGTTAGGACATCTTGCAGTAAAGTGTCCAATCTCTTTACAATTAAAGCATACAAGTGGTAACTTGCCTTTGTATTTACCTTTGCCTCTCTGTATTCTTCTAGTTATAAGTGCTTCTATTTCATCTATATCTTCTTCTTCACTTTCACTTTCACTATCCCTTCTAGACGAGTATCTATGATTGGATTTGCTTATTTTCATAGAAGACTTAAATGCAGACTCTAAACTTGGTAAGACACTATTGTCAAAGTTATTTATCTCAAATGAAATCAGTCTACTAATTAAACTATCAAGAGTAACTGTATTGTTTGCTACTGCTCTCATTTCTTGAATAGCAGAAACTCTAGTAGCATATACAGGCAATAAGGTTCTTAAGATTTTACTTACCACTATTTCTTCTTCAAGTATACCTCCAACACCTCATATAGCATTGACTACTTCTTTTATTCTTGTGTTGTACTGTGTGATGTTTTCTCCTTCTTTCATTTTGAGATCATCAAACTTTCCTCTAAGGCTTTCTGCCTTGGCTCTCAGAACATTTGTATCACCTCCATGTACAAGCTTCAATTTGTCCCACATTTTCTTTATAGTTTTGCAATCCTTGACATCTTCAAATTTTGCATCAGAGAGTTAGGAAGAAATCTCTATAACCATGCAATTATGCTCATGCTTCTCTCTTAATTGATCTACTATCAATACTCCTATAGGCAACACATATCCAATATCTAAGTATTGAGTAATATCCTTACCAACACCTTATAAGTGGACTCTTATCTTTCTTTTCCATGAAGAAAAGTTGTCTTTGTTCAACTTGGGCACATCTCATCTGTTCATCTTGTGATCTTTACTTAGGTCTTGAAACCTTGCTTCTAAGAACACAGGCTTTGATACCAATTGTTAGTAATAACTGAGAGGGGGGGGTGAATCAGTGGCCTCAAAAATTATCCTTTAAAATTTAACCACCAATCAATAAACCTTAGATTATTAAGTCCCTACAAGATGCATGCCATGAAATACTAATAATGCTTTAACTGTCTGTTAGCTTTCCTTGTCTATCCTTATTCTCCTTGATTACCGATAAGAAGTAAAACTATTTACCGACACTCAGTAAATATGCAGAGTATACCAATCAATCCATAAATGCATATGTTAAATGTAAAATAGTAAAGTAATAACCATACACACATAACACATAGATTTTAACATGGAAACCCTGTTAAGGGAAAAACCACTAGGACCGGTACCCCAAATTTTCACTCTGATAAAGTGAGCCCTGTTAGGAGCCAACCCTATTAAAGATTACAAACACACTGTTAGGTGTGACCTTATTAGAGGATTTTATACATAGAGGTTGTCACATAGTATCGGGCATCTATTTGCTACCATCCTTGAATCACCCTCCTTCTTAGACTGTCAATAGGCTTTAGGCAAATCTTGCTACCATCCTTGAATCAGCGTTCTTCTAAGACTGTCAATAGGCTTTAGGCAATTTCAATGCTACTTTCATGAATCAACCTTTTTGGCACTCCTTGGGATGTACCTCAATATATAGAATATTTTTAAGTCTTGCTCTCTTAAGAGACTTGATTCTTCAATGGTTAAATTGAAACACTATGACCTATTTCTAATGCAACTTGAGTTGCAGATTTTTAGATCTATTTAAGTACATTACCTCTCTGATCAATGTATCAATTCAATTCTTTGTGCTCCACACTTTCTGCTCTGTGATGTTGTGCTTCACTGTTCATCGGTGTCTGCAGAATTCTTTATCTCTCCTTCAGCTTGATTAATAAGGACTGTATGAAGTTCTTCTTCATCAATTTCTCTTAAGCATCCTCTTTCTATTCACTCCCCTTCCCGTGTATGTGATTTTGGAAATGAATTATGCTTGACTCTTATATATACATGATATTCCTTAATTCTTGATTCTTGATTCTTGGCGTGAAAAATAATCCAGCCAATTTGATTTAAAGCGTGAAAAATAATTTAACCAAATGTACAAATATTCTTTAAATCAATTACTTAACTCTGGTCAAATAAAACAAATAAAACAACCTGTTAAGTCTATCCTTAAGCTCTGCCAGCTAGATATTTTGTCATTTTCTGAACTCTTTGTTCTGTCGGTCAACTTTGCAGTTAGTCGTCGGTGATAACTGCCAGTTCTGTTGGTGTGACTCTAGTTAGCTTTGGGATCTCCGTTTGTCAGGCATCATTGGATTTTTCTCATCGGGCAACTCTATGTTCAGATCGTCAGGTATCACTATGATTTTTCTTCATCAGGCAATACTGTCTTCTTCTCATCTGGTATCACTGTGACTTTTTCTTTGCCTTTACCAATGGTGTGCACTTCATCAGTGTTGTCTGTCACTTAGTGAATACTTGACTTTTATGCATTTCTAAAAGAATAATCTCTATTCCATTGATTCTCTAAAGTCTTTGGCATTATGTACATGACCGTACAGATGATATCAAGTTGACATCAATGACAATACAAACCATTAACTGATTTAATGTCTTGCATCATCTTCAACTTAAAATTATCAAACATTCAATAAGTTACATGTCATCAGTCTTTTCATTATCTTCACTATTGGACTCATCCTTAATAGCAATGTAAACCATTTCATCTTCATCTTTATCACTATCAGAATCTTTAGCAATATAACAAGATTTATTACCTTTGTCCTTGTAGCTTTTGTAGCTTTTGAAATCTTTCTTCCCTTTGTACTTGTTGAACTTTCTCTCACCTTTGTCTTCCTTGTCTGGACACTTAGTAGCAATGTGACCAACCTCATTACATGAAAACAAAATTAATGGCATTCTTCCTTTGTACTGTCCTTTTCCTTTTGCAGCTATCCGTGCAAGTAATGCTTCAATGATTTCCAGATCTTCATCATCAGATTCATCATCATTGTCACTGTCAATCTATTTTCCTTTCATCTTTCCAAGGTTTAATTTAGATTTGAATGCAGACTCAAGATTGGTATGTTTAGGAGAATAATTGTCAAATTTGTCTAACGCAAAAGTTGTTAGTCTTCCAACCAATCTATCTAGAAGTTACATCATTACTGCATCTCATCTCTTCAAAAGCTGAAACTCTAATTGCATATATAGGAATTAAATTTCTCAATACCATGTTGACCACTATTTTGTCTTCAATTGTTCCACCAGAAGCTCTGATTTCACTGACACTTTTCTTGATTATTTTACTGTACTTTGTAATATCTTCTCCTTTCATTTTCATGAGATCAAACTGACCTCTGAGGCTTTTTTTCTTTGGCTCTCTTTACATTGTCATCTCCTCCATGTATAAAATGTAGTTTCTTCCAAATATCATAGGCACTAGGGTAATCCTTGACTTCATCAAATTTGGAATAGCTGAGTGAAGAATAAATATCAATCATCATTATGTTATGATTCTTCATGTCCACCATTTGTTCCATAGACATAGGTCTTGGCTATTCCACATACTTGTGATCTAGGAATTGAAAACCAGTGTCTCCAATAGTAGATAGATGTAGCCTCATCAAATATTTCTATGCAGTGAAGTTGTCCTTGTTGAGCTTGGGGATCTCCCTTCTGTAAGACATCTCTAATATTTAGCTTAGGCCTTTAAACCTTCCCTGAAAGAACCAAATTTTATGAAACCAATTGTTGGAAATGAGTTGAGTAACTGAGAGGGGAGGGGTGAATCAGTTACCACAAAAACAAATCCAAGTCCCTTAGATGTCTTAAAATTTTTTATCACTGTTGCTCGATTAACACAGATATTCTACTGTCAATCGATTAACATAAAAAATATTAAGATATTAACTGTGATTATCCTTTAGTAATTTATTGCAGAAACATAAACCATAAAGAAAATAAAATGTATACAGATAACACTAAGTTTTAATGTGGAAACACAATATGGGAAAAACCACCAATTATAACTAGTCACTATTTTTCACTCTTTTGAAGTGAGCCCTATTAGGAGCCAACCCTGTTAAAGGTTACAATAGCGCACTGTTAGGTGTGAGCCTATTAGAGGATTTAATCACCCAGTAAGGAGTGGCCTTGTTAGAGGTCTTCAAGAACTTCAATGTAGAAATGTCACCTTGTGAGAGGATTTACAAAAGACTATTAAGTCTACTCTGTAAAGAGATTTTGATCACTGCTACAATTGTTAGAGAGTAACAATGGATTGACCTATTTTGCAAAGCCAGTATCTTTGTTGATTTAGATCTCTGCTCTGTCTTTAATTACTTGATCCTCAATGATTGAATATTCTATTACAGTTTTGTATGTTGTCCTCAATCAAAATCACATCTGATTTCTCCTCCACACTTTGTGTCATAAACACATATCTCACTTTCTTACTATCACCAATTAACCATAAAATATAAACTATTGTTAGTCAGCTGCCACTAAAATCATAACTTAGTTAATATTGAAATCCTTTAATGCCTAAGTCAACTCAGTTAGAACTGAAAATCACTTTGGTCTTATTCAATGCCCGAGAGTGCTTGGCATAAACTGACTGTTCTCGAATAGGATTAGGAATTTGTGTAAACATCACTACACTTGTGTAAACATCAATGACAATACAAAATTGAATAATTATCATCAATAGTTACATGTCACCTTTAGGTTTCTGTCTGTCTCTCTGTTCATCGATCAAGTTACTACTCATGTGAAGTCTCTCAATATGATTCTTTGCCTCAAAAAGTTCTCCTTTTATGATCTGATTATATTTCTCCAATTCCAGATACTTGTTCTTGTAGTGTTCAAGTTCACTCTTCATTTTTCCTATCTGAATATTAGCATCCTTCAAGGTTTCTTCAATTTTTTTCTTAGCATCCTTTTCATGTTGAATCTCTTTAGCCATATGTAGTGAAGTAGTTTCATAATCAAGATTTAAGGTATCTTTCTCTTTCTCAAGCTACATTATCTGATTATAATTATCATTGTCTGAATCCTCTTTTATCTTAACCATAAGATATTTTCTCTAACTTCTAGAAATTTCAAGCTATTCTTTTAGTTTCTTAATGAATCCCTCTGCTCTTCTTAATTTGAATTTCAAGTCACCAGTCTCTGCTTTATCTTTGTCAAGATCTTCAAGTGCTACTTCAAAGTTTTCTTCCAAGCTTTCATAATCCATCTCGATCTCCCTTAAACTATCAAACTTTCTTTCCAAGGGCCAAAAGCTCTGATACCAATTGTTAGGATTAAGTAATACTGAGAGGGGGTGAATCAGTATTACAACACTTTAAACATGAACTTAATAAACTCCAACTTAACCATATAATTATTAAAATGAAAAGAACATAAGAACACAACACATAACTCATAACATCATGAATTATTGTCAAGGAAACCCTGGCCAAGGGTAAACCCTGGTGGGGATGGTACCCACAAATATGCACTAAAAGTATAATGTCCCTATTAGGAGACCTAGCCCTGTTAGGAGATGAATATTAAATTAGTACATTTCCCTGTTAGGGGAATAAAAAACCATGTTAAAGGTATACTGAGCACACTTCTCTTACAATTAGAAATAGTTCTGTTATAATCAATTCTCAGTAGTGAACATTACAAGCATCAACTATTCTTAGATAGTTCCAGTTGTAGCTCACATCTGTCTTACATCACAATGCATCCATGCATTCCATCTGCTTCATATCATCTCATCACTTCTCTACTTCTCTTTTTCAAAAAAACTCTTCAATATGTGTGTGTGTGTTGCATCATTCAGTTGGCTCTCTAATACATTAAAAAATAGAACTAATATATACTTAAATAGTAAATAAAAATTTTGCGACCTTATACTACCAAAGAATAGGTAATACACAATCACAATCCAACTTAGCACATTAGGCATCCATGTCATACTCCCACAATCATCGCGTCTGTTCACATGCCCTATATCCATGTTACTCTATCTTCACATGACTTCAAGATATTATAACTCTTTGTGATCATCACAAAAACTCAAGCGACCTTACCAAAAGGTCATACATACTCCAAAATGTCTTCCTCTAAGCTCGCATGTCCCCATGCATCATATACTATCTTCGCTATCCAAAATTGTATTGCTATA
Organism: Thuja plicata; assembly: GCA_018584345.1. Lineage (NCBI taxonomy): Eukaryota > Viridiplantae > Streptophyta > Pinopsida > Cupressales > Cupressaceae > Thuja > Thuja plicata. The sequence goes on along the minus strand of MU224951.1, from coordinate 18,054,961 downwards.
CTATGTATTTCTATTTTATTGTACCTAGTCATTTTTCTATCTGTATATCCAAAACTATAAACAACTTCAAGCGATCATCATTCCATATGTGTTTCCATAAATAACAACCCTCAAGTGTATCATATCACTCCAATAAATACATCGCTTGCCAAAAAAATCATATTCCCTTCCATCATGAGATTAAGAGATAGCCATGTTGCACCAAGTCTCTATATCATAAAGAATATTCGATCTTGATTGTGAGATTAGGAGACAAGACGAAAGGCACATGGGCTAATAATACTTAAGTGGCATGAAAAAGGTAACTTGAAAATATAATGGGACACAAAGACTTAGGGTTTAAGGGTTTATCATGAAAATGACACAAGGGTTTAAGCACAGAGCATTAGGGCTTATGAGACTAGGGAAAAAAATACTTGGAAAAGCCTAGAACCATGAAGAATTTTGTCAGTGCTAACACATAAATCTTCTACTATTATGGATACATACTTTTCTTCCACTATTCTATAACACTAAATACATTCTTATATCCCAATATTATATAACATTGCATACATACTTATCCTCTACTACTCTATAGGTTCAGAAGCACTAACATGTCTAGCACATAACCTCACTTCTTTTCAGACCAAAATCCTTCTTCTAGTTAAAAGACATACCTAAACATGTCATAAAAATACATCTAGACCACAATATTTGAGAAAACACCACAAACACCTTCAGACTAGAGTGTTTGACATCAATGACAATAGGAAACCAAACATATATTTCCAACAATCTCCCCCTTTGTTATTTATGGAAAATAGCCACCAAAAATATTTTACTAAGATATCAATCATTGTCGACTCTCCCTTACTAAAATAACCAAAATATTTTTTAATACATTCCAAATAAACATTTTCCTTATCTTTCTTCCCCTTTTACATCAAGGAAAAAGGCCAAAAACATACTTACCACTACACAACTCTAAAAACAACCACCAACATCAGTCCAGAAAAAGAACTCAGAAAGATTCCCTTGGATAGATGCACCACTCTAATGCACCAAGCTAGAATAAGGAGTGGCAAAAACTCCAAGATTCTCCCAAAGAAACTCAAAAGTATCACGACCATATGATGGAACATATCTCCATCAATCTTCAATCCTCCTGATTAACTCAACATAGTAGGCATATTTTCAACTGACATATAAACTTCATCTGATGAGATAGGAGAAGCAACATTATTTTCATTAGCAACAACTTAAACATTAAGTTCTATAGTTTTATTTTGTTCATCAATACCTTTCTACTCTTCCTCTTCACCTTCACTTAGAAAAATCACTGGAGTAGAGAATCACTCTAGACACATCCATCTAATACTCTTTTCTTGATTAATAGAGGACACAAACTCTCTATACATCTTTCTCATACTTTTTCCTTTATCTTTCTCTTTCCCTTCACCAAAAACAACATATAGCTCCACCACAACTTTAATCCTTGTAGCACCAGTATCCTTTGGAGTCTTAATAATGCTCATACATTCCTCCCTAGTAATTTCATAGGAAAACATAGTTTCCCAAAAAATTTAGACTCTACCTCTTCTATGTAGCATAGATTCTTATCAATGTAGAAGACAACATCATCTTTAAAACCAATCAATTTCCTAGAAGAAAATGAGTTCCATAGGCTCATTGTATCCTTCAACTTATCAAATAATATTCTACAATCAATAACATATTTATCCAAGTTATTCAAATGAATCTTATTTTGAGAGTCATTAAACATCATTTATCCAATGCATAAATGAACACAACTTAATATATACAATCAATGAAAAAATAAAACAACTAATACACTTCTTACATAACCATACAGTCGCCATTATAAACCACAAGATAAAAATATTACCTCTGTAAAATCCTTCAACCCTTATTGCATGCTAATAAGATACTCAACACCCATCCTTGAGGGGGGAAATAAATTTGCATGAAAAATCCCCCTCAGAACCTGCATTTTGAGTCATTTAGTAGAGGAGGAAACAACATCCAAAATAGATGTCAAACCAACTTTAGAAGCATCTTTTATTCTCTTCACTAAACATGTCTTGTTCTTTTCTTTGAGTCTTTTGCAATCATTAAACAATCACCCTTTTTATCCATACTTTTTTAAAGCCTTGTAATATATCATGTCATGTTATAGTTATAGAAAACCATACCATCCTTTTTTTCATTTTTGTAGCTTCATTATTCTCAACATTGATGCAACAATACAAATACACATTGAATTTATTAATACTTCTATTCACATTCACTCTATTGAAGTTATTATAATTTCTAATCATATTTAATCTATTTTTAAATTGAACTTTCTTATGTCCAAACTTATTGCAATGATAGCATCTTCCACTAAAACATAACTCCTTTTTTTACTTCTACATTCATTAAATCTATGCCCTAATTTATTACAAGAAAAATAGACTATCAAAAGATGAATACTTGGAATGAATAGGGGGAGGTCTCCTATTAATCATCTCCTTTCTATCCTTTTCCTGCATATGATCTGCCAAATTATTTTAGTCTTTCACCTACTTCTGATTTACCAAATCCTTTTAACCTTCCACCTACCTTAAATCTATCAAAACCCATTCAACTTCCATCAATATTTTTGGTTCATCCTTTCTTTCCTCATTGTTCTTTAGTAATGTAGAATCTACTTTGTCTTGTTCAGTTCCTTGGAAAATTCATCTTCCCATCTTCCATTGCATTGAATTAGAAAACATGGTTTCTCGCATCTATCTTCAATATAATAGATATTCCTATAGGTCCTAAAATATTTTGCAACCCCTTTTCCAGTCTATTTAATTTTGATAACACAACCATCTCTTTTGAACATAACTTCATAAACTTTCTTACACATTTTACTAACACTTCACTAATTATGATTCAAACCTTCAACATAATAAATATGACTAGTTCTATGCTTACACTAAATTGAAATAGTTTCAATGAATTTGATTTATGCACTTTATTATCTTGGAAATATAATTGCTCCACCATAAAACTCTTCAAACTTGATAAATCTTCTCTTGTCTCCCTTCATGTGATTTTAACATTCAAAATCTATAATCCATGCACTTGCAACAAATTTAGCATGTAATGTGATCTCTTTTTTATTTTGTGAAATAGCCAAAAATATAAATTCATCAATTTTTTCATTAGTATCATCATATTTAGATAACTATTCCTCCATGGAACATAAGATCTTTTTATCCTTTCCTTTAAAATTTATTCTATGTGATTTATTTTTTGTATCATCATCTTTTGATTCACTATGATATTCCTTATAATTGAAATCATTAGAAATTTTTTCCTATCCTTCAACAATTAAAGCACTTAAGAGGTAGCTTAACTTTGTATCTACCAATGCCTTGCCTAAATCTTATTGAAATTGATGCTTTGCCTAAATAGTTATCTGAAGATGAGGATACTAATGAAACATCATTCACACAATCTCTAGAATGCATACATGCCCTCCACTATTCTGAATACATACTTATCTTTTACTTTTCTATAACATTGAGTACACATGTGTCTTTCACTATCATGTAGCATTGAATACTTACCTGGATTCTACTATTCTATAGGTTCAGAAGCACTAACATGTCCACACACAACCTTGCTTCTTTCCGGACCAACATCCTTCTTTTGAACAAAATATATACTTGAACATGTCATCAATAAATACATTTAGAGCACAGTTTTTGAGAAAACTTCTAAAACACATTTGGACTAGAGTGTTTGAGATCAATGAAAAAAAAACAAAAAAAAAAACATATATTTCAAACATCACAAGGATGTAGGTAATATTTCTACTGACTACTTGCTTATTATCCATACATCTACAAATATTTTAAGCATTCATCTTGAACAATTGTGGAGATGTGGATGGATAACTAAAGGCTTTTAATTAGCATGTGCTTCAAGTTATGACTAAAAGGTGGTCATTCTTATGTAATTAGACATACTTACGAACATTGACACATTGAGGATTAAACAAACTAACCGTGATCAAATACCTAGAAAAATAATAATTGACGAGAAAATTATCCCTAATGGATGGGGCTGATAAAAAAATATTTCAAGGGGACAAATGAAAACAACTTAGAAACTTGCAACCGGTTATATTAGGTCATCAATAGAACATAAAAAAATGAACCTAGGGAAACCAAGAGGATAAAACACTTAGATAAATTTCAATACCATACTAAGAAATGCATGGACCAAGGGTGAAAACCAAATTTCAAAATACTTCTTAATTTTAGTCCTAACACCACCCTTTTCCATTGAAGTAAAAGGAGAAGAAAGGAAGCTAAAATGTCATGTAATTCAAATTAGAGATGATTTTAAAGAAGATTTCATAATGCTCAAAAAACATAGAAGCTGAAATTGAGGAGAAAAGAAGTAAAGTACAATTTCATTGAAAGTTGTATTTCTCTTAGAGGGAGCATTTCTTAGTGTCATTTTTTCTCGTGGTGAGAACTTGTTGTTGGTCATCAATGAAAGTGTGGGAGATTATAAAATATTATGTTATAATTGATGTCAAAAGATTATTCAAGGGTATATACAATTGTACATGTATTATCATTGTCTTTCCCTTGATTTCAAGTACCCAAAAGATACAATAATGATAGTTACTATCATGTCATGTCACATAATTTTATGGTCTAGATGGAGAAAAGAAATTTTTTCGTTGGAAGAAAAGATAGATGATATAGATGAAGACCAATCTATTCAATTTTTTGAGTAGGAGAAAAGAAGGTTTTGATGAGGCCCCAAAAACTGGTACATATCAGATTTCGATGGGAATATGGAACCCCTACAAGATGAATAGCTAGAACAGATTGCACAATATAGGACAACAACCCAAAGCCATCAGATTGATGAAATCATTACAACATAAAACAATCAATTTACAAGCTACCCCAAAAAATACAATACCTACACCTTAAATCATAGAGACACTCTCCCTATCAAGGAGATCCTTGGGGTTTTGAATGGTACCCAAAACCATATCTTTGGGTTTTTTTGTGGCTCCGAAAACCATGGAAACAAATAGCCTCAAATGAATGAACATTAGAAAAACTAGTTGAAACCATAAATTTGGGTTTTAACATGACTCCCAAAACCAATAGAGAGGGTTTTACCATGGAACCCCAAACCATATAAATGTAGGTATCATATATTTCCCAGAAGGGAAAAACCAATCTCCCTATGAAACTCCCATCCACCTCCATAGAAGGGGATCCCACCTCAATAGGATCAATACGAGATAAAGTTGTCCTTCACAAAATCCACTTCCAATACCATCCCTCCTTCCAGTAGAAAGACAGAAGAGAGAGACAATGATTTCCATAGTCAAATCCACCCTCAAAGAACATCACCACCTCAATAGATCTCAGGTTCACCTCAATAGAAAATGAGAGCAGAAGAGGTAGAAAAAAGTGCTTAGTCTTCCAACAAAGCCATGAAAGGAACCTCATTAGAGTACTCTAAATCATCAGAAAAGATAAGTACATGAATTCACCCCAGGTTAGAGAAACCCCAAAACCTAAAAATCTCCAAAACCAAAAACAACCAACAGCCAAAGAGGGCCCTTGAAAATTTTCAGCATCCACCATCTAGAAACAACCACAAAAATGAGCAAAGCTCACCTTAATCTACAAGAAAAAACAAGAAAAAGAACATGAGAGTAAGAGAGTTGCAACTCCAATCATGACCGAGAAAACACTACTAGAGAAGAAAGCTACACCCAAGAACAAGGGTGAGTCCCACCCCCAAAAAATAGATTTCTTCAAGAAACATGAAGTAAAGCAGACAGAGGCCCACCTAGCAGCTACAACTACATAAGATAACACATTTAAATGCCATGGCCTAGCAAAAAAACTAAATTTTACCTTACGCATCCACAAAGAAACCCCAAAAAGAGAGTTGTCAAAATCCCCCAAAATAGAGGGACCAAAAAATATTGAACCAAGCCCTCGCAGAAAGGCACTGCCACCAACTATTTCCCCACAAACAAGAAAGAAAAACACACCCTCAAGAGACAACCAGCCATAAAACCAAAAAAAAATTGAAAAGCCACAGATGAAGGGCATCTTGGAGAAAAACAATGCTTCAAGAACAACCAACTATGCAACAACAACCACAAGATAAGACTAAGAAAAGCTCCATTGATGTCCAACAAGTATCCAAAATTCATCATAAACCCACAAGCTCCACAAACTACTATTGAACAGCTCACCACCAAATGCCACAACAAAAAAATAGAAATAAGAAAGAATGAGCCATAAAATACCCAAATGAATCCACCCATAGAACCCACGATCATGAGAGAGAGAAACTACCAGAAGGGAGGTCAACACCAGAGGAGACTACCAAGTAGAAGGAAGGAGCTCAAAATGGAAGAACATAGTCAAAGACTCCTTCCAAAGGCCCCGCAAACAAAAACCACGCTGTCACTAAGTGGGATGCAAGAAAAGCACCAAATAGTAGACTACATAGCCCCAAAAAAACATAACACCCAACCCCCAAAGCGGGAGAAGGGGGACACTTTCTAGCAGCAACACCAAACCACCAAACTCCACCCTTGGCATCCTGCAAAAATAACACACAAAACTCCCACCAAAACAACTCACCACACCAAAAAAAAGGAAGAAGATGCATAGAAGGAAGAGACACCACGCTCCCACAAAAAAGGCACCAAATAGTAGAGTACCAAAGAAAATAGACAACCCAAAAAATACCGCCACCTCATCAGAATCACCATCTTCATCTCCTACTTTTAAATCCTCAAAGGCCTATACAAAACTACCCATATCTCTACCTGAAACCCTCACATTCAAAATGCAAAGTGTGCTCTCTTTCCCACCCATGAATTGGTAATTCTAGTTTTATTCCATGAGTTTTCATTTCTTGTTACCAATCTATTCAATTTTCATAGGTGAAGTTCAAGAATAAGTAAAGTTAACACCAAGATTAACCACACTAAGACCTATTCTTAGTCTATTCTAGTATTCCAGATGAATGCACCAAAGATAATTCTCTATACACTTGTTGGATGAAGCATATAGATGTTCATTGGGGTTAGTATATTTTGTGTTGGGTAATGCAGATCGTGTTCCTATTTTTGGAGTTGTGTATTGGCTTTATAAATGAGCTAACTACACGTTTGATTAAGAATCCTGCAAATGGTTAAATTGCACATATTAGTAAATGTGTTTGAGACTAACATGAAGAGTTAATTATTATTGGAATACACATACAATAATAATCAAATTGATTCCAAGGAGTGAGTGCACCATGGATCATGTATGAAGAAAACTAATAGCTAGACAAAGTTGGGCAAACTAACTAGTTAATGTGCAAACTCAATTGAAGATCCCATACAAAGTGTGAGGGTGTTTAGGAGTATTTAAGATCAAGAAGATGTTGTGAGTTTAGTCTTTAAGTTATACATAACATATCTTTGGTATATCTATGTACTTGAGATTGGTGTCTCACATTATGAGTTGGTGCTCAGATCTTGGATAAGGGGATTGGTACATCCTATGAGTTGGTGCATGAAAATATCATTGGGGATTGGTATATGTAGTAGGTTGGTGCCTATCAAATATTGTAAGTTCTTTGATATCTTTTGTGAGGTTGTATTTGGAAAATAGATTTGGAAGAAAATGTTAGAGTAAAAATGGTATTTAACTTAATTAATTTAATAATATTGATTAATTAATTAAGTCACCTTTTTTTATTTTCTCACCTAAGATAAATTTAGGAAGCTTTAGTTTACATTTAATAAATTATTTTTATTCTATGCATGCATGCATTTAATAAATATTTTATTCTATGCATGCATGCATTTAATAAATATTTTATTCTATGCATGCATTCTTTCTGATTTTACCATTTTACGGGGTTTTTTGCTAGTCAAAGTCAACGGTTTTTTTGTGCCTTCTTAAGGGAATAACTTGTGCATCTGGGCTCTATTTTATGAAAATGAATAGGTGTTGGAAAGATTTTTCAGTTCTCTTTCCAGATGTGTAGTCAATTTCATCAGATTTTTGACCAGGTACACAAAGATCAGACATTAGTGCTTTTTTATTGTTTGCACTTTTCTTCTTTTCAATTTGTACTAGGGTTTGGGTTCTTGTATTGTGGGGGGCATTTTTTACTCTATTTCACATTGAAGGGTCTTCCTATGTGTCTTACTCCACATAATTATCACAACTAGAATGCACATATTGTTGGCATGTTGACTCCTAGGGAGTATATGACTTGTTTTGTGTTGTCATTATGGCAACAAATTCATATGAAATTTTCACAGCAAACTTAGTAGTGAAAATTGACAAAGTATAGAAGACAATACATAACAGAGATACACAGATGATCAAAGCACTAGCGCACATGCGTATGGTCGATTAAGACTAAGCTCCTTCAGACATAAGCTCTATGATATGTTTTTATGCTTGTACCCTATACACGCATAGTATGGAATGTCAATACAGATAAGTTACAGAAAGAACAAGTACACCAGCAGTTCAGAATATAGAGTATGGAGCTGACTTTAGGTTTTTGATGAGCGTGTAATATTTTTTTATGTAAAGGCTAAGCGCCTATTTTAGTAAGTTTGTAACCATGTATTAAACATTATTGTAAACATGCTTAAGCCAATTTGTTTGGAAGCGATTGTGTATGTTGTTTTTGGACCAACTAAGGTCTTGTTTATAGTCGCATCTATTCAGACATATATATATATATATATATATATATATATATATATATAATGAAAAGATATATTTGAGGTGTTGAAGAAATATGTAGAGCAGAGAAATGTAAAGATGTCAGCATGAGATAGAGCCCTTAAAGAAGATAAGAGCATAAGCGCATAACCGGAACTAATCAGACATTTGTGTCATATACAACAGTTCACTTTTGGATATAGTGCATATCTATTCTCAGGAGGTTGTAGCCTTCTATCTCATTGAGGAGTGAGCTCTTGGATAGTAAGTCCTCACCCCTAACAGGGTTGTTTGTAAAAGACTCCTAACAGGGTCAGGCCTTTAACAAGGTCATTGTACTTGCATTGTAAAGACTGCTCCTAACAGGGCAAAGGAACTTTAATAGGTTCATTATACTAGTGCAATATTTGTGGGTACTAATTCCCACCGAGGTTTTCCTCTAATCAAGGTTTCCCCGTAATAATATTATGTGTTATGTGATCTTGTGTTAAGCTTCAAGTGATATATAATTGATTTATGTTTAAAGTTTCTAAAATAGAATAATTAGTTAAACACTGATTCACCCCCCCCC
>MU224951.1:18010568-18037773 GCA_018584345.1 Thuja plicata | reverse complement strand
AAACACTGATTCCCCCCCCCCCCCCCCTCTCAGTGTTTCCAACACACAAGACCCACCTTCTCATGTCAAGGGGGTTATGGTCTTGTTTGGATGAGGTTCAACTTAGTTAATTCACCCGTTTGAGGTCATGCACCACATGAATATAGTGGATGAGGCCATGGGAATAATTTCCTTGAATATTTCAGATAGTCTTTTGTTTCACCTCGAGGGTTGCACTACACCTCGGGACATGTGGACCAAGTTTCATGATATTTTTGGCACCATTAATTACTTTTGAGCTCTTCAAATTGAGGCATAGTTGACCTCTTTGGCACCTGATTATTTTCTATCTATTGAGGATTTATTGATAAAATTCAAATCAGTGCGATCATTGTTACAGGATTTTGGTAAGAATAAAACATACATCAAGTGTATATATACTTGATTCTCTGTAAGCTTTGAGGTTCATTTTAGGTATTTTCTTCTACCTTCTACTCCACCATGGATGCTTTGGGTCCACTATTTTTCATGCCTACCTATGAGGTATTTTATGATTAGTTGACACATGAGAAATCCAAGCTCACATAGTTGGATGCTCTTCTAGGGAAAAAAAGCCGAACATTGGTAGCTCATAAATCTCTAGCACAGGAGTAGAAACATAAGTCAAACCATAGAGACTAGGAAGGATTCTAGTTCTCAGCACTTTCCCACCTTCTCCTAAGGGGAAAATCAAAGACAAAAAAGGCATAATTGTGATTAAATTATAAAAAGTCAAATCATGGTGCGTTTCATTTCTATGAGAAGAAGATAGATGGATATGCAAAATAGGTTTCAGATTTGACAGCTCTTCTTATGAAGAGAAAATTTGATATTCCTTCTTCTTCTACTTCTCACATGTATTCTTCTTCTTCATCATTCTAGAAAGATGGACAAGACAAAGGAAAGGGTCATGCATTATGTACAACTATTGGTCCACTCTTCTAGATGACTACTAGATTCAAGTGCTTCACACCATATGGCATCTTCTTAGGATTTATTCTCATCTTTTGAGGCTTCCCCTATCCCACACATTTTGATGGGGAAAACCACTTTTATGGTCCTATATGTGGGAAAAGTCATATTGACATTGATGATGGTACATTCAATAATTTATTATGTCTTCCATATTTGTCCTCTAACCTTCTCTCTATCTATCAGATTACTCACAGTGGGACATGGAAGACAACTGATTTCACACAATATTTAGTGAACATCAAAGACACTGAGATAGACAATATTATTATAATAGGGAGATTTGATCATTCTTCCTGCTTGTACTCTTTCTCTCATTTTAATCCATCATCTCCACTATTAGAGAAGTGTTGTCTTTCTTCATGAGAGCCTATTGAGGTGAATTCAGGTCACTTGAACTTATGTGTTGTTCCTAAGACAAGTGTTGTGATTTATACACCTCCACCCCCTGTTGAGTTTTCACTTGTTCAATAGGATTCCTCTTCAACTTTACCTGACATTGTAGCTCCATGCATCAAGCCACCTATTGCAGTTGTTGAGGACAGATCAGAGGAGATAGGATATTCATCTCCTGTCATATGACAGATTCAACACATCTGTTATCCCACCTTCATTGGAGATTCTATTATAAGATTATCATGTGTTCTCCTTTGAGCATCAGCTAGCCCTTCAAGTTTTACCCCACATTCAAGACATTCATCTTCTTTGTTTGTTTCCTTTGTTTCTTCCTTGTTGGAGCCTCATTGGTCTATTGATCGACAAAGGGGCTCTATCATTCTTAGGGGGTTTTGGAGTCTCGATCGTCTCTCATGGGGGTTGTTTGTACTTATGGTCTTGAGAGATTCTCTTAAGACATTTATTTTATCTTTTTTTTCCATCTCTTTATGGAGATGAGTTTATTCCCACTAGGCTTTCTCCTTTTTCTCCACTTTACAAAGATTTGGTTGTGATTGAGTACCTCATCAGGCCTTGTTGTCAGGACCCAAGTTTGATTTCTTGTATGTAGTTGTATTTAGGCACTTAGCCTTTTAGCTACTCCTTAAATTTATCTTAAGGGGGGGGGGGGGGAGTGTTAGAGTAAATGGTTTATTTAACTTAATTAATTTAATCATATTGATTATTTAATTAAGTCATTTTTTTATTTTTTCACTTAAGCTAAATTTAGGAAGCTTTAGTTTGTATTTAATAAATTGTTTTTATTTTATTCATGCATGCATTGAATAAATCTTTTATTTTATGCATGCATTCTTTAGGGTTTTATTTTAGGGTTTTGATCTCCTTTATTAAGGATTGATCTATTTGTAATTCTTATTGTGATAAATTTAGTCTCATTTATTCCTTCATTCCAATTGTTTATGCACTTTCTTATTTGAGGGTTTTCTCTTATACATGGCAAGTTATTTGCATGTAGGTGACTATTGGGCTGATGGAAATTCACCAATTATGAATTCTAACAGAAACTATTCTCACTTCCCACCGTGGGTTTTCCCTTCTGGGTTTTGATGTAAATCTAGGGTTCTTTGAGTAGTTGTGTGTATGCTCGTTGCTCAATTATATATGTGATGCTTGGAGAAGTTATTAATGATAGTTAATGTTAAATTAGATTTGAATAGGCATATTACAGATTCACTCCACCCCTTAAAAGGAAATAGACATAATGTTTCCCATAACCAATAGTAACTAAACCAAATATGAAATAATCATTAAAAACCTTACGATTGTGATTTGATGTAGTAAAAAAATTAAACATGCTTTTTAAATGATGAAAGAGCTTAATAACATATATTTAAAAGCAACAAATAGAGTTATTTTTTGAAGACTATACTTGATGATCCAATTTTATATTCTAGGATTAGATTTGAAACTAATAATTTCTAGTAAGTGATAGACTTTAAATTTTTTTTCCTTTGGGGATCAATCCACTTGCAAAACTTATCATAATCCATAGATTTGATTTGTATATAAAGAAATGATCCACATGCAAAACTTATCCTAATCTATAGATTTGATTTTATATAAAGAAATGATCCACACACAAAACTTATTATAATCTATAGATTTGATTTGTATATAAAGAAATGATCCACACATGCAATACTTATTATAATCCATAGATTTGATTTGTATATAAAGAAATGATCCACACGCAAAACTTATTATAATCCATAGATTTGATTTGTATATAAAGAAAATGATCCACACATGCAAAACTTATCCTAATCCATAAATTTGATTTGTATATAAAGAAATGACCTGAAAAAACTTTTTTTTTTTTCCTTTGGATCTCCTCACCTTAATGCTTGAAAATTATATTTGAAAAGTAGAAGACAGTGATGAACACCTTCAAGAATATACTAAAATAAGATTATTTCCTTATGCCAAATACATGGTCTAAATTAATAGTTTCAATCATTCGACATATCAAACAACCATGTAATGATGACATTATAAAATGCTCCTATAATTAATGAAATGTAAATCAAAGAATGAGTATTTAAATGATTGTGAGATCATATTCCATACTTAGTTATTTCAATCATAATAAAAATACACTAGAATTCTTTAATGAGACAGTCAAACTTAATGTTTGAAGGGAAGGCAGCCATGTGAGAGCGTTTTAAGTAGCCTTGTCGGTTGAGACGTATTAGCTTTGAATTCAAATCGACGACTATTCCCATTTTCCGCACTGGTACCCATATTTTCCTGCCATCTCTTCACAATAATTGTACTGAACTGACATTTCCTTCCGTTAAAGATATATGATTCATGAACTGTGTTGAAATGCAGGAAAATAAATGATTTCATGTTTTATTCACACGTTGAAAATCACAATTCTGGATTTAATGGAGAAAAGGAAGAGAGATTAGTGAAAGTAGAGTGACAGTCAGGTCTGACCAACCACGAAGCTTCGGTGAGCACGTGCTTAACAGTGACAATGGAACAAAGAGAGCAATTTTGGCTTAGCTTCCTCCCATCTCTTGGATGCATATGTATTGTCTTGCATATTGTTGGGAGGGAGATGTGTACGTTTGTTTTGTTTCACCTTCTCAGCTTATATTGAGCATCAAATCTTAGTGACTGATGTTTCTTTGATGTCTATTAACATAATATTTAAGTTTGATTAAATATAACAATAAAACTTGCTAGATTTGGTGAGGCAAAATCACTTTTGTAAATAGTAGTTCTATAATGGTATAACAATTCATTTATGAGACTATGTGACTTTGTTTGGTAATGGAATAGTTTTGTCCATTTTGTGTAGGAGAAAGAATTTAATTTTCTAAGTTTTTGTACAACATCATTTGATCCTGAAAAACATGATTTTGATTCTTAAGCACTTATTCATATTATCAAGGGTGAGCCAACGATTGTCTTGACTGATTTTTTTTTAATCAATGTGAATTTTTAAAAATGGTAAATAATATGTGAGAATTTTTTGGATCGACATTATTGACCATGAATAGTCAAATACAATAAAGAAAAATATCTCCATATGATTTTTGAGATTATAGTGAGCATCAAATCTTAGCGATTAGGGCTTCTGATGCCTACTAACATTTTATCAACTGTATGATTTTATGATTTATAGATTGTCAAAATCCAAGTCATCTTGAGTTGTAGCCGTAGATGAGATCCATCTAAAACATTGGAACATTTTACATATGACCTTCCAAGTCTCATGAAGGCCCAACATAGTGTTTAAACATGATAACAATAAAACTTGGTAGATCTAGCAATGTAAAATCATTTTTATAGATAGCAGTTAAAATTTTGCATAACAATCCATTTACGTGACTACTTGACTTTGCAAGAATTTGGTAATTGAATAGTTTTGTCTAGCTTAAGTAGAAGAAATAATCTAATCCTCCAAGTTTCATTACAAAATAATTTGACCCAAAAAATTATTTGGATTCCCAAACACTTATTCATATGCTAAGGGAGAACTAGCGATTGTGTTGATTGATTATTTTTTAATCAATGTAAACTAGAAAATTATTAAAAAATATGTGAGAATTTTTGGATCAACATTATTAGAGCATAGTTAAATAAAATAAAGAAAATTGATCCTATCTTATTTGTGAGATGATAGTGAGCATCAAATCTTAGTGATTTGGGTTTTTGATATCTGCTAACATTTTATCAAGTGTACAATTTTATGATCTATAGATTGTCAAAGTCCAAGTCATCTTGAGTGGTAGTTATAGATGAGAACGATCTGAATAATTGGAACAATTTACATATGACCTTCCAAATATCATGAATGACCAACATAATGTTTAAACTTCATAACAATAGAACTTAGTAGATCTGACGACATAATCAATTATGTAGATAGTAGTTTAAATTTTCTATAACAATCCATTTACAAGACCACTTGACATTTCAAGCACTTGGTAATGGATTAGTTTAATCCATCTTATGTAGACGAAACTATATAATCCCCAAGCTTTTGTACAAGATCATTTGTACCAAGCACTTATTCATATGATAAATGGTGAACCAATGTTTGTGTTGATTGAGAATCTTTTAATCAATGTAAACTTCAAAATGTTGGTACATAATATAAGACAATTTTTGGATCGACGTTTTAGACCACGATCGAATAAAATAAAAATGACCCTATCTCGATTAAGAATCATAGAAGATGGTATAAAGCATTCATCTGAAAACTCCCTTACAAATTTTCATACAATCATTTATATTTATTTACAATAGAATGAGGACATATCAAATTTACTCAAAAAAATTTAAAAACTAGTATTGAAATAAAATAATACCTAAACATCTAAAACAACAATACTTAAAAAAACATATTAAAAAATGTAAAAACTAGTATTATAGATTTTATATACATATTAAATTTGTTATTACATTGTTTTGAAGAGATTCTAAAAGGGGCATATTTTAATTTATCTATGACAAAATTAAAAGGAAAGAAATTAAATAAATTTTATGTTAAATAAATATATGAAATAAAAGTATATATAGACACAAGCTATTATTTTTAAAATAAAAATTATAAAATTTAAATACTTTAGTAATATAATTTTTATATAAATATGTGGAATAAAAAACATATGCACATATAATAAGTTTTATAACCTTTTATGAAAATAATAAATTTATAATTTTTTCTTTTAAAAATAAATTTCATATATAAACTTTATATAAATTCAAAATTTAAATAAACTATAATACAATACTTATATTTTGATTGTCTCAACATCGTCAAGCTCTTACATGGTCTTATTTTGCATCATGGGTTCTTGTAAGGTCCTATTTTTCTTTATGTTCTTGTGATTGCAAACCAACTACAAACTCAAAGCTACATGTAATGAACTCCTAGATCACTAGAATGAGTCTACAACTTAAAATTTTAGCTATAGAGGAGAAGTGAATTTTGAGCCATTGATTTGGTAACGTATCTATCCATTCATTCTTACATATTATAAAAAAATGAATTGTATTTGTTCATCATTTATAATATTACCATTCATTTTCAATAGTGAAAAATCAAAACTAAAGCACAATAAATTACACTTCAATGATAATTAAATTCCAAATTTAATGAAACCATAAGATAATATATACTTTTGCTTCTAAAAAATAAAAGAAGGTAATTTAACTTTAAATATAAATAAATAATTACAATACTAAGCTAAATAAATTTTTGGTCTTACAAATGCTTAGGATAATTTAGATTCTCGCCTAATTTTTATTCCTTGAATGGCTTCAATGAGTGAAGGTTTCTTAACATGAAGACAAAATATGCCTTAGCATGGGAGGGATGAGGGTCAATGAGGTCGCAAAAAAGTGGCAATGATGGAAAGTATATGCCCCCTTGAGAAAGTGGCACACAAATCGAAGGGTCATGCAAATTTCTCAAAAAATGAAGAGAAGGGTATAGAATAAGAAAGGGACTTAAAAAATTAGTGCCTTGGTGGGAAAGGAGTAAGAATAAAGGTGGACAAGGGATGAGTGGGAGTGAGAAGATTATAGGGGTTGGGGGCAAGAAGGGTGGTATATATAGGCTATGGGGGGTCTATAGGAGGTCATTTGTGCACTCTCTTATTGAAAATTAAAGGAGCCCAAAGAGAAGGAAGACAAGATGGTAACATTCCCTTTCATGATTAGCGCAATGAGCGAGTTTAATGGTTCTGGCAACCTCTTGAGCATGGAGAGATGGTAAGTGACCTATCCCACTATGTGAATTTATAGGTTATGTGTATTTATTTCTCATAAATAGGGGGAAATGATTGTGGGCCTAAGATGTTGATCAATGAGTTGCTATATCCATCTGGAGATCGACATATGTGTCTAGCAATAGGCACCAGTGTAAATGCTAAAGTAGAGAAAATGGGGACTTAGTGCATGTGTAGACATTAATCGTATGATTGACATCTCCACTTCGCTAACAGGGTGAAAAAAGTAGGTTTAGGGTATGGCTTCTTCAACTTTTGACATCTGTGTCTTTTGGTACATGTACCTAAGGACCAATGTCTTTACCAAGGAAGATCCAAGAGGTACAATCTGACAATAGGGTTATAGGAAGGCTTTGTATGAGCAACGAGCTCCCTAGTAGGTAAAATATAGATAAGGCTAAGATGATATTTTCTCCTAATAGGCACGTAAAAGGTAGGGGTTGGTGAAATGGTTTAGCTTATGATATAACAGGAAGTAGAAAAGTGTTATGGGTAGATGCAGTCATAGTTGCCACCATATGAGTCGAGGGAGCACTATTTTGATGCAATGACTCTATAAGATTAGCTAGAGTAGGAGGAGGTGGAGTTTTTGGGAGCTATTGGATTAGATTCTTTGAGTGAGTGGTTGTGCATTTGTGTGCATAATTACTTGACCATGGTACTTATGGAGAGATGGCACAATGAGACCTCTAGCTTTTGTATGCCAATGGTAGAGGCTAGTATCACACCAGAGAACATCTGGAGGATCCTCCAGATCCCTATTCAAGAGGTCCTACCCATATACATACTAAAGGACAAAGAGTATTACATACATTGGGTGTTTTCAACGTAGATATGATGGCTATCTATAGAGAGGATGCAGATGAGGATGATGTCATCAATTGAACAAACTATATAATTGCCCCGGTTGGGACTATACCTCATAAGTAGTAAGTGGGAAGTTAATTCCAGATATGGGAGGACATGGGTTCTCTATTGGGTAGTATAGAGAATTATATCATACAATTGGACATGTCATTACATACTACTGGGGTTATGCGATTCTAGGTTAGTAGTATCATGATATTCACATGTGTGTATTGGGGATACAATAATTTAGGTATGGGTGTCACATTTCTACATTATGGGAAGTTGAGAATATAGCACTATTACAGTTTCCCAATGGGGGGGAAAGATAAGTAGATCAAGTGTCTCTACACATACAAATAGAGGGGATTCCTTCATTAAATACATAAGTAGGTGGTGCAGTGCACCCATGACTAGATCAGAGACAATCTCATATTTCATGTTTTATGTGTTTGTAATAACTGGATGAATCCTTGAGATCATCCTATTTTGGTTTGGATCCACTTGTGTGGTCAAGGATCTCTAAGGCACATCTATAAGCCTTGAGATGCCTTAGTCCAATGGGATCAGTAGTCGTTAGTAATAAGTTGATTTAGGTGGTTTTTATGTTTTATTGAGTTTTAGTATTGATTCCATTAGATTTGAGTCATATTAAACATGTTTTGATAGGTTTAGAGGTTAAATCCTTAACCTAAGGTCTTGGAATGAAAAAAGTGCCAAATTGCAAAATGTTGCAAAAAAGATGTAAATGTTGCTTGAGCAACTTTCAAAATGTTGCTCAAAAGACAAAAATGGAAGACCAACGGTCATACTAGGATTTGGATCATTTTGGCTTCACATATGAGGATTACTTAAGTTGTTTCTTTGAGTCCAAGAGGCTAGAAGATTGTAACTGAAGTTTTGATGCAAAATTAATGGAAGACGAAGAGTTTTTCTGAGAAATTATGACTAGTATGGTCGTTTATTATGGAGTAATTGTAATTCAATTTCATGAATTGAATCTCCTTAGTGTTTTCTTAACATTATAGCTAGATTGAGATTGATTAGTTTACTTTAGGAGTGTTTTTGAATCAATTTTTTGAGAGTAGCCCAGGAAGACGCCTAAAAGAAGCCTGTTTCACAAATGGGGACCTAACTTGCATTTGCACCAGTGAAATTCCTCACCCTTCTAGAAAATGAAATTTAGGAGTGTATATTTATGGATTCCAAAGGATTATAATTTAGCTCGAAGGGTAAGGAATGTTTTCATCGAGCCATAGGTTGAATATCTCAATGTATTCAGCGAGGAAAAGGTATAACAGAGTTAGTAGTTTGAAGAGTTGATTGGTAAAAGTGAATTGAAGGTGGATTCACATCATTTAGAGTGTGTAGAAGGTGTTTGATGCCTTGTATCAATCCCATGTACTCATTTCCTTTCACTTGCTTTGATATCTGAGCCTAATTTGGCCAATTAGGTCTAATAAATTAGTAAGGGTTAGGTGCTGCAGGAGTGCAGTTAGATCTTAAGGATTTGGGAATCTACTTAAATTCCAAAATGGTATCTGAATCTAACCTTATATTTCATAATCTCTATCAAGAATAAGAGTTATGTTTCAAAAACTAGTTGGAAAGACCTACTAGGATTTCTAGGACAAACAGGGTTTGGAATGTTGCAAAATATGAAGGATCAATCTGAGGGTTGATTCCCTATCCTTACATCATAAGTAAGGTTCTCCAACCTTGGGTTGGGTTGTGTGAAGCCACTACTAAATCTTTCCATAATCTGGCTTAGAATAGGGCTAGTGTTCCTAAATCTCAATATTGGACAATATTGGTTGAAGTATTGATCATTGTGGAGAAGTTGGAAAAGTGTCCAACCACACTTATTTTTCAAAATAAATTGTGTCAAATTGATCCAAGGGATTAGATCATGTTGAAACCACACTTTGGGTATCAAAAGAGGAGAAGGGTCCCATCAGATCACTTCTCACTGTGTACTATGCATTAGATGGTACCAGAGCCTAGGAAAGCTCTTGGGAATAGCAATGCAGAGCAAGTTGATGAAAAGGAAGAGGAGGAGATACCTTTGAGGATTAAAAAGATGGAGCTAGATTAAATTGTGAGGGAACAAGAAGCTAAGAACAAGAAGATGGAAGCAGAGATTGCAAAGTTGAAAATCTCATAGATCAGTGGACCTACTGGTGAAGATTCTGAATCAGACAAAGAAGAAGAAAGCCTTGAATTTGAAAAGGTAAGAGTACTAGAAGAGAAAAGACCTATAGAATCCTTGGAGAGAGTGGGTAGGAGAGATAACAAGCCATATTTACCTATTTTTTATGGGAAAGATGGACCCTAAGGAGTGTATGTACTGGGTAGAAGCCCAAGAAAACTATTTTGAGTGTGAAGACATTCATGTTCAACAGAGAACCAAGATTTCCAAGTCCAAGATAAAGGGACCTGCACTAAGTTGGTGGAATTTATTATAATGGGAGAGAGTGGAAAAAGAGAAGGAGCCAATAAACACATGGAAGAAGATAGTCAGAGAGATCCAAAGACAATTCAAGTCCTAGATGATTATGAGGTAACTCTGCATAAGAAGTTACAAAATTTAAAGCAAAAGGATCTTGATGTAGGATCCTGTACTGATGAATTTCAAAAAATCATAATGAAGGCCAAGATCCCTGAAAATGAAAATAAAAAGCTTGCTAGGTACTTGAATGGACTTAAATACATTATCCAAGATTAATTAAGTTTGTTTAACCCTCATTTTGTTACACACCAGTGCTATCAAATGGAAATGAAGATTGAAGAAAAAAAAAAGAGGAGAGGGGAATAAAATAATTTTAGAGGAAGAGGTAATAATTTCATAGGAAGAGGAAGGTTCCAAAGAAGGGTATCATCATCACCAAGGCTAGAAGGAGACTCAAGTCACAAAGAACTTGACAGATATCAGAATCACATGAATAGTTTCAGAGGAGGTTGAGGAAACAATAGAGGAATATCTGGAGGTAGAAACACCACTGTATTCACTTTCAAGTGTTTCTCGTGCAATCAGACTGGTCACCAATATTTTTTATGCCCAAGCAAGGCCAGTACAAGCTTCAACACACCAGGAGGAGATAGGAGAGTACAACTCACTCAAGATGAATACTATTAGAGTATGACTTCATACTATATTGCTACATCTAGACCTACAGAACCTGAGAAAGGAGAATGTATTATGTTCAATTTAACACTCTTGAAGATGCCAACCCACAAGGAGCCCCCACAAAGGAAGAGTTTGTTCAAAACTCACTGCAAGGTACATGGTAAAATTTGTAAAGTTATTTATGATTCAGGTTCTTCAAAAAATTTTGTTTCTAATGAAATGATAAGTAAACTTGGATTAAAGAAGATACCACATCCCAACCCTTGTAAATTATCTTGGCTCAATAAGGATCAACAAACTTTGGTAGATGAACAATTTTGGGTAGAATTACAAGTAGGAGAATTCAAAGAAAAAGTCTTATGTGAAGTTGTGAATATGGATGCATGCCATCTCCTTCTAGGTAGACCATGGCAATATGATGTTGATGCCCAACATGGGGGTAATAATAATTTCTACACTTTTATCAAAAATGGGGTAAGTTATACCATGATACCTCTCCCTGATTCTGATAAGGACAGAGCCTTAACAAACAGTGTGATCTTAGTAGGAGAGAAGGAGTTTTTACAATTTCTCAAGGAAAGTAATACACCACATTTTTCCATCACATTCAAGCCACAAACAAAGACTAAGGAGATTCCAATAGGTCAAGAACCTCAAATAAGTGTTGGTTCAAAAGAAGTTCAAGATTTGTTGAATAAGTACACGGGGATAGTTGCAGACAACAGTACAAATAATTTGCCACCAAAAAGAGACATCAATCACTGTATAGAACTCATCCTAGGTTCTACATTCCCTAATAAGGTTGCATATAAACTCACTCCTAAACAGATGCAGAGGTTGCAAGACAAACTCAAGAATTATTGGAGAAAGGCTTCATTAGGAAGAGCATAAGTTCTTGTGCAATGCCTGCAGTCCTAGCCCCTAAGGAGGTTGCATGGAGGTTATGTATTGAATCTAGAGTCATCAAGAGGATAACTATCATATATAGGTTTCCTATGCCAAGGATAGAAGATCTTATGAACTGTCTAAGAGGGGCAAAATACTACTCAAAAATTGACTTAAAGAGTGGATATCATGAGATTAGGATCAGAGAAGGGGATGAGTGGAAGACAACTTTCAAAACCAATGAGAGATTGTTTGAATGGGTGGTGATGCCTTTTGGCCTTTAAAATGCTTCTAGCACCTTTATGAGATTAATGAATGAGGTCCTTAAACCTTTTATCAATCATTTTGTTGTTGTTTACTTAGATGACATATTAATCTTTAGAAAAGATAAGGATGAGCATCTGATACATCTAGACATGGTGAAAAAAATATTACATGAGGAGCAATTTAGAATCAACTTGGACAAATGTGTTTTTTTTCAAGAAGAGCTGATATTTCTTGCTTTTGTCATCTCAAGGGGAACTTAAAAATGGATCCCTCCAAGGTTGAGTCCATATTGAATTGACCCACTCCTAAATATTCTAGTGAGGTAAATATTTCATGGCCTTGCTAGTTTTTATAGAAAGTTTATCAATAATTTTAATGGGGTGAGTGCACCAATGATAGACACTATCAAAGAGGGAAGAAAATGTCAATTTGTGTGGACTGATGCTGCAGACAAGTCATTTAAATGTTTGAAGACAAGAGTCTCTCAACAACCCATCTTAATACTCCCTGATTTTCACAAAGTATTCACCATCGAATGTGATGCTCATAAGAGGGTCATTGGGGGTGTTCTCAGTCAAGAAGGGAGGCCTATGGAAATTTTCAGTGAAAAACTTAATGAAGTGAAAAAGAAGTACTCTACATATGGCTTAGAGATGTATGCCATGGTTCAATCACTTAGGAAGTGGAGGCATTAATTATTGCCCAAATAATTTATTATTTATACTAACAATCATGCTTTGAGTTTTCTCAACAGGCAAGAGAAGTTGAACCATAGACACCTCAAGTGGATGGAGTACTTACAAGCATTCACTTTTACTATAAAACATAAGAAAGGGGTGAATAAAAAGGTAGTTGATGCCTTGAGTAGAAGAAAATTTTCTATACAAGAAATCACTTTGGAAAGTGTAGGTATCTCTATCCTAAAAGACATGTATCCCAATGATGGAGATTTCAAAGAAGCTTACAAGGTTTACTTGGAACTAGGAGAAAAGTATCACACTGAATTTCCAGAATATATGATTTAGGAAGGTCTTTTGTTTAAAGGAAGTCATCTATGTATCCCTGATTTCTCTATGAGAGAGAACATTATGAAAGAGAAACATTATGCATGTTTATTAGGTTATTCTAGTCTTGACAAGATACTTGAATTGGTTAGGAAATTCTATTTCTGGCCCAAGATAGAATCTGATGTAAGGAGATTTGTAGAATGTTGTCTAATTTTTCAAAAAGAAAAAGGAACAAGTTCCAATGCAGGCTTGTACACACCATTACCAATTCCTAGAAAACCTTGGGACTCAATTATCATGGATTTTTTTTTGGGTCTTCCAAGGACCAAATCAGGTTATGATAGTGTTTATGTAGTTGTCGATAGGTTCTCCAAGATGGCACACTTCTTACCTTGCAAGACTACACATGATGCTTCAAGCAATGCAGGGTTATTTTTTAGAGAAATTGTAAGACTCCATGGTTTACCTCTCAGTGTTGTCTCAGACAGAGATCCAAAGATTTTGGGAAATTTCTAGCATACCCTATGGAAGAGACTGAAGTCATAAATAAATCCTTAGGTAATCTCCTAAGATGTCTAACTAAGGAGTATGGGGTAGCATAGGAGTCCATCCTTCCACAAGAAGAATTCTCCTATAATGATTTTGTCAATAGGAGTTCAGGGTTTATCCCTTTTCAAATTGTATATGGTTCACAACCTAGGGGTGTACTTGAGTTAAGAGATGTTCATAACCTTGGTCACAGGAGTGCTCAAGTTGATGACTCTGCTGAAGTCATGAGGAATATACATCAACAAGTCAAGGAAAGACTTCAACATACCTCTAAGAAATACAAACAAGCAACATATGTCAAGAGGAGGGATGTCTAGTTCAAGGTCAGATACATGGTCATGGTTCACCTAAAAAAGGAAATACTACCTAAAGATAAGTATACCAAGCTCATGATGAAGAAGATTGGCCCTTTCAAAATCTTGAAGAAATGTGGAAAAAATGCATACAGAATTGAGTTACCTTCCAATCTTGGTTTATCCCCAATCATCAATGTGTCTGATCTATATGCCTACAAGGGTCCTTTTACTAATGAGTTTTTTGTAGGTGATAAAAGTATTCAATAGGACAAGGAGCTACAAGAACTACCCCAACCACCCTAGCAAGAAATTGAATGCATTCTAGATAAGAAGATGGAAAAACAAACCAAGAGATCCAAATTCTATGAGTACTTAGTCGAATGGAGACACCATTCCTTGGAAGATGCTACTTTGCTGACTCTTGAAGCCATCAAGAAAGATAGATTCACATTAGAAGACATCCCAAATCAAGGGACTTGAGTTCTCTTTGTCTTGGGGAGTATGGTGCAGTGCACCCATGGCTAGATCAGAGACACTCTTAGATTTCATGTTTTATGTGTTTGTAATAACTGGATGAATCCTTGAGATCATCCTATTTTGGTTTGGATCTACTTGTGTGATCAAGGATCTCTAAGGCACATCTATAAGCCTTGAGATGCCTTAGTCCAATGGGATCAGTAGTCTTTAGCAATAAGTTGACTTAGGTGGTTTTTATATTTTATTGAGTTTTAGTATTGATTACATTATATTTGAGTCATTTTAAACATGTTTTGATAGGTTTATAGGTTAAAGCCTTAACCTAAGGTCTTAGAATGCAAAAAGTGCCAAAATTGCAAATGTTGCAAAAAAGATGTAAATGTTGCTTCAGCAACTTTGGAAATGTTGCCCAAGAGACAAAAAAATGGAACACCAATGGTCATACTGGGATTTTGATTGTTTTGGCTTCACATCTAAGGACAATTTAAGTTGTTTCTTTGAGTCCAAGAGGCTAGAAGATTGTAACTGAAGTTCTAATGCAAAATCAATGGAAGATGAAGAGTTTTTCTGAGCAATTCTGACTGGTATGACCGTGTATTGTGGAGTAATTGTAAGTTGATTTCATGAATTGAATCTTGTTAGTTTTTCCTTAACATTATAGTTGGATTTAGATTGATTAGTTTAGTGTAGGAGTGTTTTTGAATCAGTTTTTTTGAGACTAGCCTAAAAGAAGCCCGTTTCACAAATGGGGAGCTAACTTGCATTTTAATCAATGAAATCACTCACCCTTCTAGAAAATTCAATTAAGGAGTGTATATTTATGGATTCCAAAATCTTATAATGTGGCTCGAAGGGTAAGGCATGTTTGCATCGAGCCCTAGGCTGAAGATCTCAATGTATTCAGCCAAGAGAAGGTATAACAGAGTTAGTAGTTTGAGGAGTTGATTGGTAGAAGTGAAATGAAGGTGTATTTGTGTTAGTTGGAGTGTGTATAATGTTTATAAGGCCTTTTATCAATCCCATGTACCCATTTCCTATCACTGGCTTTGATATCCAAGCCTAATTTGGCCAATTAAGTCTGAGAACTTAGTAAGGGTTAGGTACTACAGGAGTGGAGTTGGACCTTAAGGCTTTGGGGATCTACATAAATTCCAAAAGGGTGTATGAATATAACCTTAGATTTCATAAGCTCTATCAAGAATAAGAGTTATGTTTCAAAAACTAGTTGGAAAGACTTACTAGGATTTATAGGACAGTCAGAGTTTGGCATGTTGCAGAAGATGAAGGATCAATATGAGGGTTGATTCCCTAACCTTACATCATAATTAAGGTGATAAAACCTTGGTTTTGGTTGTGTGAATCCACTGGTGAATCTTTCCATAATTTGGGTTAGAATAGGGCTAGTTTCCCTGAGTCTCAATATTAGAGAATATTGGTTGAAGTATTGATCATTGTGGAGAAGTTGGAAAAGTGTCCAACCACACTTATTTGTCAGAAGACATTGTGTCAAATTTATCCAAGGGATCAGATCTTGTTGAAACCACACTTGGGGTATCATAAGAGGAGAAGGGTCCCATCACATCACTTCTCATTGTGTATTCTTCATTAGTAGGTCTAGTGGGGTATTGGAGGAGGGTGATCAATGAGATGATTGACTCTACCTAGAGACTATATATGTTGTGTGAGGACTAGGCAGATAAGGAGATACATTAGCTATCTTATGTGTAGACAAAGTGCTAATTTTTGGGAAGGACAATCAATGTTATAGATAAATATTTGACATGTAGGGTTATGAGATAGTTCAAGCAATGATAGAAGATGATGGGGTAGGAGATCATACACCCATGGGTTACTCAAGAGGCCATAGAATGGGGAGATTATATTTACATTAGATGGGCTTGATTGATCTTGATAGGGAAAATATCTCTTATGTGGGATCCATAGATAGATGTGGTGGACATAGGCAGTTTTCCAAGGTATATAGCTATATAAGGTGAAATGGTGATCAATGGTAAACCACCAAGTCACACATGTACATTGAAAATACCCTAATTTCTATCCTCAATCCAAATCTTATTTATACAACCCAAAGGATGCAAGGGCATAAATGCAAGATCTATCTTGAGGGTGTTTCAATTTTTTGATGTAAATGTATGAAAGGAAATGATAAGAGATCTTGTGTTTATGATTGAAAGAAGATGAAATAGAAGATACAATAGTAGATATAATATAATGTGTTAAATTAGATGCAAGATGTAGGGAAAATAATATGTGTACCTGAAAATGGGAGAGGAAGAAAGTGCTCAAATGTTGATATTCTTCCTAATAGAGTCTCGAAATATCCCAGTACCTGAATGTAGCAGTCTGTGATTTGCAACTCTAAAACATGCAACTTTCTGTTCTGTCTCAGGAATAGGTCAAAAGTAGTTCAACCTGCACCCAGGTATAGGTCGAAGGTTCTACCTATACCCAATCTTATCAAAATCAAAAATAGAAAGTGGATCTAGGTAAATCTTTAGACTATCTTTCTAGCTTTATAATTGAATTCTACACTCGAAATGTCAATGTATATGTTGAAGGTTCAACCTATACCTGATGCTATCAAAATCCAGATCAGAAAATGGATCTGGAAAGTTCTCTCAAATGGGATCTCAGATCTGCAACTAAATCTCTATTATGAACCTGTACCTACATAGAAGAAAGAAGGGGAAATTGTTGGGGGAAAGGGGCTTGCCTGGTCAAGCCCCTGTTTAGGAATTAACCTTGAAATGAAATAAGTAAAGCATGTAAAAAAATACAAATGTAAGTATTCACCTTAATTTCCAAACCCTTGTGGATGGATACAAAGCCGCTATACCCACAAATATGTATGCTTGCTTGATTTAATGTTGAATTGTAGAAGGTAAGATGTCTTCACTAATGCAATAGATCTACACTTTCCAAATCATAGATCATGGATGTATTTATGCTTGATATTCTTTGAGGAAAGAAATGAATAATGGATATGGATCCTCTTACTCAATTGGGAAATTCCTCCACTACTCTAGCATGAGAGAGAAATTCACACAATAGTCTTCAAGTCTTGGATCCAAATCCTTGCTTTCTTGAAATCACCTTGAGATTGAATGCTTGCAATTGTAGGCATGAAATGGATCATAGATAGCATATGTAAGTGGATAGTAGATAATACATTGAAAATGAATGGGAGAGGCCTCCTTTATGGTTATTTTGGCGTTCAATTTTATGGATGCCGACCTCACTGAGAAGGAAAATGAAAATAATATGCATCGGGCCAAAAACCTACTAATTTAAAACCCCAAAGGTATAGGTCAAAAGTTGTTTGACCTATACTCAGAAGGGTAAATTTTGAGGCATAATTTGTGGTGGCCAAGAAGTATTAAGGGGCTTAGGGAAAAATGGAGAGGAAAGTGAGAAAATCAAGCATAAATGCATCCATAGTCAAGGAGATCACTAAAATGGGGCCCAAATAGGTCCTAGAGATTCCAAATTAATAGGTGCTAACTTGTTAGATCTATACATTTATCCCCCACTTTAGCGGGAGTATGAGGCAAGATCCTGCTCATGGTAAAGTAGATCAAATGCATAAGATGATCTGAGAAAAGTTAAGGAGACAAGGAAATATCAAGTTCCTAGGTGACTTAAGCCCCCTTCAAATCAGAGAGAGAGAGAGAGAGAGAGAGAGAGAGAGAGAGAGAGAGAGAGAGAGAGAGAGAGAGAGAGAGAGAGAGAGAGAGAGAGAGAGATGTGTGTAATTTCCTTGGCCCCAGTATGATTGGATCTCTCATTGTGAACCACACAAAGAAAGAAAAGTGTGACCCACATGCCTAGTAAGATTGTTTGTCATACTATGGACCACACAAAAGAACCAAAAAAGATGTTGATAGTTCTAGTAGGGTTTATGTTCTATGGTAGTCAATCCATCTAGGATCCGTCCTCAAAGATTGTATGTTAATAAGGGATCCGACAAAGAGATATCTATCCTCAAAGATTGTATGGAAGTAAGGGATCCGACAAAGAGAAATTTATCCTTAAGGATTGTATGTCCATAAGAGATCAAAATAAAAAGGAGGGATCAATCCTTAGGATTGTATGTCCATAAAGGATCCAAAATGAGGGGATTAGTCTTTAAGTATTGTAAGCTCATTAAGGGATCAAAAGTGTAGGGATAAGTCCTCAAGGATTGTATGTCCATTAAGGAATCCAAAATGCAGGGATCAGTCCTTAAGGATTCTATGTCCATTAAGGGATCCAAAGTGTAGGGATAAGTCCTTAAGGATTGTATGTCCATTAAGGAATTCAAAATTTAAAGTACCATCAAAACATAATGTGTGTGTGAAAAATGTAAGCTTGGTGTATGCCCCCACATTAAAAATATTCAAAATTCCTTAATGGGAGAAATGGATTTAATAGAGCATACATACATCCACTAGAAATGTCTCCACTATGAAATACCCCCAAAAAAGGACAAATCAACAGAAATGAGCACATGAAAAAAGAGAGCACGAAAGGGATATACTAACTGTGGGGTTATTAGGTCATATGATAACTCATGTATATTATAATTATGTCAAAATGAACTATCATCATTCCCCTAAGGGAAGTAAAACTAAAATACAATGGAAGAAAGACATGTAAGAGTTACGAAGATGATTGTTTTTGGCCGGCATCACAGAGACCAAAAAGAATTGGTGCTACCACTTTTCATCATCCCAAACAAACAACATAAAGGCACATTTATGAATAATGGTGTGTACAACATAACATGTAACAACATATAGATGAATAAAGATACAAATAGAAGAATGATTACGACATTGCGATTTCTTTACCACCTTGTGCCAAAGGAGTGACAAGGGTCTTTTAAATAAATCTAAACAAAACATATAACAAGTAGCACATCACAGGGGAAACACATCACACAAAACAAGAAAATAAGAAAAGAAAAGAAAGGATCTTTTGTACAAGAGGAGCTAATCAAGCGTATCGCCTGACCCCCATCTCGGTCCATGGTGTTTAGAGAAGGTGGGAAACATCCTAAGAGGAGAAAAATCAAGCACAACATATGTAACAATAGCCAAACAAGGACCCTAATGTGAAGAAAGGTCACTATGTTCAAGATTAGGAGTGATAGATAACTGTTGTGAAAGCATAGCTAGAAAATCATTATCAAGATCAATAGTTTCATACATATCATCGCAATCACTGACATGCATATCATTTTTATTATCATGAAAATAATCATCAACAGTATCTTCTTCATCATGATTAATTGTAATATAATCTAAGATATGAATAGTATTTTCATGTTTGTTCTTTTTAAATTTGTTTAAATTCACTTCCTCCATAGGATCAAGCATGGGTTGGTCAAAGGAAAGTGAAGTATGAGGTGAAGAAATGTTTTGAGAAACATGTTCATAGGCTCTAGCATGACGTTTTTTATGATGATCACAAGAATGGTGGTCACGTTTGGTTTTAATAGATATTCCTAGTTCAACATTGTATCTCTTCATTTCATCCTATTGGGTGGCTTACTTTGAACATGATTTAGCATCAGACATGAGAATTTTAACCTCTTATACACTTCAATCTCTTCCAAAATTAAGAGGTGATCCAAAAGGTATTTTAAATAATAAAATAAGATTTAACATTAAAATTAGTACTCAGGATAAGGAATAGAAGGAATACTTGGCCAAACAGAGTGAGAAACCACTAGAATATTTGAATTAGATCTCAGAGAGTGAGTTGGAGTACTTTGTATAATACTTGCTAATGTGTGAGGAACACTTTTAAATTAACCCAAAGGTTTGATGCAGGAGTGTCCCAAATTAATTTAGAATAAACTCAATTGCATTAGCGTGCAAAGAATTTATGAACCTTGCAAAGTAGATAGCACAACATATATGAAGTGGAGTGACATCATGAAGAGATCACTCCATGCCACCCAAATAGGTCTGCCCCAATATTTGGACCTTCTTTAGAATGTGATGATCAGAACATATGTCACACTAGCTTGTGATTTTTGAGGTTGACCTAAACCAACACAAAGCATCATGTTTGATATATAAACATATAAATATTAGTGGTAGAGGATCACTAGAAGTTAGGGAGTAGTTAGGGGATAGTGGATTAACTAGGATATTTGGAAGTATTCTATTATGATAAATTTATGTAATAAGCGCATAGAGCTCTACAAGCCTACGTGTAAGGCTAATAGACTAGATGAAAGATATTAGGCATGTTTATTTTCTATTTTTAATAATAAAAAGTATTTTTCCATCTGTATTAAATTTTTTGTTGTATTTTGTGTGATTCGTTGCAAGGTTAGACAATCCACTTTAGACTCTCTAACCTTGGCCACATTAGATAGGGTTCCTAAGAAGTATTCAGGATGAGCCAATTTGTGAGGTAATTCTAGGAGGTTTACCAAGATGAGATGTGGTGCATGACTAAAACAGGGACCTGGTATACAGGAAATGTGCTCTGGGAGAATACTTATATTGCAAAGTGAATTCATGGATCTTAGACTAAGTGTTTGCATGTAGTTGGTTGGAGTGCATTAGATGCATGAGGGACTGGGTTCACCAATCAAGTTTGTACACATGGGCCATTGGTTAAGGTAGTTGGATTTTTGATGATAAATTTAGTGCTACTTCAGGGAGTCTAGTTGTCCCATAACAAGGGTTTGGTGCTTGAGGGGTTGTGGACCGAGGGAGATCAACATGAGGTTTAAGTGCTCATGTATTGTTAGGCATATTCAAGGGGTTTGTAAAGGTGATCAAATGGACATCAAGATTTTAGATCAAGGAGTCCAATACTAGTAGGTTGGGTCTTATGTGGGACACAAGATGTGAACAGAGGCTAGTGGGAGCTTGTATAGAGTATAAGAGGGGTTCAACAGGGTTAGATAGGAATATATCTAGGGCTTGCAGAGAGGCCTAGGAGATCTAAAATAATTAGACCCATGAGGAGGGTTAGCATGAACTTTGATTCTATAAGGATGTGTGTTGGTGAAGTTAGGTATTCGACACTTGAGTACTAAAGGTATAGTTTGGTACAAATAAAGTGCTTATTTGCAATAGGAGTTGTGAGTGAGGTTTTCCATTGTTGTACAAGGTTGGTAATTATATGGGAGAAGGTTCATTTGGCTAGCAAGCCTACCCAACCCCATGGCAATAGCTACTAGAGAGAGATCGTGTTGCAGCTACTTCCATCACATTGTTCATGATTATTCCAGCTTGGATAGTGATTTATATGGTGCCTCTCTATTCTCTTGAATGATGGAATTGTAATTTTGGATTGAAATGATGAGTCCTTCAACCACATAGATGAGCTTTGAGATGATGTGAGAATGTCTTCTCATGACTCTAACCTTCTACTTGTTTTGAATAACATAGACAAAAATACATCATAGTTGGGGATTTGAAGCAAACTAATGTATTATTGTTCCCTCCAAATGTAATGGTCCTCCCATATATGCCTTGGTAATTTAAGATTTCACATTGATCATTTATGCATTGCACTAATGGTGTAGGTGGGATTTTTTTTTTTGCGTTTGTGTAAAAGACTTGGCTAAAATACAATTTCACAAAAAAAATCTAAACCATCATGTTTATTTGACACATTTACAAAAAGTGTGAAATAGTTTATCACATGGACAATTACAAACATATAAAAATAAACCTAAGATACATGAAGAAACAATGGAATTGATTGTGTAATTACATGAGAAATAAGGAATTAGAAAGATATGTTCATAATTCCAAAAAATTATTCATGAAACTAAAATAATGATGCAATGTTTTTATTAAAATAAGGGAGAAAGAATCCCAATGCAGGAATCTATGAATAATACAATTAAAAGATTAAATTTATCTAATAAATAAAAAATAAAATATCTCATATTACTAGAGTCAATTTTTTTTTTTTCCTTGAAAATTATGTGATATTTGTTTATATTATTAGGAAATATATTCATGAAATTGGAGTGATGACAAACATGAATGTTATAGTGAACAGATAAAATACATTTAATAAATAGCAATGAATATATTTGTATTATTATAGTCAATTCTTTTCTTTATTCCTTGAAAATAATGTGTTATTTGTTTACATAACTAGAAAATAAATATTCATAGAATTGAAATGATGATGAAAATATGAATTCGATAGTGAACAAATAATGCACAATAATGAATATATTTGATAAATTTTTGAAATAATCAAACTTTATTTATCAGCCCACAAAACTAATGTATTAGTTTTATATATTATTCAACTATTTTAAAAACTATAAATTTTGCATGAAGGGAACATGAAACTCCTTTTTTTAAATTTAACCTAGTTGAAAGACATGTTTCTCATACAATTTCAAATTTCAAATTCAAAATTTAATCCTCTTAATAATCTTAAAATAATTTAATAATTTAATAATAAAATATTTAATGATCATTGCAGATTCCTCTTCATAACTTGCTATAATAATCTATAATTAAAATTTCATTATACATTTTGAAGGTCATGATGTTTAAAAAATTAATAATATACTTGATATTTTACATCTAAATTAAATCCATAGTAATAGATTGGATTAGATATTCCTCAGTTGGCAAGTTTGAATGCAAACAATATTTATTATACAAAGCACAAGGTAATTCTTAGATATGTGTAGATGAATACGGTGAAAATACGTCAGTGTTGTTGATCTCTATGTTTTGTTATCTATTAGTGTCCCATACTTAGTCATAATCAAGGCAGGTTGGTTGGTCATCACTGTGACCGAGCCATCCCACCAAGGCCAAGACCGAGCAGTAGTTACTACCAAGCAAGTTAGAGGTCATTGAGTACTCAATGGATGCTGAGAAGAATGATTGTCAAGTTGGATAGAAGATTTAGTGCTGAGAAACAACATATAGTTATGCCAAGCGGGATAGTATTGACTGAGCACCAGTGTTTGGTTATGTTGAGTAAAATAGTTTTTGTTTATGTTTTTGGAATGACACAAACACCAAGGTAAACTATTTTGGCCGACTTGTATGGAGCATTTAATGATCATGCACAAATATTTAATGCATTAATTGTGGGTTATTATTATGATCATGGATCCCTATGCAAGCCATGCAACCAATCAAAATTAGGGATGCATAAGCAACAAAAGATGATGGATCTAGATCGTTGATCTTGATCTGGATGATCTATATATTGGATGATTCAAACCCTAATCTATATGTGTGTATCTATATGTGTGCAGAAGTATGTATGTTTGGATGTGGATGTGAAGAGAAGAGATCAGAAGTATATGCATATTTTGCATATTTGAAGCATTGACTAGATAGAGTGACCGAGCAGAGCAGTGAAGAGATGAACATAAATAAATAATATTGAGAGATTAGTTAAGAGTTGGAAAGAGGAGATCTGTTATCAGCATTTTTAGTGCATAATGAAGGATGAGGTACTAATACATTCTAGCAAGTGAATCAGGGTAAATCTCTTAACAGAGTGGTCCTAATAGGCCTTTGTAAATATCCTAACCGAGTGCTTACTTTGTTGTAAGTTTAAATCCTTTAACAAGGTAGATTGTATGTGTGTAAGCTCTTAACATAGCAGACCCCTCATAGGGTAGATCATCATAAGTGATCAAAACTTTTTAGCCCTAATAGTCACACTTTATTACTGAAGTAGTGAAGCTTTGTGGGTGTCATCCCCACCCCAGTTTTACCTTCAAGGGTTTCTGGGTTACCAAAATATTTGTGTTATGTGTTCATAACTAGATGTTAGATATTTACAACATTTCAGTTTATGTTTATGAATACATGGTTGAATCATTTTGTTTAGAATTGGTAGAATTTTTATAGATCTGATTCACCCCCCCTCTCAGTTACTACTTTCCCATATTAGAATTCCAACAATTGGTATCAAAGCATTGTTATGTTAAAATAAGTCTAACCAATTGAGAGTTAAGATCTTGGAAATGGAGGCTTATAAGTTGGGAAAGGTCATTGAGAATCAGAAGATTGATATTTATCTGGTAGTGCAGCAGCCTGAGACAACAAGAGAATAATTGAGGAAATCCTTAAAAGCTAGGAAGGAATTAGCAACTCAGATGAAAGATACTCAATATAAAGAAGAAGACACTAAAGGTCTATTTGAAAATGAAGATTCAAAAGAAAGTAATGCAAAAATTTTAGATCTATTAGAGAAGAGAAACACACTGAAATAACAAGTCAAAAGTCTAAAGATAGAACAAGAAACTCAATCAATAACACTATGTGAGGTGATTGATTAGAAGAAGAAAGCTGGGAAAGATAAGAAAATGGCAGAAGAAGACAAGAGGAAGATGGATACCACACTTGATGAAAGGACTAGTGATGTGTAGAAGCTCACAAATAGTCAGTTGGACATGGTCAACTAACTGTTATTTCTAAATCAAGAGATAAATAGAAAATAAATTGAAATCACATATACGCGATCTGAGAACAGTCAACTGAAAATTGAGTTGAGATCTGAAAGAGAACTTATTGAGAGGATAAAAAAACCGAATGAAGCATTGAGATACTTTGAGGACCTAATGAGATCACCAAGAAGGAATGGTGACACTTCTGGACTTGGACATATAGAGTACCAATTTCCACTCAAGAAGGAGAATCATCAAAGAGTGGAGAACTGAGGAATGTAAAGCTGAAGAACAACAAGCCTACATGTTATCACTATGGGAAACCAGGTCACACAAAAAATATATGCCAAAGAAAGAATAGTAAGTCAAATCCTAAACCTAAATTCCATGGATATTGTTTTAACTATAAGAAGCATGGACATCAGGCACATGAATGCAGGTCAAAGACTATCAATACACCTACTTCACCTAGATTACAAGGACATTGCTACAATTGGAAGAAATTTGGTCATAGAGCCCAAAATTATAGATCTAGTGAAAAATCCAAATGGACATCCAAAAAACAAGGCAATACACCGAGGAAGGTAAAACATTCAATTAGGATTATAATACAAGGAAAATTTGTCATTACTACAATGAATATGGTCATGTTGCAAAGAATTGTATAAGTACACACTTTAGAGGTAAATCGAAAAGTTGGATGAATGGAAGTTTGGTCTGCTATAGTTGTTAAAAGATCAGTCATACCAAGAGAGATTGTAAGACCAGAGCCCTGACACCTAGTCTTGAGAAGATATGGTATCAAATGAATCTGACATGGAGAAAGAAAGAAGAAGCGAGCAATAGCGGATCAGGTAAAGATGAGATCACCCAATCCAATGGTTAAGGTGATCACACTGCTTCCAATTAAGCAGAAAGGTACGTAAGGAACTGTTTTCTCAAAATGCTATACTTTACACCAGTTCCTAAAATAAGATGTATTAAAGTCCATATCTGCATAAGTTAAGATGCATTAGGACAAATTTGAGACATGAATCGAGCAAAAGAACTGTAATAAAAATTTGATGTCGAGTATCAATATTAGCACATGTCAAGCTTCCATACCGACAGAGTTGATATGTCGAATGAGCATCAGTAGTGACCAAGTCATGTTATGACCAAGTGGTTTGTGATAATCAAGATATTTTAATCAAGGACTGAGGACAACTGTTATCCACCTACCACTGCACAAAGCATTTATTGAAGATGTAATCTGACCGTTTGAGGGTATATAATCAATTTAAGCATTCATTCTTCATTACACACATCAATTAGATTTTGCAGAGCATTCTAAAGGAGATTCAAGAGTGATTTGAGTAGAGATTGAAAAGATTCCACCTGTGCATCGTCGAAAAGTATTGAGAAGGTTGAAGACCTATTGTTGCTTAGTTACCCAGAGTCTTCTTCAAAAAACCTAACTTGCATAAATGGCAGTCAGTTCATCCATTAGCGTGAAAAGAAAATACAAGGAAATGATGAATGTTCAGTTGGTCAGGAGCGACGCGTGTGCACCGCCAAATTTTTGAGCCATTCCTGAAACTGCAATGAAGGGAGATATTATGGGATCCCTATCATCGATTCCACCTAAGGTACTGTTGTCTGACTTTTAGTCACCCATTTTTTTTGGCATTATTGGAGTCATATGATCATGTCGATTCAGCCTGGTTATGTCTAGGTCTAGGTCCCCTCTAGGATAGGAAATCTTTGCCGGGTGTCCCTTCCATTGCCTTCTTGTTTCAAGCTGGGAGGGCTATTTTAAAAATCTTTATGTTGGGTAGGTTATAGATCCCAACCCGGCAAGGATTGTGTGCTCCTATTAATGATCTTTTTCAAGCAAGTTGGTGATTGAAATCATATGGATTCAGCTGGACAACATCATATGGCAATTCTCAGAGTATGCGCAGTCAGTTGTTTCAAAAGTACTTCATGGAATGCAATAGAAACAATGTGCAAGATTAAGAATTCAATTCTCTGAAAACAATAAATAATTGCATTCTTTCTTCATTCAAAAGAAGGAATTTCCTTTGGAGTTGATGGCTCTATTTGCAGTAGGAATTCAAGAAAGGTAGTAAAACATGAAATGAGGACAGCATGATATGAAGTTCATA
>MU224951.1:17976844-18001749 GCA_018584345.1 Thuja plicata | reverse complement strand
CAAAGCTGAATTCCTGTTTGTTGTTCCATTTTCATAGTCTATTTGCATGGTGAATAAAAAGAACAGTTATAAGTGAAACTGCTTTTTCTTAATGAATGCCATTTCATATCAGAAATTATGGTGTGATAAATTCTAGTTGGTCCTTCATTTGTAATTCTTCCGCTATTCACTCTTTATTTTAGTTGCATTTTTGAATGGAAAGTACACCTATGTTCTGAGACTGTGATTTCTTCCTGAATTCTATTTCTTGCTAAGCAATTGCGGTAACGGTGATTCCATTTTCCTTTCATTATATAGGTATGCTTCTATTCACCAAGTAGAACTTGCATTTCATAAAAGAGTAGGATAGAATTAGTTTAGATGTTAAAATCATGTGATGATCTATGATCAACATTCTACTGAGGGTTGTAGATTATCTTCATCTTATCCTTGCCTGAATTATTTGTGTCTAAAAGCAATTTGGTTAAAGCTCATAAGGAATAAATCTGATGATCAATAAAAACATATTCATTGCATATCATTGCATATTCAGGGAGCTGTACCTGTCAATTCAGAGGGCAGTGATAGATGACTTACACTGACCCATTTGTTGGTGAACATCCTTTTGTTCTTTCACCTTGGGTGTATTGAAGAGTCAGAGATTATAAATCTTAAGGGAGGATAAATTGTTAACCAACAGGTACTCATGGTCCATGATGTGTGAGCATGCTATATGTGTAAAGTTGGAGAAGTCGAAGAATTTGAATTAAGGGAAGCGTATGATAAGTTATGTGAAAATGGAGTTTAAAGGCTGATCATCAAGAAATGGTTAGTCCATGCCCTAGACTTCCCACATGACTTTAAGCTTGAATGGATCATAATTATGTCGAGTAGGACACATGATATGTGTTTATGGCTAGAAAATGGACTAGTAAAGATAACCAAAGATATTATTCACCGAGTTACTGGTTAGCCCATTGTGCAAGGGAAGAATACATTGTGTTGTCATAAAAAAGAGGATATTGAATAGTTCACTTTGGCCAAGTGGAACAAACAAGGAATGAAAATTTCTATGATCACTGATCCAAAAATTGATTTTAGAGTCAGATTCATTGCACACAAATTCTATCAATCCAGTAGATCGGACAATTTCCCATGTATAGCAGTTGATCAGGCATGGAAAATAGTAAAGAAGTATCATTCTTATGATCTTTCAGAGTTACAGATGACTTAACTTGTGGACAACCTATCAGCAATAAGGAAGGCAAAGAACTCTATGTGTAAGTTTGGTTCCTTACTTTTTTGTATATTTTTCTATGTACAGACCACTTTTCCTACAATTGGAGA
Organism: Thuja plicata; assembly: GCA_018584345.1. NCBI lineage: Eukaryota > Viridiplantae > Streptophyta > Pinopsida > Cupressales > Cupressaceae > Thuja > Thuja plicata. The sequence goes on along the minus strand of MU224951.1, from coordinate 18,000,423 downwards.
TGTTTTATGGAGTCAAGACCGACCAATAACAGTTTAGATTATCGAGTTCATTCAACAATTAGGAGAGAATTTCGAAACTATAATGGGTAATTATTTTGTGGAGTTCAAGAAAAATATGAGACTAAGGAGAAGAATCCCGGTATCACTAGTGGTGAAACATTATAATGATGTTTGATTTCTAGTTGATATTGATAAAACCTATGTACAAGCTTTAGTACTAAGGGTAGCATGGCTAAGGCCATTACCCTATGAATTAAACATAGATGAAACATCTGCAACTATCACAGATCTACTTGCAGAGGAAATTGATAGAAAATCCAAGATATTTGGAAACTATGATGAAGCTAAATCAAAGATAACTTCAAATTTGAAGGTTGTAACAATGGAGAGGAAGAGAAAGAAATTTGTGAAGAATATTGAGAAGATGCTAGGAGAAGAAGAAGAAAAAGAAGCACCAGTAGAGGTCACAACAAGTCAAGGAGAGGACCAATCTAGTGATTCTGAGAAAAGTGATGATGATGTGGAAGTGGACAAAAAGGGAAATAAAGTGATGGTTATCAAGCCAGCCAAGAAGAGTTCACAATAGAAATCTATTCCTCCTACCACATCTCGACCGAGAACTAGGGCATCAATAGTTACTATATCTGTCGAGCCACCAAAGAAGAATTTGGTAAAGGATGTTGAAGGGGTAAGCTCAGGAAAGAGAAAACAAGTTTAAACTGAATCTGAGCCGAGCCACCCTAAAAGGAAGCAAAAAATAAAATATATTATGGGTAAAGATGAAGAAGATGAAGTATTGAAAAAAACCAAGGACATCAGCAAGTTCAAAGTTGCAACACACATACATCCTTCTAATGTTTATGAAATTTGTCACAACATCCGGAATTCAGCAAGTTTGTCAGGTTTTAAGTTTATTAAGTTTGAGAAATTAAGAAAACCTGATAAGGAAAAGATAGAAGAAGCTATGATGGACATGTTAGTATCATATAAGATGACACCTTCGGATATTGGGAACCTAGTTCCTAATGAACTAGCAAACAAAATTGATGAGAGATGGCAGCATGCCATGATGACAGAAAGGCAAATCAGAGAAGGAACATTAGCTCAAATTATGCCTAATTTAACAAAGAAGCAGAAAGATAAATTTATGGATCAATATAGGAATAGATCCATTCCTCAATTGAGAGCCTATTCCATAATAAATAATGATGTAGAAGGTGTTGTGTAGCAAACCCAAAGGATATGGAAGATCATCTTTAGATTAATAGTTTAAAATATTAAAGATGAAGGCACTTCTAAACAAGTTGATCTTGACAACAAAGAAGACATTGATGAGCCACATAATACTGAGGATAAAACACATGATGATATTGAAGATGAAATGATAGACATTGTTGAGGATGAGATAAAGGAAGATGTTGAAGATGAGGAGAAATATAAGGTTGAGGAAGAATAAATTAAGGACTTAGCACTTGATGAGGCAACACAACGTTTGAATGCCGAGGAACAGGGTAATGACTCATAATTACAGATTCACCTACCGAGGCCAACCTTAAAGAAAATGTAGAGGGAGATAAAAGAAAATAAGAACAAAAAGATAAGTCTGCAGTAGATATCTCATAATCACTTGAAGAAGTCACAGAGGTGACCAAGACTCTTGAGACAAAGGAGAAACATGAACCTAAGGAGGAAGAGGAAATTCAAGCATTGGTACAATTACCTAATGTTACTCCTCTAGTATTTAATAAAGTTAAGAGTATTGATACATCTGCCGAGCAGATCCTTAATACTCAAAAGGAGATAGTATCAATCAGTGGTGATACTAGTATTTTGAAAGATGAACACAAAGTGGGTAGCAACTCACCAGAGCCAATGAATAAGAAATCACATAAGAAAAAGAAGGATAAGATCTTTGAAGTTACACTTGAATAAGATATATTCATTCCAAAATGGGATACTAATAACTTATCTTATGAGTAGATTCTAAGCTTGCAAGACTTACTGAATAGGAAGAGGAAGCAAGAAGAATTGAAACAAGAACATCAATAAAAGTAGGTATTACATGAAATAAATGAAATCTTTGTTGATGCATTTGAATTTCAAGACCAAAATGAGAAGGCACCTATCTTGGAACAACTTGTTCATATTGTTCAAAGGTGAACACTGATGACATAGATGCAAATCAGAAACTCCTGCAATGATCTGAGAGAAAATTTGAGACCAAGGTACTTGAGAGAGTTGCAGTAAAGCTTACCGAGAAGAAGGTTGCACTTTTTGATCTGGTAAGAAACTTAGAAGAAGTGATAGATAATGTTCTCTCTTTGTACAAATAACTATGTGATACTGAATTCTTTACAAAGAAGAAACAACAACTTATTCAGAAGCTAAAAATAGATTTAAAGTCAACAGGAAATTCACTGAGCATAGATGCAAGTTCAAGCTCTTTTCATTTTAGCAGGTTGACACATGCCCAAGGGATACTAGCCAAGCTTATGGCTAATGATGGTAGAATAAGGGAAAAATTGATTTCAATTCAGACAATGTTGACACCTCATTTGGTGGTTATGCAGAAAGAGGTGAAAGTGACAAAGGAACTAGCATAGAAATATCCACCTCTGAACATTGTGCCAAAGAGTCTGATTGATCTAGCTGCCAAGCTATAAATAAAATTTCAAGTTTTGGAATCTGTAAGGACAAGTTGGGATAACGCATTATCAATCATATTACAGATCCATAAACCATTTTTTGATAAGTATGGTTTGACCCAACGACCCCAGTAGAGAAAAGTGCCAAGCATGACAAAAATAAGGGGGAAATGTCAAAAGATTCAATAGGGAAAATGTAAGTATGTATGTACATATTTTGTATAGGTAGTGAAGTCTTTATGGAGAAAGACTGGGTCAAAATCCTAGGGGCAGTTCTGAGTTCTAAGTCCATTTGAGAACTATAATTTTTTTGTTCTTGTAAAGGACTAAAGACTCATGAAAAAGTATTTTTTCCACTAATGACAAAGGGGAATATTGTTGATCTCTAATTTTTTTTGTCTATTAGTGTCCCACACTTAGTCATAATCAAGGCAGGTTGGTTGCTCATCAGTGTGAATGAGTCATCCCACCAAGGTTGAGACCGAGCAGTAGTTACTGTCAAGCAAGTCAGAGGTCCCCGAGTACTTAATGGATGTCGAGAAGAAGGATTGCTAATTTTCCTAGAATAGTTAGTGTCGAGTGACAATATATAGTTATGTCAAGAAAGACAACATTGACCGAGCACTAGTGTTTGGTTATGCTGAGTAAAAAAATTCTTGTATATGTGTTTGGAATGGCACAAACACCAAGGTAAACCATTTTGGCTGACTTCTATGGGGAATTCAATGATCATGCACATAGATTTATTACATTAATTATGGGTTATTTTTATGATTATAGATCCCTATGCAAGCCATGTAACCAATCAAAATTAGGGATGACTAAGCGGAAAAAGATGATGGATCTAGATCATTGATCTTGATCTAGATGATCTATATATGGGGTGCTTGAAACCTTAATTTATATGTGTGTGTATCTGTATGTGTGCAAAAGTATGTATGTTTGGATGCGGATGTGAGGAGAAGTGATCATAAGTATATGCATGTTTTATATATCTAAAGCATTGACCAGACAAAGTGACCAAGCATAGCAGTGAAGAGAAGAATAAAGATAAATAAGACTGAGAGATTAGTTAAGAGTTGGAAAGAGAAGTTCAGTTATTAGAATTTGTAGGGAAGACCAAAGGATCAGGTACTGATACATTATAGCAAGTGAATCAGGGTAAATCTCTTAATAGAGTGGTCATAATAGGCCTTTTTAAATCTCTTAATTGAGTGCTTACTTTGTTGTAATTTTAAATCCTTTAACAAGGTAGATTGAATAAGTCTTTAAGCTCTTAACAGGGCAGACCCCTCATAGGGTAAATCATTAGAAGTGATCAAAATTTGTAGCCCTAACAAGAACACTTTATTACTACAATAGTGAATATTAATGGGTGTTATCCCTACCCCAGTTTTACCTTCAAGGGTTTATGGGTTACCAATTTTTTTGTGTTAAGTGTTCATAATTAGATGTTAGATCTTTACAACATTTCAGTTTATGTTTATGAATACATGGTTGAATCAATTTGTTTAGAATTGTTAGAATTTTTATAGATCTAATTCACCCCCCTCTCAGTTATTGCTTTCCCATTATAGGCTTCAAACAAGTGCATCAAATTGACAAAGGGATAAGAGTAGACTAAATCAGTATGCCTTGCCTCAAGTAAAACATGCCTAAAGACAAAGTCTTACAATGTTTTTTTAAATAATAAATAATTTAATACTGAAATATTCATAGATTTGAACTCATTTTTCTTCCTAATCTTAAGCTATTTAAATATTAAATAATTTTATAATAAATAATCAATGATACTTAATATGTTTCTCGATACATGCTTCTACATAAATTTGTCATCATTTCCTATTACACAAGAAAGATCTTTCACATGTAATGGAATGTATTGATACTTATAGTGGGCCACCATGGAATAAAGATGATCCAAAATAAATACCAGTAGTACCTGTATCCCTAGGTGATCGTAGGAAAATACCATTCACAATGAGATGGTCTATTACAATACACAAATCCCAAGGTCTAATACTGCACAAAGTAACAACTAATATTGGAAAAATAGAAAGAAAAGGATTGGCATATACAGATGTATCCAGACCCAAGTCACTAGGAAATATTTGCATTGAACGAGAACTCAAAATTAGTAGTGGACATCACTTGCACCTCAATTCCTCATTTGAATTATTTTGGAAAATTATTTTTTTAACACAATGTTCAAATAAATACAACACAAAAATTAAAAACTCTCTGCCTTTCCATGTGTAGATTTCACACAAGGTTACATTCAAGAGAATTATATTCCCCAAGTATATTTGCATTCATTTATATTTGGAATTCTAAGTTCTCCAACGTATGATTACTATCAGTGTACCCATTGCACCACCTTATGGTGCAAACACTAGTATTATAAAAGCCAAGAACATACTTGAAGTGAAGAAAATATTGATAATGGTTCTTTCTTTTCTTCTAAATTTTTCCTAATATTAAAAGAAAGAACCATTATTAATATTTTCTTAACTTCAAAAATGTTCTTGATGTTCATAATATAATATAAATCTTGGTTTATTATAAATTATTTTTTTGATGTTATTTTTAAATTAGGAATTGAATCAACACCAATAACTAATGTTTCATTGGCATTTATTATTTTATTATCTTTTATTTTACTAAGTGATTCATGATATATTTATACTCAATTTAATAGGTAATAGATATGCACTTCACCTCCAAATTTTCTCATTTTCTGAGGAAAGAATAGAGATTATATGATGTCAATGGAAATATATTTTTCATTTGTTTACTTATTATATTATTTTAGGTCTATTATACAATTACTTGATACATTCAATTTATTGTTATAAAGATGATCTTTTTCTATTAAGTATAATAATAAGCAACATTTACATATTGTCATGGAGTTGTCTATATGAAGCCAAACCACATAAAAAATTATTAGCCTCTTTCTCAGGAGAGACTACTATGGACAGTTCACCCTAATTACATTCTATACATATTCAAGATATAATAGATACAATTGTATTGCAATACAGAAAAATGAAATAATAACTATGTTTAGATTTCATTATTCTTCATGTAAATCCATGTTGTCCAGCCTATAGGTCCGTCCATCCATTTCAAGATCATATTATTCAGAACAAAATTTCTATATGGGTTCTCTTTTCAGCAACTTGCGATTGTGGGATGGCAACCGGGGGTATGCTTATGACTCCTATTGTAATGGAAATAATAGGGTCATGTCCCACCTCTCCTTCTCTCTGTGTTCATTTAGATCAACCATACAATTGTTCAAACCATTCTCAAATAGGGTCCTCTCTGTTGTAGACCGGGCCCAAGTGTACTTGTGGGAGATATCCCTCCTAAACATCCTTACTGCTCCACCATGCAACAGATCAAGGAACTTATGTTCTTCAAGTTTCATGACCACTAAAACCTGCACAACAATGTTATGAAAAATGAGTCTCTACAAAGAGTCTGTAAGGTGTCTAGTTATACCATCAAAGATATCAACATTACGTAATTTCCAAATTGACCATAAAATTTCAACAGATCTAATATAGACCAAAAAATATTGTAGCTCTTTTTGAGGCTCGAGAAGTTTCTATTCAAGATGTGCAGGATATTATAGTGTTTATGCAAATATAAACCAAAGAGCCCTCAAATTTATTTAGCAAATAAATAGTCAAAAAAGATATGTTGGATGGATTCACATGATTTGAAAAATGAACATATATTAGCAATAGTATTTCTAATCGGCAGTCTATGTAGGAGGAGTCTCCACATGAAACACAATTTTTTGGGTTCCACTGGTCTATGTCGAAGTCCACTCAAGTATTTGTTCTAATCAGGGGTATCCAAGTTTGTGTTCCATCAAGTGTGAAGGTGCTCAACAATCTCTTGGTTTTCAGTGAGGAGTCGATAAAGGTATTTTGATTTTCTATTGGGGGAGGAGGTTCCATCTGACCACTTGAGGTGGGAGATTTTATCATTATTACTCTCACACATCCTAGGGAGAGATAATCTATTATATACTTCCCTCAAGATAGAATATGTCCTCCAGTGGGACTGAGGGATATCAAAAATTTTCCATAACTCCTTCCATCTCATTAATCTTCCCTTGTGTATAATATCAACAAAGTTCCTGATTCCCTTAGTTGCCTAACTCTAAGCAGATCTTCCCTGAAGTAATGCAAGGGGCTTGTCACCATGCCTTAGGTTCCACAAAGTTGATCTCTCCCCACATATCAGGTTTTATCATCAATGATATTATGATTAGATACAAACTATCTAACACTTTCCTAGCTTAAATTCCAAATGGCCTTAAAAACATTGCATGCTGGAACTCTAACTGCAAAGTTTCCTGACATTAATTCATTGATATACAAGCCCTTCCATGTAAGATTTTGGTGGGAATGGCTCTAGAAATATTATTTCTAACTAATACCTTCCATGGCTCCTCATCTTGTGTAGATTATTTTATCCATTAAAATGCAAGGGTTATCCCTTGAATTATCAAGTCCTTCAACCCTATCCCCATGCTTCTTTTCTCATGGTGCACCACTTCCACTTAACAACATGGATTTTTTTATGCCGCTTACCATCTGACTAGAGGAACTCTCTTATCTACTTCTAGACATAGTTGAATTAAGCCTGATTAAAAAACCAAGCACAAGCACAATAAATTGTGTAAGATGACAAGATCTTTTAACAAATTTGGAATTTGCGTACCAATGAAAGATAGTGAGTATTACACTTTCTTATATTCTTATAAATTTTACCTTTAATCTAACCCCACATCTCCTTCAAATTTTGATTAACTGAGAATAGAATGCCCAAGTACCTAACTAGGTGGTTTGGTCCTCCTCCCAATTTGGGGGTGATTATCCCACCCTAACATAATAGACTTGGTGAGAGACAATTTTCTTGCATCATCAGAAAATTATATGTTAAAGAGTTCTTACCATTATGTAATCCTAATCCTTTCACTTTAGGAGAAAGTGAACTGTCTGTCAGGAGATAAAAAAAGAGCATCAACAACAATAACAAATAGTACAGGTGGAAAAGGATAACCTTTCCTAAAGGATCTAGAAGGATCAAAGGGATATGGCCTAGATACATTGACTCCCACCCACACCCTGGCCTTATTCATTAGAGTTTGGATCATTTGATAGAATAGGCTAGGGAAGCATAAGTTCTTGAGCATCATTAAAATAAATTTGCATTCTATCATATCATAAGATTTCTCATATTCTAGTAATATCATACACACCTATTGTTTGGATTCTTTGGCCTATTCCATGGCCTTCCAAAAATTTAGAAAATTCTGCAAAATATACCATCCCTTAACAAAAACTAGTCTAAGTTAGGTTAATGACATGGTGTAGAATGTTTTCAAGCCTCAAAGAAATGATTTTGGCTAGACTATTGTAGGAAAAATTAAGGAGTGTGATGGGCCTCCAATTTTTAATTAAGTTCCTATCACCCTCTTTCAGAATGAGTTTGATGAGTCCACAGTTAATATCTCTTCCAAGTTACCACTTGTCAATAACTTCTCCATATACTTGGCTAATTTCTTCACCAATAGAACTAATGTTATCTTTATAAAATTCAATAGGAATTCTATCATGCCCTGGATACTTTTCATTACTCAAGGTATAGATAGCTTTATTAATCTGTCCCACTATGATAGGTCTGTCTAGTTGTTCAACCTCTTTTCTAGAGACTCTCTTCATAATTACACTACTAATCTTTTCTCTGGCGCTCTCCATATCATGAGCCACATCTTCAGCAGTAAATAGCTTATAGTAGGTTGTGAAGGTCTAAAGAATATCCTCTTGGGTATTGAGTTCTTTACCATCTTCCTAGATACATTCAATCTTTTCATTGTCTTATTTATATTTGAGGATATAAAATAATACTTAGACCCTCTATCCCCATGACTAACCCAATTGAGCCTAGCTCTTGTTTTGGCTCCCTATATCTTCAAATTTTGTAGCTTCCTAAGGGATTCCCTAGTCTAAGTCATTATTTCCTTAGTCTCTAGATAAGAAAGATGATTTTTTAGGCATTCTTTATCTAGACATAGATTATTATTATTTTTAGATTCTAATATGTCATTATCTATTTCTCTTTTCTTCCCCACCACTTAGAACAATGTTGTCCAGCTATTAATGTTTTGAGTCCATCTCTCAATGTCACTATTGTGTTTCACTATCCCTTTGTTATACCATCTAATTATATTAATGGAAGTATTAACATACATATCAAGTTTCAAATGGAACGGGGAGCAGAGCAAAGCGGGGAGCAAAGGCGGGAAATCAAAATTCAAATTCTCTCGTGAGAGGGAACTGTGCAGGAGGTGCATACCCTTCTACTATAGGGGGAATCCCTATTGACTCTAACAAGGAAGATACAGAGTACAAGAAAAAGGATGGATTCACGGGTTTTGGGGACCCAGAGGACACTAGGTGCCAAATATTTCAGGGATTGAGGCGACAAAATGGTCCTTACTTTTTGGGGTCAAGCCAACAGGTGAGTCAACTCATCCACCTGTTAGAAATATTTCAAATATTTCAGAGGGGAAATATTCTATAGCCATTCCAAATAAAATTATTGATCATAATATTAAAAGGATGGAAAATTCTCTTGTTGGTTGATTCATTGGGGTTAGGCCAAACATCAAAGTCGTGAGAGCTTTTGTTAAGAAGAGATGGCCGCTTAAGGGACAAGTAGATGTCATTTCTCTGAACAAAGGCTACCTTTCTTTCTTTTTTTTCCTATGAAGAAGATAAAAAATAGATCATTAGTAGTGGAGCGTGGATTATAGGGAAAATCACATTGGTATTACAGAAGTGGTACCCAAATATGGCTCTCCAAGAAGATTTTTTTGTCTAAGTCCCTGTCTGGGTTAAGCTACTTGGCCTTCCTCTAGAGTATTTGAATTAAGATATCTTCAGTGGGATAGAAAGTTCATTTGGGTAACTGCTATCAATTAATCTAGTTACCTCATCAAGAAGAAGATTAACGCATGCCAGAATCTGTGTTGGTGTCATTCCTAAAGAAGACATGCCTGAGAAAATTGAAATGGAATCCAAGCTAGGGATGTGGACTCAAAAGATGGATTTTGAATCTATCCCCTTTGTATGCTTTCGATGCAAAAAGGTGGAACACTGGGCCAAAAAATATCCAACTAACAATAAGAAGGTCTTGTAGAAGAAGGTCCTACAGAAGAAGGTCTGGAAACTAGTTGAAAAGAACGAATATTATTCAGAGGGAGTACCTAGATCTACCCCAAAAATGCAGAAGAAAATACTGATGAGAATAACAAACTAGAATACAATAAGGGGAATGACATAAAAGAAATGATTACTATCAGACAGAAAGGACAACAAAATAAGGAAATGGAGGCTTTAGGTGAGATTGCTTCTATTGATATGCATCGGGCTGAGAATGACAATATGATTGAGTAGAAGGAGGGGCATGGACAAGATACTTCATAAATGAACTATAAAGAAGATAATAGTGATCTTGAAAGGCTTAGTCAGGTTTTGACAGAAGACAATCAATCATTAACCCAAGAAAGGAAGATATAAACAACTTTAACGGGGAGGGATAATTAAACATCTTGAATGGAGAGAAACAACTAAAGATAGGGGAGTTAGATTTTGAGGATACATAATATGACACTATTATGGGCCATGGGTTCTTAGACATATCTCTGAACTCCCTATCTATTGTCAAGGTTTCATGTGAGGAAATAAATATGCCTATATGGGGAAATAAGGATGAAATAGATAAGGTACCAGGAAACCAAGATCCCAACTTTGATACCTTTACAAAAGTTGAGATGTCAAAAGGTAAGAAAACCAATGTCTGTAAATTCACAAGGAGTACAAGTTTCAATCAGCCAAATGTTGGAGGAAGCCAGCTATCACCAGGGAGACCTACTAACTTTAGAAAAAGAAACCAGGAGGATGTCAAGAACATAGCGGATGGAAATCAAAAAACCAACATCCAGTCAGGTCTAGTAAAAAATAAATTAAGATCATCTCTTAGAATATTCAAGGGATAAATAACAGTTAATTAGAAACTTGATCAGAGATAATAGACCCGATATTATGTTGACTCAGGAAACTAAAATGTCTAAGGAGAAGGTTGAAAGCTTAAATTTTTATAAAAATGGTATGGTTAATGGAGGGAACTCTGAAGGTGCTTCAGGAGGCATTGCTACCTACTGGAACTAGGATGTGATTAAAGTTGATGTTCTTATTCAGGAAAATAACTTGGCGTGTATCAGATTTCAACATATTAAAGATGGATCTACTTGGATTCTTATGAATATTTATGCTCCTAATACTAAAAAATGTAGGAATTTTTTTTGGAATAGCCTTGAATAGATCAGAAAAATTATTGTGAATGAATATTGGATTATAATGGGAAATTGTAATACCCCACTGAAGGAAGATGAAAATTTTGGTGGCAGCCGGCCTAATCTAGACAGTAGGCTTGACTTGATGAACTTCATTTCTAGTCAAGATCTGACTGGTATTGATCTCCAAGGAGTTAATTTACTTGGACCAATAGAAGAGAGGGTGATGAGCTTATCAAGTGATACTTGACATGGCCCTTATCTCTAATGATTGGTATCAATGCTATTATTGTTCTCTGATTGATTTTGTTAGAATGGGGTCAAACCAGTATCCCCTCTCTTTTATTGCTAATATGATCTCTAGGAGAAGGCATTTCCCCTTTAGATTTGAAAAAATGTGGACTATTCATCCCGATCTGACTCTTAGATTAAGTGATTGGTGGAAAATCAATATTAAAGGTACAACTATGTATAGGCTAACTAATAAACTCAGACATGTCAAGGATAACATTAGGAGTCGATGGAACAAAGACTCTTTCAACAATATTTTTTCCTCAAAGGCTTATATTCTTTTGGAACTAAAGGATATTCAGGATTCTATCCAAAAAGATGGTTATATGAGTATCCCAAAGGAGAAAGAGAGTGAAGTCTTAATTAAATATCATGATATTGTTCATAAAGAAGAAAATTTCTCGAAGCAAAGGGCTAGAAATGTTTGGCTTAAAGAAGGGGACATAAACTCTAAAAGTTTTCACATGACAACCATTAAGCATAAAACAACTAACAAAATCTCTAAAATCAAGGTGAATGATAAAATAATGGAGAAGGATGAGGAAATATCTAAGGAGGCTATGGAATTTTTCTCGAGATTGAGCTTACTCAGGACACCTCACTAGATCAGAATAATCAACAGGAGATTTTGGAGAATATCCCTAAAATCCTCTCTGAAGCTGACAATCAGCTTCTCATTGCTATCCCCTCTAATGAAGAAATAAGGAAGGTTGTCTTTTCATTTGAAGGAATAAAATCCTTGGGTCCTAATCGCTATCCTACATTTTTCTTCTGGAAGTATTGGATCATTGTCAAAGAGGATGTCACTAGTGTTGTCAAAGAATTTTTTGGTTCAAAGCGTATTTTAAAAGAAATCAATGGTACTTTCATTCCTCTTATCCCTAATAGGATTGGGGCTGATACTATGGACCTCTTTAGACCTATTAGTCTATGTAATTCCACATACAAGATAATCTTTAAGGTTATTACCTCTAGGATCCTGATCCTTCTCCCTAGATTAATTTCTCAACAACAAACTGGCTTTGTGCCAGGCAGACAGATCCTGGACTCGATAATAATTGTTCATGAAAACATGAATTCTTTGATTATGGCTAGAAAATAAAGGTTGATCTTGAAAATTTATCTCTCCAAGGCCTATGATAGAGTAGACTGGGATTTGTTACAAAAAAACTCTTAAGGATTTTGGTTTTAATCAAAATTGCATTAAGATTGTGATGTAGCTTGTCTCTTCAGCTACCTTTCCTGTGCTGGTCAATGGCTCCCCTACTCCTTTCTTCAAATATTCTAGGGGTCTAAGGAAGGAAGAACACCTCTCTCCTATTTTGTTTATTATTCTGGCTAAGTGTTTGGGGAGATATATTGCCAGCTTGGTTAGAAAAGGAGACCTTAAAGGTCTCAAACCTTCATCTTCTAATCAGGTCTGCTCCCACCAATAGTTTCTGGATGACTCTATCTTCATGGGTGAAGCTTCTATATCTGAATCCAAGAATCTAAAAAAGGATCTTAATACTTATGGGGATGCCACTAGTCAATTTATCAATTGGATCAAAAGTTCCCTTTGTTTCATCAATACTCCTGATTTCAGACAACAAAAAATAAGTATAATTCTGGGTTGTCAGATTGGTTAGCTTCCTGCCACTTACATGGGCCTCCCCCTTGGTAGAAATCCTCCTGAAGCTTTTTGGAGCTCTATTTTTGAAAAATTTCACAAGAAACCCGTAGGGTGGAAAGGTGCCCTTCTCAATCAGGCTGGCAAAGTCCAAATATTGAAATCCTCCCTTCAGAGTATTCCTCTTTATGTTTTGAGCCTCTTTAGAATCCCTAATAAATATGTTGAAGCTATTGAGAAAATCCAAATAAATTTTCTTTGGTTAGGTGTTGAAAATAAAAGGAGACTCACTCTGGTTTCTTGGGAAAAGGTGTGCATGCCAAAATCTAAGTGGGGTCTTGGTCTCAAAAGTATAAAAAATTTTAATGCTTCCCTTCTTGCTAAGCTTGGTAGGAGGGGTTATAAATCAAAGGGAGAAGGGATTATTATATGGGACAAAAGATATAGAAGGAATTTCCCTTTCTCTCTGACATTTCTTAGCCAATGAGGAGAATCCTAAAGGTTCATGCATTTGGAAGAATGTGAATAAAAACAAAGACCTTATCAGAAGGGGGGTTAGATGGAAAGTGGGAAAATGTGATAAGGTGGATTTATGGGAGAGTGTTTGGATGGGTGATTCTCCCTTATCTAATAATTCTCTCTGGGGAACTTATGCTACCCTTTGTAAGCTTAGTATAGGCTCTAAATTTTCTGATTATTGGGATGGTGGTCAGTAGAAGGACCTCTCCTCTTTTGATTCGGCTCTCAAAACTATGAACATTACCCTCAATTCTTTCATATTGAACAATATGGAAGATCAATTGATTTGGAAATTTACTACTGATGGAAAATTTATTGTGGCCTCCTCCTATAATCAAAATTTTGACTATCTTGAAGCTCCGTTATGGGCCAAAGCTTGGATGAAAGGCCTGGCTCCCAAAATCAACATTTTCTTGTGGATGATGCTTCAAAGTAAGATCCTCACTATTGATAACCTCAAAAAAGGGGTATGTGTTTTCCTAACATGTGCATTCTTTGCAAGAAGGAGGAAGAGTCCATGAATCACTTGTTTATTCATTGTCCCTTTGCTGGAGAAATTTGGTCTCTTTTTTTGAAGACCTTCAAGTTGGATTGGGTTTTCCCTTGGGATGTTCAAAGTTTGTTTTGATCTTGGAATATCATCTCTATGAATAAGGAGCTTAAAAGGATTTGGAAGTATGCTTTTCCCCACACTATATGGGCTATTTGGAAAGAGAGGAACAGTAGATTTTTCAGAGAGGTTTCTACCCTCCCAAAATCCTATTTGAAAAAAACCAAGAGACTGATTATTGAAAATTATAAAATTAGGGAAAGTTGTTCCAATACTAAGGTGTTGGGGGGTAATGATATCCTAAAAAATTGGAGAATTGAAGTTAAGAATAATGACCAAAGTAATCCTAGGGAAGAAGCTGCTTGGGAAAGTCCCCTAAGTGGGTGGATGAAGGTAAATTTTGATGGGGCCTCTAAAGGCAGCCCACACAATGCAAGGTGTGGTGTTGTTCTTCGTGATGAAAAAGGCATCTGTAGGGAAATTAGGGTCATTCCTATAGGTATCCAAAACAATCATATTGTGGAATCCATGGCAGCGTACCAAGGTCTTGTGCTTGCTAAGGAGTTCAATTGTCAAAATCTTTGGTTAGAAGGGGATTCTTTAAACATTATCAAATGTTTTAATAATGTTTCTCCTCCCTCTTGGATGATAGAGAACATTATGCAAGGTGCCAAGGAGATAATTAGAAATATGAAAAGGTGTATTATTACCCATGCCTATCATGAATCAAATGGGGTTTCTGATTGGGCAGTCAACCAGGCTTACAAAAATGATAGAATTTACACATGGAAAGCTGAAGTGGATCTACCATGATATTAAATATTTTATTGTGAAGCAACATATCTACGGTAATTAAAGAATGGAAATGAAATTAATTAATGATGGAAAAGATGCCAAGATTTGTAAGGATTAATAATGACTCTGTCATTCCCAACACAACCCATCACTTTCATGATGCCACTTCTTACAGATTATGAGTGTTATTGAAGAGTGTTAACATAGATAAAATTGAGGGTTTCAGTTTTAAGTGCATTATGAAGAGCTACGATCAAACTGAGAGAAGTAAAATGGGTGGTAACAAGAAGAGATACGATCCAAAAAGATGCAAAGAATGGAGACAGAATGACTAGGTCCAAAAAATTTTGCAAAAAGGTGGTCTTACTACTTACATGGAAAGGCCTCATGGGTGTAATCTGACCATTACGAAGTATTGTATAAAAAATTTGAAGAATGGGAATATTTTCCTGGATAATCAATGGATAGATGTCACTAAAGAGTTGATCGCTAAGGCCACTAGTTTGTCGAAGGAGGGTATGAAATTCTACTGCAACAAAAGTATCTCTGATAAAGCTCCAAATAGATTTCCTAAGAATAACACTGAAGCAGATAGACTTGTCAAACGGGTTGGTGGGTCCCATAACTCCAAAAAATTTAGTCATCCTTTTTGTTTCATTGTGTATGCGGCTATCAACTACATTATGGTAGGTTTCCACGAGTCTATGAGAATCATTTTTTCATTTTAAATCACTTTAGATATGATGAAAAAATCAATATTCCTTACTATCTCTTTAGATCTATGAGAAAGTCTATGAGGAGTTTGCAGAAAGACCCTAATGGAGACCATGCTTCCCATCAAGGTCTCATGGTTCTAATTTACAACCTATTAAAAGCTAAAAAATTTGACAAACCTTTCCTTAAGGGAAATGCCTCTGGTGATGAAGAAACAAAAGATGAGGAGTCGAGTTATCAATTTGAGGAGGACATTGAAGATGACTCAATGGACACTTCGAGGAACAATGCTAAAGGGAAAGGTAATCAGAAAGGAAATACATCTAAGATGGAAGAGTTTGAGTCTTATTTTGAACTGGATGATTATAATACGGATGAGGAGGAAGAGAACCCTAAAGGGAAAAAGAGGAAAATCCCTCCCAAAAAGGAGAAGAACACATACGCCAAGAAGACCAAAGGCAGAAAAACTAAAAGAAGTATTTTCATATCCTCTGATGAGGAGGAGGAAATGTATGAAATCCCCAGAAAAAAATAAGAAAAAGAAGGGTACTAAAAATAAAAAATAAATGGAAAGCAGAGGTGGTGATACTAAAGATTACACCCAGAATGTTCAACATAACATGGATGAGACCAATAAAATCAGCAATGAAAATGTTGGAAAAGACACCACCCTTTATGGTAACCAGAAAGACAATGTGGAGACCAACCAGGGCCATGATGATGTTGGAAACAAAGTTCAAGGAGAGGTTCAAATAGTGCAGGAACAAAAAGAAAGTATTTTGGCTTTTGGTTGTTTCATGGTTAACATTGCGTAGGATACTGAGAAAATCAAGGCGGACCTAAAGGAGAAAGATAAAATTATCAACATGATAATAAAGGAAAACTTTGGTGACAATCCCTTGGCTACTAGCTTGGAAAATTGGATGGAAGTTGTGTGTAAAGGTGAGTCTTTTGGGGACCTCAAAAATACTGTTCTTCAAATAGAAAAAAAAATTAATGATTTGAGAAAGCAAGTCAAGGAAAACAACTATGAAGCCAAGATCTCCAGCTTGGAGAGAAAAGTAGAAAAGATGGAAAGCACTCTGAATAAAATCAGTGAGCAGAGTTTCCAAATCCTGAAGGATTCTGTGGACCATAATAAGATTTTGGTGACCGAAATGGAGCAAATCAAGGGTGAGGATACCAAAGAGATTACTGAAAGCAATGGGCCTGGTAAAAGAACCCACACTAGCACTAGAAACAAGGATGCTAATCTTGAGGATCTGAAGGTGTCTGCAAACAACATGGACCTCCTGGTCATCTAGGCTAAAGAACCGATGAATAATTTCTAGCTATTTCCTTGCTTTCTTTTTGCTGTCATTTGTTGTTATTGTCTGTGTTTTGGCTGCTATCTTTTTCTACATTTAGGGCTTAGGGCCCATGTTTCTTCGGGTTTTGTTGCACATTTTTTTCTTTTTCTATAATGATTATCCTATGATTGCACTGTAAAATGTTTCGGGTACCTTTCAAAACCTATTTTTACTTAATCAGAACATACATATCTTTAAAGAGGCTGATTTTCATGGAAAAACTATATTTTTTACCCTCTATTCTACAAAATTTACTAGTGTTGAATATATCCCCAATAATGTGGTGATGGTCAGATAATGTAGAGGAGATAAATTCCAGAGTTGAGCCATTGAATTATTTTTTGAAGCTAAATATATCTTTATTTACATAGAATCTTGTCTAAATTTCTATAGACTCCCTCTCCCCTTGTTGAAAACTAGACAAGGTGTGCCAAATATCTTTGAAGTTAGATTTATTCCTTACTAGTGAGGCAAACAATTTATGCCTATTGAGCATTTTATACTAGTATAATGTTTCACATCCTTTCCATTAAAACTTACACCCACCTGATTTGTCTTAAGATCCTTCTATCTTATTGAAATCACCACCTATGATCCATGGTATGTCCTCTATTTGAAACATCTATTTCCACAGCTCTATTTTCTCTCTTTGTGGTCATTGGTTACATACCTTGAGTAGATACCTACTTCCTTCCCATTAATATTGAGTGTTACACCGACCAAACTGTGACAAGAGGAACATCCCCATCTTGAGATGTATTTACTCCACTTAGGCCCAATAAGAATACCATACCCTCATTTACCTCTCTGATGAATGGTGGTGAAACACTTAGCATCCTTCCAAATACACATCATGTTGACATCTAGAGTAAAGCCAACAAATTTGATCTTTTGAAGTAGGAGAACATACATTTCCTTGTTCATCAAAAGAAATCTCCTAATGAAATATTTTTTGTTAGAGGAGTCAAGCTCCCTGACATTCTAAGAAAAAAATTTAATCTCCATGGTGAACATACAAGATTAGTATCCAAGGGAGCTTTTCAGCTCTTGTAGTAGCTAGAAAGTTTCTACTTGGGGTGCTTAGTCTTTCTCTTTCAAGATGATGAGACAAGAAGTCTCCCCCTCTATTTTTTTCCATAGGGTCTTCTAATTCAATTGCTTGAGTAATGGTCTCCTCCTTATCATCCTTTTTAGATTTCAGCCTCCTTTTTTTGTTAGAATTATTTAAATAAACATTTTTGGTTCCTCTTGAGGACAATCGCCAACTCCTTGATTTCATCATCTTCTAACTCTTCTCTATCAGGACTCAAGAGAGAATCCTCATTCAGTCCTCTCTCATAAAGTGGGATGCTACCGTAGGGAATAGAGTCTTGAGTGTTCAAATAACCTTGATGAGGCATGAGGAAGGAGGGCATCATCTATGACTACTAGCGGATATTTGGAGAGGTTATCTAAATTATCATAAGCCACCTTTATGGCATCAAGTCCATCAAGGCTCATAGATGCATCATAAACAAGTAACTCATTCTTAACCTAACCCTTAGACTCCTCCAAGTCTTTGTCAACCTTTGGGGCTCCATAAATCAATGCTCCATTCCCTTCCAAGGGAGGGGATAAAATCAAGAGATCCTCTAGAGAATCCTTCTTATAATTAACAGAAGGGACATTTGTAGCAATCCCACCTTTTGAATAGCTATTGCCTCTAGATTAAGGATAATATATTCTCCTTATCCTTTATAGGGAAATTTGTTGAGCATTTTGGGTCCTATGTTTAGGATGGGGGACCAGTGTGTCAAGTCAGAAATTGAAGGTATTGGCTTCTGGTAGGTCCTAAAGCCTAGGAAGGGCATTATTATTATTGGACAAAGGAATGGTTGGTTTTTGTTTAAAAGCATCTTTAAGTTTATCGAAAGTAACAACTATGGAATCATGTTATCCTTGGGGTATATCCATGTTCAAGGAAGGAGTTAACTCAATAGGGTTACCAACTTTAGGTAGAGATTTGGATTGGTTGGTATTTGCAACATTCTTAGTGGGTTCACTGAAATATTTAGGGTGAGGGACAAATTTATTTTTAAGCAAAGGGAAAGAATGTCGCATGTGACCTTCCCTCCTACACATAAAGAAGGCATTGATACCGCTTAAGAAAACAATAGGGAATGAAAAAATTTGGTCCTCAAGATCAAATTGAATCTCGCTCGAGAGGTCGAGTCTAGGGTTGATGGAAATTGAAACTATAGCATTAGTATGAAGAAGAAAATTATCTTTTTTAACCATTTTGATAATGTTCCCACTGGGCTCCAAAGCTCGGGGAATCAAATTATAGACAAGTAGAGGGATTCTCCCAATGGTTAGACATCTAGGGAAATAAAGAGCAAGGATATCCTCTTGAATAGCCTTGGGGGAACATGAAATTGCCCTAAAATAGTAGGCACCAATTTTCCAAAATTTCCTTTTAATAATTTATTTTTGGCTATTAGGGTTAATAAAGAAAATAAGAAAAATCCCTTTCTGCAATATTTGACAATAGGAAAAATAAAGCCCTAGTCTCTTTCCCCAAACATTATGCATCCATTCATTCAAAAAAAATTGAGAATTGAGATTAGAAAGATCTTAAGCCGCCAAAAGAATCACAGAACTCTTAAACCTAAATTTATCTGAATCTATCACCATAGCCATTTGAAAATTAGGTTTAATGACAATGGGGGTGATAGAGTGGCCATTACCTCCATTGTTTCTCGTCGTCGTACTAGAGATTTCCCTCTTTGATTATAGAATTAAATTCACTCTATATGGAAGCGTGGGCTCATCCTCAAGCACTTATCTGAAGGAGTGAAACCTAGCCTTGAACGCCTAAGAAGTTTGCAGAGAATAACCATTATGGCCTATGCCTGAAGTGGAGGTACCTATCTAAAGGTGAAATTAAGAGAAATAAATGAACCACTAGTAGAGGAGGACCTCCCACACTCAGGGAAAGCCTTCTTGAGATCGAGAAACTTGGCAAGTTGAAGAGCCAAGTTCTCTATGTATTCATTTCTCTAAGTTCATAAGCTTTATATTATAAGAGTGAAAGTATAAATTTCCTATTATAAAGATGATTTTATATGAGTGTGATCAAGGATAGCTTGAATCTTATAGTTTAAAAAACATTGTATAAATTTTAACCATTATTAGTCCTTACAAACACTTAAATATATCAAATAAGTTTGAGTTAATTCTAATAGTCTACCTATTGTTAGATTGGAACCATTAATTACAAATTAGGTCTAGACAATGTATAGATACACATCAAAAAGTCCTATTAGAGAAACAAATATTTTGTAGAATTAAAAAAATTACAAAACTTTCAACACCTTGCAAACCATATCTTGATATTTATCGCAACACATCTCTATCATCAAATATTGAGTTAAATATGACATTTCATTTATTTAGTTTTTGTATATAATTTCTATAAATTTAATTATATGTCCTAATATATTTATCTAGATTGATTGTGTGCTTAATTAAATATAATTATCAAATCAAGTTAAACAATTGTATGTTAAATATTTATAAACACAAAAAACTCATATATACCTTACTCGAGTCTAATATAGGTTACAAATTAAATAACCAAATAAATTAACTTAAATAGTAGGTATGTCCTTCTTTGTATACTCATTGAATTAGATAATCAAATCATAATAATGATCAATATAAAATATAATGGATAGAAGAAAAATCTTTATAAGTAATACTTTAAATTAAAAAATAAATAGTATTTTAACTTAAGCCATAAAGATTGTGAGGCATGACATCATGGCCATGACGACTAAAGAACAAAACTTAAAAAAAACTCACATAATTAGGTTGTTGAGAGCTCACTAGATTGGCTAGGAAAGAAATAGTATATTTTAAATTGGTCATCTTGATTTTGGGAGAGTCAAAATTAGGGATAGAGAGGAAGTCATTGTTATAGTTATAAATCTTCTAGTAATAAGTTATATATTGCAAAACTAGTGAAAAATAGAAATAGAAATATTTTTCTCCCTCCACCACTGTCATGACTCATAATACAGTGTCTTCATTTGCTAAAGAAAAAGAATACCCATCATCATGTTGTATTTTCTCTAGGAAAACACTATGAACTCATCATCTATTTCAAGCTTCCCATTTTTATGGCTCATCTGGAGATATGAAACCCTGAATTTTTTAGTTGATATTCAATATAAGATTGTGTTCACTGAGGTTGTTGGATTACTGAGAGGGGGGGGGGTGAATCAAAAAATATGATACTTAATACTTAAAACTTAAATTTTATTCAATTCGGTAGGATAAACAACAACAACAACAACAACAACAACTAAATCACCAAATATCTTCAATAACTTAAGCATTAACTTGCATAAACAATAAACAACATGTACATGGAATATTCAACACATTTGACAAAAGATTTAACGAGGAAACCAATTTGGGAAAAACCTCTATGGGAATTGTCACCCACAAATAAAAATACTCTTTTGACTTGTATGCTCAGTTAAAAGCTTATATTACAATACACATTTGCTAAATGTGACCCTATTAGGGGATTTATCTTAGACCCATAAATATTTCCACCCTGGTAGGAGTGGCCTTGCTAGAGGGATTTGAACACTCTTTTAGAATCTAACCTTTCTCAAGGATTTTACAATAAGACTGTTAAGTCCACTCGGTTAAGAAATTTTGTTGTTACAAAAAAAAGAAACAATATGTAAAAGATCTGTAAAATTGTAAATACCTCTTGCTTGATCAGATCCCTTTATGCACTCTCAGACTACTAGCATCAACACTTCATAAATCTCTTCACTTAGAATAATATTTATCACTCCTTTTCTCTTCAGTGGATCACTCAGTAGAAATTCAATACTTCAACTTGCCAGCCATTTGTTCCTCAAATTCATCCTTTAAATAGACTCTATTTTTGCCTCTTAATCTTCTTGATTATGTTTTCCATCAATCACGCTCAGTCATCAGAGTAACCTTTTTGAACTAATTCAGTGAACTTGAAACTCGATTAGCCACTTTGGCATCACCTTAGAACTTGCACTTTTCTTGGAAATAAAACCTTTACTTTTACCTCTTAATATATACCATAGATTTATTCCTTGAATTTTCCCATGTGTAGATCTTGTAACTAACTTCCTTTTTTGTTCTTGGAATCCTCCATATCATTGTAGCATTGCATTTAATGCATTCTTATCCTTGTTTCTCACATTTGTAATTTTTGGTAGCTATCTCTCATCTTGGTGACTAACATGCACTGCTCGATGCTTCAATGTCTTGGTGTCCTGACCAACTTTCATAACCCTTTACCGACAAAATCCCTCTGCTCAGTAACTTAACTCTTTAATTTTTACCAATTTTCTCAATCTGCTTTACCAACTTGATAAAGTAGAAACCAATTATCTCAAGATGATCTTATCATTTTTTTATCTTTATCTATTGCCCAATTAAATCAACTCTGAAAGATATGACAATTCAATATGAACCAGAAATTAATTGCTTGACATCAATGACAAAATAACAACTAATTTAATTCTTCCTACAATCATGTATACCTCTGATCTAAGACTTCATCATCATCTCCATCAATTGAGTAACAGAGGTATATTATCAAATAATTTAGGTGTCTTGTCTAAGCATCTATATTTGTGCATACATGTTTGTCAAATCATTTCTAACTAGGGGAAAGGGACTAGTAGTGGCTTGGGGTCTAATAGTGATTCACTCATTATTACGCAATAAAGTCACCAGTAGTGGATCATTTATATACCAATATTTGATCTTTTTTTATCTTTTTTTGATCAATGATTGGCTCATTTGTGCACCACTACTAGAGATTTGTGAGCCACTACTGGGACATTTGTTGAGAAGTACCGGTGATTTGAGTGAGTGATTATTGGTGCAATGAGGCTCAAGTATCAGTCAATACTTGTTTACCACATTTTGACCCTTTCGTGCATAACGTCTCCTATAGAGTGCATTGTTATTGGCCAAAAGTTGAAACCTTAGCATTAAGTACTTAAGTCGCATATGAAAACAATAATTTTTTTTGGTCAAAATTTGATATCATTTGGTACCTCAATTGAGCGTGCAAAGTTAGCTATATCCACTATTGATCCATTTCCCATATGACATCTAATAGTAAATTCGACTTCAATGGATTTTCATACTAGTTCAAGAGCTCTTATTTTGGCATGGCCTGGGAATAGGCATGGAAATGAAATTTTTTAGCACAAATTGTTAACTTTAAACTTTAGGTAGGAGTAACTGTGCATGAGAGTAATGACGGTATGAATGGTGAATGATGGCAAGTTATAGAGGGCCACACACTAGCCATTCTAAGCAGTCAATGCTTAGAGTTTATTGGTTAAGCCTAGTCCTAGGGTTGATATAGAATCATCATCTGTGAGAATCAAACCCATGACCATGAGATTAAAAGCCATGTGTTCTACTCACTAAACTAAGAGGGCACATACAAAATAACTATATTTAAATAGTGCATACTGTTAGGGATTTTTCTTGTATGAATCACAATGCTTGAAATGTCTATTTGAATCCTGAACCTTTACTCCCGATTCAGAGACAAGAAAAGCCTAATTGCTAAGGACTAGATAAGGTCCTTCTTCGTTTTTGAGTTCCACAACTACTCAGGCAGGTTTTACCTTTAATGATGGCTGTTAACACAGTATTTGTTGATGTG
>MU224951.1:17942606-17972146 GCA_018584345.1 Thuja plicata | reverse complement strand
GATCATGATGCATACTTTGAAAACCTTAAAAATCTCTCCCTTGCATCTTATGCTGATGATGAAGGTCTTGTTGATCATGATGCATATTTTGAAAACCTTAGCAAGATTTCTCCAAATACCATCCAAAATCCAGTCATTCCTCCATCCTACCCCATCATGTCTATATCCTATTTCGATGATGATGAAGGTATTTTTGATCATGATGCATACTTTGAAAACCTTAAAAATCTCTCCCTTGCATCTTATATTGATGATGAAGGTCTTGTTGATCATGATGCGTACATGGAAAGCCTTAAAAAACTTGCTCCAAGCATCCTCCAAGCTCCATTCATTCCTCCACACTATCCCATCAGGCCACCATGCATACCCACTAGCACTCCTTATCATACCTTTGACAAGGGAAATCCTTCTTATCCTCCATCCACATCTCCTTATACATACATGCATCCATCTTATCCCATGGTCATATCCCACCCTCCGTCTTTCCACAACAACACTACTAGCTACATCCCTAATCCTAACCCCCCATCTCATTATCCTCCAACCCATGTTCAAATCCCTAGTCCTAGTTCTCCATTTCCTCCAATCCATAACCAGAATCCTCATAATATTGCTCCTCCATCATCCACTCTGTCATATCCATCTCCCCCATCTTATCCCAATCTACCATCTCCAATTCCTACCTACATTAACACATATTCCATACCCCAATCCATCCCTCCTCTTTCATCAGTTAGTCAATCAAGTTCACAAACCATTGCCAAACCTACCTATGTGAACTATCTAGCAATACCATCTCCTACATCCAGCTCTACACCATCATTCAACCATACAAGTTCACAAGACATTACCACATCTTCATATGTGGAATAACCTAATTTCCCATCATCTACGCCTGCAAATCCTCCATCTCCAATACGTAAGTCTCCAAGGAGTTTCACAAGTAAGCCAACACACAATCCATCTCTTATAGTTGATAAGTCACGTTATATCACTCCCCCATGGGAAAACACTAGTGATGAAGCCCTTCCACCCCTCACACCCGACATTCCTTTTCCATCTCCCATCCCTATTAATTCCCTTATGAATCCCAAACTTAGTGATCCTCTTCCACCCCTCACACCCGACATTGCTTTTCCATCTCCCACACCTATCATTTCCCTTCTGAATCTCATACTTTTTTATCCCCTTCCATCTCCTAGCACCATTGAATTCTCCTCATCTATTGCATTCATCCAATCTGCATCCCCATCTTCTCCTCCTCACACTATCCACGCTCCATCCCATGAACCTCATGCCTCCACCATTCTTCCCTCCATTACAAAATCCACCATCTCTACATACAACCCATTTGCAAAATCTCCCATCCATCCAGACACCCCATTTGCAGAATCTCCCATTCTTCCATCTCGTCCATCTCAAGAATCCTTCCATACACCCCCATCACACCATTACCATCACCATCAATCCAATCATGTCACGACCTTGGCCAAAAGCATGTTGAAGTATCCATTGACTTGAATGATGATTGTATCATTCCATCCACTCCATATCAAGATCCTAACATCCTCCTCCATCCCTTACCTGATCCATCCACTCCACTTCCTGATCCATTGCCCTTCACTCCTCCATCTCAAGATCTTATCCTTCCATCTACTCCAACTCCAGATCCATTATCCTATCTAATTCAAGATCCGAGCATCCCATCTACCCCACTTCCTAATTCATCCACTCCATCAAATCAAGATCCTCCCACTCTACCTCTTCCATCTC
Source organism: Thuja plicata (assembly GCA_018584345.1). Lineage (NCBI taxonomy): Eukaryota > Viridiplantae > Streptophyta > Pinopsida > Cupressales > Cupressaceae > Thuja > Thuja plicata. Next base: position 17,970,373 of record MU224951.1, on the reverse strand, counting down.
AAAATCCATTACCCCATCTGATTCAAGATCCAAGCATCCCATCTCCTCCACTCAATGATCCTTTATAACCTCCAATTCCAACTATCCCACCACCATTACTCTATTCCCTTGGTCCACTTACTTTCATTTGTGGTGGTCCACTTAAAGCAGCAGAAATAAATTTCATGTCCACCATTTACACCCCTCTTGATAATGGACTTGCATCTTGTTCCGTAAGAAAGATGTACCCTATTGTGGATAGAATACTAAAAAAATGGAATTATCAGGGCAAAGGCTTAGGCCTAAATAAGCAAGGTATACTAGATCCCATCTCTATTAAAAGACATCCATGATTTTTTGGTATTGGTTACGCACCTAGAGGCCCTTCTTCCAAAACTGCTGGTACAACTAAAGCAAAGTTCACGAGTGCTTTCAAACCCTCCATCGCATCTTCCTATTGTCCCTCTAAAGCATATAATGCCATCCCCCCTCCTCCATCCTTGAAACCCAAGAAAACCTACCATATTCCTCCTTCATCCTCTCAATCCATTTTGGGCCCCTATGTCCCAAAATCTCATCCCACATCTTATCCCACTCCTCCCTTCATCCACCGACCCTATATTGCAAATCCCACCACTTACATTCCCAATCAGGATCAACAAAGGCACATACCCACACGCATCATCCACCATCCTACCTCCACCATTCCATCTATATTTCCTCCATCTCATGCAAGTTCTCATATCTCTTCCAATGCTACTCACTATAATTTGGATGCTAAATCACCAATGCATAACGCTACAGATCCACAATATAAAGATTGTCATGTTCACTTACAACGACATGCTCCAGCAAAAGAAAATCCAATCAAAGAATGCACTCCATACCATAGGCCACAAAGGCCCACCAAAACGAAAGGAAAAACTATGTGGATCCCAAAGCAAAAAGATATCATGCATCTAAAAGAAAAATCCATTGTGGCATCCAAGGTTACTAATCCTCTAGCTGAGCATTCCTCTCCTCCATCTTCAAAATCTATTTTGGGTCCTTATGTCCTACACCTTCTGACCATCTTGTTTCCTCCATCATATCCATAGGTACCATCCTCTTCACAATCACTCTTCCCACATCCCTCGCAACATGTGCCAATGTTGATTCTGACAACATCCCCCTATCCCACTCACTTTCCATCATTTTATCTGAATACTTCCAACTATCATATCCCCTATCCCACCTATCTCCCCCCACATAACTATCTCATATCTACATTTTCCTAAGTCACTCTCCCACATAAAGTTGTACCAACATATTGTGATCAACACTAAAAGCAGAAAACCAAAAAAAAGAAAAAAAGAAAATCAAAAGAAAAAAAACAAAGAAAAAAAAGAAAGAGAAATAAATTCATCCACTGGTGAAAACTTGGAAAACAAGCGCCTTGGACAAGTACCATGATGAAAACCTGGTAAAGACGCATCATGTGTAATCCCTTCATCCAAGTGCTCTCAGCACTTGGAGGCAAGTTCCTTCTGGCCACCATCCATCTACCATCCATATCCTATCTTTTCCTTTTCACTTCCTCCATCCTCCTCTAGATCTTGATGAGAAATCTACAAGCCACCATATCTACATGCTTTTGGACATCTCTTGACATCCATCTCCCATCTCCCATCTTTATCCACCAATCCTTTTATCCACCCATCCTTCCTTCCATCTATCCTTCTGCAATATCTTCCTCCCTTATCCACCCTTCATCCTATCTTTCATTCACCTCCATTATCCTGTTGTTATCCTCTCTTCCATCCTATCGTACCACCTCCTAATGCTTCCTCGCATGCATGACCTATCCTAAGTGGGGGCATCATGTTGCTTGGTGACGTAGTCCTTGGAGATCTTTTCGTATCCACCTGTCATTTCCCAATCCTCCTCTCCTATCCACAATCCTTCAGCTATCCATCTATTCCTCTACTAAAATCCTTCCATCAGCGCTTCCATCTTTACATTCCCTAGCATCTCCTCCATCTTCCAATTCCTCCTTTCATATATCCCATCACTTGTTTCTTCCCTTGTCATTGGTATCTAGCTCTAGGATATCCTCATGCACCCAATGCCACCCATTCCAATCCTAATTCTCCTTGTGAGCTACCATCGCATGCAAATCCTATTCACATCCTCCAGCATATCCCAAGTCAAGAAGTAATCAGCCCATCCAAGCACACCCTTCGCCTTGTTGCAAGATTTGATGACAATACAATCATCATGATTGGGATGCATCCTTCCCAAATCCTTGTATTTTCTTTGGGATTACCTCGTTCCCACATCTAGAGTACACCATCCACTATTCCTCTATCTTGGCCTTTTGGCTCAACTGGGGCAACATCATGCATATCTTCCTCATCTCATCCATTCTCCTGAGCTTCAGTCCTTTAAAAATCTTGTTCCTGTCAGTCTAGTCTTGAGTCCGGTCCCGCTTGTACATATTTCGCATCTTTGGTCGATCTCCTTGTAGAAAGTAATCCAGTTTCAGATCCCAAATCCTGTGCTTTAGCAAGTTCCTTATGACGAAATCCAGTTTCAGCAATTTGATCATCATCACATCTTTTGGCCAATCAAATACATACTTGACATCTCCATGGAAATGGGTCCTTGAGGATGTATCCTTCCTCTTGTTGACCTAAATCCAATCATCTTTTTGGAAATGGGTCCTTGAGGATGTACCCTTCCTCTCGTTGACCTAAATCTAGATCATCATCATCACTGGGTTCTTGTAGGATGTATCCTTCCTCTTGACCTAATCTCAATCCGATCATCATCCCATATCGTTGATCTCTCTGAAAAAAGGCGTCTTGTTATTGAATTTTTTATCTTGAAATTTGATTTTGGTTCTTGATTATCATTCTTGATTCTTTTTAGTTGTTCTCCTCCTCAAGGTTGCCACGATTCTTTATATCATGGTATGTTGCGAATGGATGCACCTAGGATAGGGAACTTGATCTTTTTGTTTTCTACTTGTGAGTAAGTCGGATATGACCCTTGCATGTATGTAATCCGTTTGGGCTCGCATGCTGCAATTGGGAAATGTCATTTGCTTGTGGGTTTTTCCAGCATCATTTCCACCATGGCTCTTCTGGGACTCATGTGTGATGCTGGGGCAACCCCCGCATGTCTTTTGTGTCAGTCCTCTGCAACACCAGTGAAAAGGCCTCGTGTTCCTAGTAACCTTGGCATGGTCTCTAGCGTTGCTATATCAAAATAAGTGCTCAAATACATGACGGTATTCCATCCTGGAATACCCCTTGCTCAAGCTTCAAGATAATTCCCCCATCCAAATCCCCACAATGCAATCCAATCCTATCAACCTATCTGCAATCCTATCAAACCATCCGCCATCTTATCCTATCTTAGCAATCCAATCCTACCATCTCGGCCGTGGTCCTAATCCTTCATCCCTGATGCAAACTTGAATCTCCCATCCCTCATTCTTCTACTTCCTTCTTCTTCTTCTTTTTTCCTCATCTTGTCACTCTTTGTCATCTTTTCGAGACGCCGCCAGGGCTTCATTGTTCCTCCCTTCCGTCCTCTTGAGGGGGCATCATCCCTAGCCAAATTCTATCCTACATCATCATCCTGGGGCAACTTTGTTGCCTACGTACTCATCTTTGTGTCGTCTATTATTTTAAACATCTTCGAAATACCGTTATGCTAACACTATGTCGAAGAGGGGCAAAATGTAGACACCTAATTCTGATTACCTTTATCAATCGTATTTAGTGCCTTCTAGGACATATCAGCTAAGTAATTAAGCATCACCTAATTGACCTATGTCATCCTCTAGCCCTAATTAATTCAATTAATTGACTATAGTCCTAATTAATTATTAAAAGCAACCAATAGCTTAATAATTAATTAAAACCCTATTCCCCTATTATTGAATGAATATGTTATTTATGTAATTCAATTCATTAATATTCCCTTTAACCCCTAGCCTAACCTATCCCAACCACCTAACCTTGAGTTCTAACTCAACCCAACCTCTTCACACATGCTAACCTAACCAATCCCAACCACCTAACCCTGAGTTCAAACTAATCCCAACCTCTTCACCCTTTCTAATCCTATCTTAAACCCTAACCCTAATCCTAAACTCTCCCTAATGATGTCACATTCCTAATCTTTGGATTAGGAATTCAATCCCTCCCCCAAAGTCAATAATCTCAATCCAAGCCTATCCATATGCATTTAAGGCTCTTACACCTTCATAAATGCCTCTTACATCCCTCATTAAGGCTCTTACACCCTCTTTATGAGCCTTATCTTCTAGAGGCTTCTTGGTCCATTTCCCTAAATGGTCACATTCCTCCCTCCTTTCAACCCAATCCCCTTGTGACAAGTGTCACAATTTGATGCACTTGAAGAAGCACAATCCATGTGCTCTCTTCCAGGTGCATCTGAACCTCTCCTCAGGATTGCATCCTGGCCCTTGATTCCTCACCCATTTTCCTATAAATAGAACCTCATTCCTTCACATTTCATCCATCTTTTGAAGTAACATCATAATGTCAGTTTTAGCCTAAATATTCCAATCTTGAAGAGTAAACTTATAATGCCAGTTTAGAGAACATACCTTGGAAGCTTGGAGCACTTCTTGAGCACACATCCATAAGCATAAACACATCAAAAGGGGAGTTTATATTCGGTTTTGAGGAGGTTTTGCACTTCCTTGTTTCCTTATTGTTTAAGTTTTTCTTTTTTGGTTCAATCATGTATGTAACTTAGATTCTTAGTTATTGAATAGTTTATTTATTATTGTGTTCCTTTATAATAGATTTTCATACCTCAAAATTATTATACTAATTCTTGGCAAATACTTTAAAATATCCAAGACTTTTGTTGGTCTTAGTTAAAAAAGGGCTAATATAGTTGTGGTCAATGTCCATCAGCAACATAGGGTTTAGTTACAAGAAACTAATTTTTTAATTCTTAATATTATGCTTTATTAATTATTATACAGTTAGCTTTTACTTCTATATTATTCAGGTTTTAAGAAGCATTAGACAAGGATAAATAAAATTATGAAATAAAACCAAACAATCAAACGTTTTGTTAAATCATTTATAAATTATATAAATAAAAAGAATGACATTATTGAGGTGTAAATAATGTATATGGGGTGAATAGAATTTAGTATAGTATTAGATTATTTTATATAATTTAAGAAAATTTTAAATATAATTTAATTTGACCATCAAGATACAAAGTCTATTAATATGATAAAAAGGGAATATCTAAAATGTGAAACTCAAAAATATGATAGCTAGCAACATTTTCATATCACAACACAGCACATAGATTAAAGCAATATTAGAGTCAAATTAGAAAGAAACATCAAAACATCACCTATCAATTGGTCAAATATCATGTACTGCCATTTTATTTAATAATTTAAAAGAAAATGTTGTAATAGTATATGACATAATCTAAACTAGTTGCAATGACATAACTTATAAAATCATAAATAAAACGGTTAAAGTAAAGACCAAATCATTGTTATTCACAGAACGAAAAGGATTGATAGATTTAAGATCACACCACAATATCAAAGGAAGCACCGCCAAAACTTATAACATCATAAACGAAACAGCTAAGTAAAGACCAAGTTGTATTATCTATAAAACGGGATAGATGTAAAATCATGCCACAATATCAAAAGGAGCACCAACAAAACTTATAACATCGTAAACAAAATAACTGAAGTAAAGACCAGGTCATGTTATCCATAAAACAAGATAGATATAAGATCACACCACAATATCAAAAGGATCACTAACATAGCTTATAATATCATAAACCAAACAGCTAAAATAAAGGCCAAATCGAATGTTATCCATAAAACAAGATAGATATAAGATCACACCACAATATCAAAAGGATCACTGGCATAACTTATAACATCATAAACGAAACAGCTAAAATAAAAACCGAATCTTTGCTATTCACAGAATGAGAAAGAAAGATGGATAGATATAAGATCACACCACAATGTCAAAAGGCGCACCGACAGTACTTACGAGAAGGTCTGTTTAAGGAGGGAGAGGAACGCTGTTGAGAACCACGGTCTCGAGAGTGAGTCCAGGGCCGAATCCAAACAGCACTCTCATGTCGAGCCCTTCGCTCGTAGTCGCGAATCCATTTTCCCTAGACGACTTCCTCATTTCTTCCAAAACGAAGAGCATGCTGGCGCTCCACATGTTCCCGTACTCGCTCATTACGTGTCTACTGGCCCTCATCTTTCTCGGATCCAATCCCAGCTTGGACTCCACTCGATCCAGAATCGCCCGTCCTCCGGGGTGCACAACCCAGAACAGTTCATTCCAGTCGGAGACGTTGAATCGCCCGAATGCCTCCACCAGAGCGGCTTCGATGTTGTCGGCGATTAGCCCCGGCAGCTCCTCCCTCAGGTGCAAGACGAGTCCGACCTCTCTCGCGTGGCCGTCGATGGTGCCCGCGTAGTCGGGGAGAGTGGTGTGAGCAGTCCAGAGGAGCTCGAAACAGGGCTTCTCCGAGCAGTCCAGAGGACCCGCTCCCACGATCGCCGCTGCCGTGCCATCGGCGAAGAGGGCGTGTCCGACTAGACAGTCGAGGTGAGTATCGGAGGGCCCACGAAAGGAGGCGGCCGTGACCTCACTGCACACGACCAGGACTCGGGATCCACGGTTGTTCTCCGCAATGTCCTTCGCCACTCTCAGAACCGTCCCTCCCGCATAGCAGCCCAGATTGTACATCATCACTCTCTTAACTGAAGGCCCCAGACTGAGCAGCTTGGTGAGCTGGTAGTCGGCACCGGGCATATCCATTCCGTTGGTGGAGGCCAAAACGAGATGGGTGATCTTCGACTTGGGCGGCCCCCATTCCTCTATTGCCTTCGCAGCCGCCTCTTTGCCCAGCCGCGGCACCTCCGCCACCGCCATGTCCTGCCGAGCATCCAACGACGGCGCCACGTAGCTGCACAGATTAGGGTTTTCCTTCACTGTCTCCTCTCTCAAGTACATGTGCCTCTTCTTTATCATCGTCTTCTCGCCTGTGACATCAACATAAACGTACCCACTACCATTAAAACAACAAAAAATGATGAATAAGGTGTGGGCTGACATATCCTCTTGAACTTCTCCTTGAGCTCGGTCATGTTGTCGCTGTTGGTGATGCGGACATAATAGTCGGGGTAAGAGCTCTGCTCAAACACGTTGGGAGGAGTTGCTGTTCCGATGGCCAAGATGCTCGCAGGTCCATCAACCCTCTGGGCATTCCACATTGCCTGCAAATCCACCATCTTCCTTCCTGACATCCTCATCTATCTCTTACTAAGGACGATGCTTGTAATACAATATGAAACTGCGGATGTAAAACAAGGTGTTATTTGTATACATTCCTATAAAAAATTTATTGAAAATGATGATGAACATATGAATACGACAGTGAAAAGATAATATGCATATTTAATGAATAATAATAAATGTATTTGATCAATTATTGAAATCAAACTTTATTTATTATTCCATAAAACTAATGTATTATTTTTTATATAATTCAACTCTTTTAAAAACTGTAGATTCTACATAAAGAGAATATCAAACTGATTTTTTAAAATAACCTAGTTCAAAAACACGTTTCTCATACAATTGGAAAATTCAAAGTCAAACTCAATTCTCATAATAATCTTAAAATAATTTAATTATAATAACAATAAAATATTTCATGATCATGGCAGATTCCTCTTCATACCTTGCTATAATGATCTATAATTAAAATTTCATAGTACATTTTGAAGGTCAAGATGTTTAAAAAATAAATAATACACCTGATATTTTATATCTAAATTAAATCCATAGTAATAGATTAGACTCGTATTCCTTGGTCACTAGTTTTGAATGTAGACAAGATTTATTATACAAAGGACAAGATTATCGTTACGTCTATGTACACGAATACGGTCAGTGCATCAAATTTACAAAGGGATAAGCGAAGACTAAGTTAGTATGCCTTGCCTTGTCAAACATGCATGTAGATAAAGTCTTACAATGTATTTTTAAATAATAAATAATTTAATACCGAAATATTCATAGATTTAAATCAATTTTCTTCCTAATCTTATTTCATTTAAATATTGAATAATTTGATAGTAAATATTCAATGATACTCAATGTGTGCTCCATACATGCTTCTACACAAATTTGTCAACATTTCTTGCTTCGCAAGAAAGTTCTTAGATACATAATGGCACATATTGATAACTATAACGGGCCACCATGGAATCGAGAAGACCAAAAATCCATACCAATAGTACTTGTATCCCTAGGTGACCATAGGAAATGTCATTCACAATGGGATGGGCTATTACTATACACAAATCCCAAGGTCTAACACTACACAAAGGAACAACTAATATTGGAAAAATAGAAAGACAACGATTGAACTGTATCTACACCCAAGTCACTAGGTAGGCTTTGCATTGAATGAGAGCTCAAAATTAGTAGCAAACATCACTTGTACTTCAATTCCTCACTTGATTTATTTTGGCAAATTATGGTGTTCCCTAGGTATATTTGCATTCATTTATATTTGCAATTCTATCTTCAACATATTATTACTATCGATGTACCCACTGCACCACCTTATGGTGAAAGCGCTAGTATTATAAAAGCTAAGAACATACTTGAAGTGATGAAAATATTGATAATGGTTCTTTCTTTTCTTCTAAAAATTTTGTAATATAAAAAGAAAGGATTGTTATCAATATTTTCTTTACTTCAAATATGTTCTTGACATTAATAATATAATATATAATTTTGGTTTCTTAAAAATTATTTGCTTCATGTGATTTCTAAATTAGGAATTGAATCATCACCAAGAATTGGTGTTTCATTAACAATTATAATTTTATCATTTTTATTTTATTTTACTAAGATATCTCTAATATATTTACACTCGATATAATAGGTAATAATTATGCACTTCACCTCCACATTTTCTCATCGGTGTCAATGGAAATATATTTTGAACTTGTTTACTTATGATATTATTTATGGTCTATTATACACTTGGTTGATATATTCAATTTATTGTTATAAAGATGATTTGATATGAGTGTGATTTAGGATACCCTGACTCTTGCCATTTAAAAGTAATTCTAGATTTGAAGGTTTTGTTAGTCCTTACAAACACTTAGGTGTAGGAAATAAGGGTGAGTGAACTCCAGTAGTCTACCTATTGCTAGATTATAACCAATAATTAAAAATTGGTTTTGTGCAAGGTGTAGATACACACTAAAAATGACATTAGACTTAGATTGTTGCTTTGTAGAATGCAAAAATGAAGAGCACTTCTTGAGAAAGTGTGAAAATTAGAGAAGACATAACACCCCCTTGATTGTTTGTTCCCCTTGTTTTTGACACTTTATAGGAGTGTTTTGTAACCAAACCCCAAAAATTACTAAAAATGACACTTTATAATAAGAGTACATGAGTGTGTATGTTTGATTCGTGACAAAAGACATGCAATTTTATAAAAAATATAACTCAATTTTGAGTTTCAAAGCAAAAGTCACTAGCAAAACTATTTTTTCCTTATTATAAAATTAATCCTCCTTCACAAAAAAAAATAATGGTGGAAAAATTTAACTTCACCAATTGTTTTGGTCGAATAAAAGCACTGGACCACACTTAAGCCCCCTTGGGTTAGTAAAAATACCAGGGGCTAAAATCCCATATGATCGAGGCGGACAGACGGGCTGAGATAAGGCAGATGGATGGGACAGGATGGGTGCAAGGGCTTAGGTAGGTTTTATTGAAACCTGAATACTTTGCGTGGGGGTCGAAGTGGAGGTCTCATGGAGGTCATCGCGTCTAGCAGTGATGGACCGCCATAGGTGCCTACATGTTACGAAGCTCCCACAAATATGAAAATCACTGTGACCAAGGTTAATCAATGACTTTTAGGCTTCAAAGTATTTCAAATTCACTTTGATGCCATGTGGAATTCAAAAAGATCTAAGAGATCAAATTAAAGCACAATAACACAAAATGAGTCTGAATTTGACCTACCATTGATTGGAGAAGCAAAGTGTATATAGGAAGAGTGATTGGATCAAATCTAAAGTCAAACCCAACACTCAATGAGTGGTGGTGATTTGTCTCCCACTAAAATAGGATAAGGTGTCAAAATAAAATTGACACCACTCTTAAACAACTCCTAAATGATGACAACTTGATGAACAAGTGTCAAGCAAGAATGAATGACTAAGTAGGCTTAAAAAACTGAAGTATAATTTGATACTCCTATAAGATTGTTTGTTTTCATTAGTTTTGTCAAATTCATGATTGTCAATGGAGATAGTCAGTAAAAGGAAAAATATACCAAGGTAGAGAGTTAGTAAAACAAAGTATCAAAGACACTGAGCACCGAACAGTAACAAGAACCGAGTTAAGCAGAGAATAGTTACCAATAAGGTGTTAGTCACTGAGAAGACGTTATGTCACCGAGCAAGATCAGAGAACATTACCGAGTATACCAGAGCCAACATAACAATTCAAATTTGATTCATTGAACCTGGACATCAAGCGGGAAAGCTTTTACAAAATTTTTAAGGTAAAAGTTAGGTAGAGCATTGGGATTGCAAAAATATGATTACACATGATCACGAGGCAACTCACCCAATGCAAGACAAGTATAATAAATGCGTTGGGAATGAAACCAACCTTGCACTATTTCAACTCCACCATAGAAGGAGAAGGATAAAAATAGGTTAGCCACCTTAACATTATATAAAAGGAATAGAACATGAAGATGATAGATGATGGTGAAAATTGCAGAGACAAAAGCAGTTACAACGACAAAGCTAAAGGAGTGAGAAAGAAAAATTTCTAAGGTGTAGAACATATAAGTTACCGAGTGCAGAATGTGGCAATGCACTTACAGAGCATAAAGAGGCTGAACAACATTATGGTTGATGCATACTTGCAAACATTTTTGTACTATTTTTTTTAATAGCTAAGAGAGTAGAAATCCCATTCTATGGGTAGGCCGTAACAGGTCTTATTTTGTAAATCCTCTAACTGGTACATCTCTTAGATGAGAGATTGTAAAATCCTTTACCAAGGTAAACTGCATAAGTCTTTTTGTACTCCTAAGAGAGTAAGATATGGGAACTAGCTAACATTGTAGCTCTAACCGAGAAACCTTTATACTGCAGTAGTGAAGGATTGTGGGTGTCATCCCCACTATAATTTTTTCCTCTAACAAAGGATTTCTGTGTGATAAAAAATTGTGGTGTTATGTGTCATGGTTTTATGATTTACTTTACATGCTTTTCAATGTTTTTATGAATGATATTCAGTTCGGTGAAAAGTAAAGAATAGTAGTTAAAAGTTTTGAAGTACTGATTCACCTCTCCCCTCTCAGCACTTACCTTTCCATAAATTAAATAAATACACTAATAGAAATGAATGCAGATAGGAACATTAATAACTTATTTTCAGAAGTGCACGATAAAAAACTATCATGTGGAGAAATGTGAAACATGCATTTCACAAAAGGACCACTCTCAGTCAAAACCATACTAAAAAATATCCAGATCCAATTTACTTCATTTTGAACCATAAAATATTGAATCCAACACCTTCAAATAGTTCTCAACAATATATCAAAAGCTCAACAACAGATATGAAATATGAAGAATATGCATAGCAATATTTGTGCATCCAGTAACACAAAAAATAGCTACTAATGACAACAAAAAAGAGTTGACATCAATGACAACCAAACTCAAAACCAATCTAAACAATCAATTACTAAACCAACTCATTCTACTCGATTTTGCAGTAATTTTCCTCTTTGTCATTGATGGCAACGCACCAATGACAACAACTGAGCCTAATCTTCCCCTTTGTCATTTATTTCATAAAGTGAGTTGTTAACGTCATATAGTGTATGCCTTCTACATAAATAGAATAAATATTTACCATATTTTGATATGATAAAAATATACTTTTTATATTGAAAATTTCACCATTTAAATAGAAAATATTAAAGAAGAGTGCCCATGACATAATTTTTCTCTGCATTTGAAATAAATTTGATGAATATAAATAGAAGTCTACAATTACCCTTTTTAATATGATTGAAATATATAATTTTTTTAGGCAAGTATTGATAGAGGGAACAAGTCCCATTTATTAAATTCCAAAGAAACACAAAAATTGCATCAATCCTAGAATTTTTTTACCTCTAAATTACATATCTAGACATTCTACTTTCTTTGAGGATCTTAAAGTCATTGGGTGCTTTTGTTTTCATGATAATTTTTTCTTCCTATTAACTTCTATCTATTGTTGTTCAATTTTTTTTTTTAAATTTTTTTTAGGGGGTGGGGGGGTACCATATGTAGGCCATTGTTATTTAATTTCCACATTCAAAGTTTTACCGGTATTGCTAGTTGTTGTGTTATTGTTAGTTACCAAATTTTCCTTCTAAAAAATAACCTTAAAAATGACTCACTATGCCATTGGGGGTAGATGTAGCTCATTGATAACTTCCACATTTAAATTTTCACTTTTAGTGCTACCTGTTGTGTTATTGTTAGTTCTAGATTTTTCCTTCTCAAAAATAACCTTAAAAATGACTCACTATGCCCCATAATTGGAAGACAGCTAGAAACTAATTTTTTGGATAGACCTCCATTGAATGGACGATCTTCCTCTAAATTTTAGAGGTACAACTCCCTCTTATTATATAATTGAGTTTTCTGGGGTATGCTTTTAACCAGAAAGCATTAAAGATAAACTAACATATGAGCATAGCGATCTACTGCAGATGTAAATAACAGGTTTATAAACTAATGAGAGTGAGAGGAAATGATAGAAAATTCATTTTTCTAACACCCACAATAGAGAATCGAGAAAATAACAAGTCTCTTGAATTTGTGTGAATATTAAAGACTCAAAATTAATAAAAAAATCGCACTTATGATTTAAATATATAGAGAAAATCATCTAAGGATGGTTGCAATTAACATAAGAAAATAACAGCCAAAAATTAATGCAAAGAATACAAAGTGTCAAAGATTCTTCTTTATTCCCCAAACAAAAATAAAGAGTTCTAAGACTCTAGATGCCTTGTGTTTAGTGTGGAGCTTGATCAATCTCCAACTGATAGATTGTTAGTTTGTGGTGACTGATCAGGTAAGTACAGTACACTTTTTTACAATCCGTGGGAAAAAAAAATTTGGTTAACTTGTCAAGCATTTCCCTAGGTTAACCCATCAAGCAAGTTTTAGGGTTAGGGTTTTTCTATAGGAAAAATAGTGTTAGGGTTATGGCTTATTAGAGTGAAGAAGTATTGTAGCATTTGAAGTGGTATTGAGCTGCAAGGGATTGCTGGTTGTAACTGGTTGAAATTACTGGATAATAATATTGGACTCTTTGTTTGGTGGACATAGCCCTGGTTTGGGTGAACCACGTTAAATTTGTGTCTTCTTGTTCTACTTATGTATGTTTTATTCCTTTGCATTATTGATGAAATTTGCTTGTAACTATTAGATTTTTATCTTCTAATCCTAACACCCTGTACCAAAAGATCAAATCTCTCCCTTCAAAAATATATTACTATCATTTCCCTTTACAAATATGAAATATAAAATCACTCTCCCCTAAGCATAGGCATCAGAAGAATATCAGCCTGAGTCCTCTGTTCACATCTTTTGATTACCTATTAATAAATTTCATCAAATGAGGCTTTTTAGTTACAATTATTGCATCATTTTTAAAGAATTCTTACAAAATTAAAATTTGGCACTTTACAGCTTCTCGTAAATATAATTATAGTGTTAATTTATTAGTGAATCAAAACACTATAATAGAGTGCTTCAACATAAAATAATGGATTCTTATGTGTATTTATGTTTAGAGAAATGAGAAGTCTGTCTTTCAAGCTTGAAGCAATCTGATGATCGCGGTAGCCAATCTCCATCAAACCATGGCTTGAATGAAATCACTGATGTCTTTCCAAAACAAGAAAATGTATTATCGGAGACTTAACAAGAATATGCAATGGAGAACTTAATTCTTGATCCAATTTACCAATTAGGGATAACTCCGAACTCCTACTTCAACTATTATTGTTTTAATTCCATATAATTTATGGCTTGAGGTCTCCACTCCTTCAACATGGTCAGAATGTTTAGATCTTTACGAAACTGATAACCGGGTCCTTAGCAGAAAATCTTCATGTCTGTCTTGTGAATCAAATGCTTTGTTGTTTTCCTTTATTGAAGGGGTGGATGGATTGGATCCACACTAATAAACAAACACAAACACATATTCCGGAAGTAGACACACAGATGTTAGGAATCCATTTTCATTGCTCTACATAAATCAATTACAAACTGCCTCTATTTATAGAGGACTTAGAACACTCCACAACTTTTCACATCACTTCCCAAATGAACCATAGAGATGTCGGTAGGAGAAGAATCCAGAATATGCTAGTTATTACATGCATGTGAAGAATTATCTAGAATAATCATGGTTGGACGAAGACTCTAGAATCAACAATTAATGCGATTGGTGGTAGAAATTAATATCTACCAACATTTATGAAGGACATGGACAGCCTGGTATCTATCTGTTCGCCATTATGAATGAAAGCGGTTTCTCCTTCTTTTCCAATTTCAAGTGCAAGTTCAACTTGGTGCAAATTAGAAATAGGAATGAACTCTGCTCTAATACAATGCTCCAGGTAATTTATTCTTTTGATGTAGTGCCAACTAACAAGCTTCCTGGATCATCTGGTTAAGGATTTCTTTGTTCCAAAAATGATTTGGATTCCACAATTTATCAGTGTCAATGAGAAAGTAAGAGATTGATTGCAAAATTTTTGAAGCTTACTCTATCCGCAGCAAACGAACTGGTGTAATCTTCATATCAATGTCATCGACAGGTAATCCACCATTGGTGGCAATTCTAGTGCTATTTGATGTTCAGAAAGCAAACTGAGCAATTTAAATGTCAATTCGTGGGCACCCGGGTCATCTTCTACAAAGTAGCGTATTTTAGCAATAATATCACTCTTGCACCTGCTTGAAAGTTTCTCATTCTTATCACGAATCCATTCTTTACATGTTTTTATCATCGCAATTCCATGTGATACATTCTGCTACAGCCGAGGTTTCGATATATATCCGACATCTTAAACCGAGTCGGTGTTTGGGTAACTTTTTGTTACTATGTCGGGCCTTCTTTTGTGTTTTCCAAATGGCTATAAAAGCCTGACTATAAGAGCTTCTTAAAGATTTTTATAATGATTCTTATAAAAGACCAATTTTAGTACTTGCAGTATCAATTATAAAACACCTTTGTTTATACAGAACACCTTATTTATGGAGGTTTTGAAATACTCTAGAATTTTTAACAGTCATACAGAAGCTAATACCCATGTGGCTGGGAAACTTCTAGAAAGTCAAACACAATAGTCATAATTATTGGAATGGACAAAATTCAGCGATGGGAAGTGGGAAGTTTCTAAAGTAAATGCGTAGATTAACAATGCGTTACATTTACTTGGTTGACAATGCGTTACATTTACTTGGTAGTAATTAATACATACCAACAGTCCCCCTTAATTTCTACCAAATGCAAGATCAATAATGCGCATTTTTGTCCGTTGATATTTGAAGTTGTTATTTGGTAATGCTTTACTGTTAATGCGCATTTTTGTTCGTTGATATTCAAAGTTGTTATTTGGTAATGCTTTAGTGTTAATGTCTGCCAATTGATCTTCAAATTTCTACAACTTAAGGTAGATTTCTCCATTGTTAATCAATTCTTAGATGAAAGTGCACCTTGTATCAAAATGCATGCTCCTCTTATGAAATACATGATTCTTTGATAATGCAATTTTGGAGTTTTTATCACAAAGGATGGGTGTTGGTACCTCTTGATTATACTATAGATCTGACAAACTTCGACACATTCATACTGCTTGAAATGTTGTGGCAGTGGCGGCTACATATTCTTCTTCAGCTGGTCAAATTGTCACTATAGATTGCTTCTTTGATGCCCATGACACAACTCTTGATCCAAGGTGAAAGACATACCCGAAAGTGCTCTTTGTATCATCTATGCTACTTGTAAAATCATTGTCAGTATAGCCAATAAAACCAAAATTATTAGTTTTGGAATATACGATTCCATATCATGTTGTTCCTACAACATACCTTAATATTCTTTTTCCAACTTGCCAATGAGAATTTTGTGGTGACTCCATGAACCTTGAGATCAAACTTACACCATACATAATATTTGGCCTAGTAGTTGTCATATTCATCAAGCTTCCAACAAGCATTTTAAACATAGTTGGGTTAATATTTGAGTCATTATCCTCCTTCCTAAGTTTTGCTACTGATGCAACTAGATTCAATGTTGGATTGCAATTTATCATTTTAGATCTCCTCAAAACATTTATTTATATGCTTGGACTGACAAATGAGATACATTTGTCATATCGAATAACTTCAATGCCCAAGGAGTATCTCATCAAGCCTAAATCTATCATCTCAAATTCTTTCATCATTGCTAACGTGAACATGTCTATTGACAAATTTTCAGTGAATATCAAGTCATCAACATACAAGCACACAATCAAGATTTGACCTTTCTTATTTCTCTTTATATACAGTGTCGGCTCAATGTTACATCTATTGAAATGATTATTTGCCATGTATGAATCAGTCATCTTCTACCAAGCTCTAGGTGCTTGTTTTAAACCATAAATTGCCTTTTTCAATTCATATAAAAAAGTTCTAATTGTATCAAGTCTAGAAACTGGTGCAAATATTTCATTATAATCAATCCCATATTGTTGTGAAAATCCTTTAGAAACTAACTTTTCCTTATGCTTTATAAGTTTACCTTCTGCATCAAATTTCATTTTATAAACTCATTTCACTCCTATACATTCTTTTCCTTTAGGTAGATTTACTAACTTCCATGTTTGATTCATGGCCTTAATTCATTTATCATTTTTAATTGCTTCTTCAAAGTATAAAGGATCATAAGAGAATAAAGAAAAAATTGCAGACATGTCTACATATTCTTCTTCTTTATCATATATCTCTTTTAAGCTTCTTGTTTTCTTACCTCTTGATGCAAGAGCATCCTATGGTAGTTGGCAATCCTGTATCACCAAAAATATGTTTTGGTTTGATTTTGGTTTTATAAGTAAACTTGGTTGGAGACCTGAGGTGCTTGGTCACTTTGGTGGTAGTTCTCAGTTGGAAGATGTGTTGCTTCACCGATGGACTCGGTGACTGGACTCGGTGTTCGATGGTATTCTACTTCAAGTTACACTGCTCGATGGTAGTTGTTCGATGTGTTCAGATCGGTGGTGTCTTACTTGGTAGCATATTACTCAGTGGTGTTCTGTGTTTCGGTGGTGTTTTGCTTGGTAATGTTTGGCTCAGTGACTATTGGCATCAGTGCTTAATTGAATGAGCTCGGTGGCTTTTCTAGCACTTGGTACCAACTTGGGGTCTCGATTGTTGGAATTCACCGACTGGCTTTTATGGATTAAGCAGGCATTGGAGATTACATCCGTGATTTGAGGGGGTCAATGGGATCATGCTAAGTTCTGAGGTATGCAGATTTGATAGATTGGATCTTGTGTAGACCTAAATCTGTGTTGGTGTTTTCTTCTATGTATTTGGTGGTTATTTGCAGTTGACTGGTACATTTAATATTTGTTCATCATAGATTATATTTCCTGACTAGGTCATTTAATATTTGTTTACAAGCTGACTTGTGACTGTGTTATATAAAAGGAAGTAGGTAGGTATTATTTAGGGGTAGAAAGGAGATTAGAGAAGCAGACAATAGTAAGTGGGTAAGACAAAAACTTGTAAGACTTCTTGGTGGCTTACGAGCACAACTTCATATTTAGTTTCTTCCACTTAGTTGTAGGGTAGGCTAGTGAAGTTGGATCCTGCAAGATCTTGTTGAAACTGTTAATTTATTGGTCGTAAGAGGGAAGGCCTTACAGCCCAGCATGTTGCATATTATTGAATTTGAAATGAATATGAATTGACATAAGTTGTTATATTTTGTTGGTTGCAAGTTTGGACAGTCCTTTATTGGATCCTCCGAGCTTGATTGCATCACATCTATACCTTGATCTTATTGATGTAGAATCTGATTCATCACTTATATTTGAATTTGGAGTAGAATTTTCTGGATGACCAGATGGTGCTCGTTGCATAGGATTCCTTGATGAAGAACTTGGTTGTGTTTGAAATGAGTGACCACCTTGTCCTTTTGATTCTTCTTCACCATGAGATATTCATGCTCCTCCTATGACTATTTTGTTATCATTTCCATCCCATGAATCTTCTTCCTTAAATTAAACATCTCTACTAATTATCAATTTCTTTAAAATAGAATTATACAATCTATAACCTTTTGATTGTTCAAGTTGTAACCAACAAAGACACATGTTTCACTTTTATGATCTAATTTCCTTCTCTCAATTTAGATGGCACCAATGAATAAGCACCACATCCAAAATCTCTAAAATTAGATACATTTTGTTTCTTACCATTCCATGCTTCTTGCTGTATTTTATTCTTAACACTCTTTGTAGGACTCTTATTCAAGATGTATACAACACATGATACTGCTTCTACCAAACAATCATTGGATAAATTCTTGGTCTTAAACATACTCCTACTCATCTCCATTATGGTTCTACTCTTCCTTTTTGCTACACCATTTTATTAGATCGCGTGTACCTTATTGTAAATTGTTTCTTAATTCCATGATATCTGCAAAAATCCAAAAATTCATTCGAATTGAACTCACCACCTCTACTAGATTGGAGTACCTTGATGTATAGGATAATTTATTTTTCCACCAAACCTTTAAACTCCTTAAATTTATCAAAAGGTTCATACTTATGTTGGAGAAAGTATACTCAAGTCTTCCTGCTGAAATCATCAATAAATGTTAAGAAATATATACTTCCTCCTAGAGATAGAGTTTGCATTGGTCCACATATATCAGTATGAACTAATTCCAATGGTTCTCTTGGTCTATACGAACTTCTTACTGGAAAATTCTCTCTATGTTGTTTTTCCAATATACAACTTTCACATGAGCTAGGTGGTTGCACTTTTGGTGGTAACCCTTTCACCATGTTTGTCTTTTACAAAAAACTTAAAGCATCAAAAAAAAGATGTCCATACCTCAAATGCTAGAGCCAGGAATGGTCTAAGAACACCATTCTGAAATTTACTTCTTTTGTTCCTTGAATGCAATGAATTTGGAGGGGGAAAATCTGATTTCTTATCATCTTGACTCTTGCAATTAATGTGTCATCAAGATTTTATAAACATCATTATAAAATAAAAATTTGTAACCTTTTTGCATTAATTGTCCAACACTCATTAGATTGTGTTTTAATCCATACACAAAATAAACATTAGGAATATATCTTTTTAATCCATTTTTGGTCAAAACATTTATAACACCTTTTACCATTACAAATTCTCTACTATCATTTTCCATTTTTACTTTAGATTTGAGAGAATCATCCAAACTGGAAAACAACTCTTTATTTCTAGTCATATGATTATTACAAGCACTAGCTAGAAACCATATATCACTAGAAATTTCTTGAGCAACATTACAGGTTATGAATAAACTTCCTGAATTGTTATTAGATACTCCTAAGTAATTAGCACCATGTTTTTCAATCTCTTCTTGTGTCTTTCTAGATTCATTTGCAAAATGACCAAATTTAATACAATAATAACACTGAATTCAAAAATTTTCAAACCTTGATGATGAATATTAAAATAGACTTCTCCCACGTCCTTTGTTGAAACTCTCAATGGATTGATTTGTTATTTCTTCTTGATTTGGGATCATACGTCCATCTATGCTTCTACCTCTTCCTCTTCCTCTTCCTCTTCCTCTTTCTCTTCCTCTTCCTCTGCCAAATGATACTTCTAAACTAAAAGTAATCTCCAAGGAAAAATTATTATTCCTATTCATTCTAGATTCATGAGATAAAAGTGACCCCATTACCTCATTAATAGAGAGTTTTGTCAAATCCTTAGACTCTTCAATGTCAACAAAAATGGCATCAAATTTTCTAGGCAAACTACAAAGTATTTTTTCAACAACCTTTTGATCAATCAAATCTTCACCATATGATCTAACTTGATTAACCAAATTCATTACTTGATTGAGAAAATGATCATCTGAATCTGAATCTTTCGTACATGAATTTTCAAAATCACACCTTAATGTTTGAAATTCAGCAACCTTAACTTTTTTTGTCCCTTGATATTTTGTTTCTAAAATATCTCATGCTATCTGTTAGTAAATGAATTTATCATTATGCTTTCTTCACCAATTTTCCCAATGGACAGTGACAAAACCTTGCAAAATTGGATAAATTATTATAAAGAGAATGTTTTTCCTCTGCTTCAATGTGGGGAAGCTCCCTCAAATGTATATTTCTTTATATATTATAATAATTTCTCCCCTCTGAGTAATAAATATTTGCAACCATGGTAAGGTATTATTGATTACCAATAAAGCAAATTCTATTAATAATTTTAATAAAAATAATAGAATAATGAAACAGATTCTTATAAATAAAAAGAGTAAGAGTATATTTAGCACATAGGCTAAGACTAGCAATGTCCTCAAAACCTACAAATAAACAATTTCAAAAATATTAATGATACACATACCACCAATGTCCCTCTAAAATAGTGACACACAGATCACTTTCATTTCAATAGCACATAGACTACATAATGAAATAAATTTAGAGAAGAAAATGTTTTTCCATATTATCTATTTCACCAACTCTTTACTTGAAAATTTTGGAATTTTCGGTTACAATTTTTTTGAGAGAGGAAAAAAATCCTTTTACAATCAAATGATTCCCCGTTTAAAGAATTCACACACCTACATAGTTGAGTAACTACCTCAACTTCATTTTACTGAACACTCTCTTTCCATATTTTATCCCCATATTAATTTTAATTTTCCCACTTATAACTCTCTTTCACTTTCACCAGAATTTTATGATAGTCAATTCTTGAAAGAATTAATTCAAATGAAAGAGAAAAATGTAACTCATTTTCACCCTCACTTAACTTAATATTTAATTATTTTGCATAATATGATAATATTTAATTCTTTAATGAATTAAATATTTAAATGCAAAATAATTTTTCATATATTACCAAAGGATTTTAAACACTTTGATATTATTGTCTCTCTCTTGGGGACTGCATTCTGTGCCAGGATGTAGAGAACTCCAAAATCTCTAAGACATTTCAGTACTTTATCCGTTGGGCTGAGAGTCACTATTCCAACATGAGGAAAATCTCCATAAATTATTTGAATAATGATTTTATCTTTTCAAGAATTTGGACTGAAGTCTTAAGATAATTCATAAACTTTTTATTATTCTCATTACACAGGCAAGAATAATCTCTCCCATGACTAGCTATTTGGATAGGCCCAGTTTCTAGAAAATATGAGTGTATCGATAAAGTTGAAGAAAGAAAGAAACCCTCTATATGTATTCATGCCACATCACCAGAAATTTATTTGAGGTAGAAGGAAAATCCAAGATAAGTTATTAAATCTTTTCCACTGGTAGTGCATCTTCCTGCTCTTTTAATCAGTGCAACTTATCATAATATTCATTAAAATTTAGAGAAAAATTAAACCAAATAATGTAACATTCAAAGAGGATATGCCAACCTCCCTCATATTTTTTAGTAATTCTTTGGCATCCTTATCTTGTGTAGAAAGTGAATCCACATATTTCCCACTGCTTTTTATAGTTTTGAGTCTTTCAATCAACCTGCCAAAGTCTCAAATGATGTTCCAACCTAGCGATGCCTCAGGTAAAGTTGTCATCTTAGTAATATTCTAAAAATGCCTAATGCTCTTCCTTTAGTTCTCTCCATCTACATATAGAACTAGAAAGGTATATTCACAGTTGAATAGCTCTCACAAGTACATGTAGCAGATGACTCCACTCTAAGATTTATCAAAACCATCCTTTAACAACCGCTACTAGTAGGTTCTATGAAACAAAGTAACCCATTATCTCAAAGTTTTATACCATGTTCTTTGGCATTGACTTGAGCATAAAAGATCACACCCGCAATGTCATTTGTGTGATCTTCTAGCGTGACATTGAAAACTAGATATCAGGTGACATTTTAGGGATAACCTTCATCAAACATGACATACCTGCATTTATTATAACTGTCATTATGCAATAATACACAATATGGTGGAGATATCTTGAATTCTATGGACCTGCTTGAGGCTCTCCTCCACCTTCTCATATATAGCACCTATCTTCCTAGAGGCCAACCGAGTGATGGATGAAATGCCATCACCTTCATTTGCACAATTATCTATCATCTCTTCTATGCCCTTAACCTTTTCCACGCCATATGGGACTTCTCTTTTGGACTGTTCGTGATTTAGGGTTTCCCACCGATATTTCTGTATGATGTAAGAATTGCTTCTCCTCTCATGAGAACTACTTTAATTCCACGACTCCTCTAATCTCTGCATAATGTGGCTCATATTTTGGGCACTCAAGGTCAAGCACTACAACTGAGATTTCACCACCTCTATGGTTAGTGTTAATGTTGGTCTTTCAAAATTTAAATACAAGAAATCTGTGGAACAAGACCTATATAATTCTTGTAGCTTCGAATGATTCCCCACTTACTTATGTACAATTTGAAGATAGATTACTTTTGAAAATTTAAATATTAAATATATGCATACCCTTATGCACATTCAACTTCATCACATTATTCCTTTACACTGCAATATTATCAAGGAGTGGAGGCATTGAAAAATTAATCATCGCTGGATAATATATAGATAACCTAACATTTTTAAAGTTACTTTGTTTACAAAACATGCATCTTTGCAAGCATTTCCCCCCATGAGGTGACATTTTTTTGATGCATTTTGTAAAATATTGGAAGTGCCTTATCCATGATATCACATCTTACATTCATCTTTAACAAGGCGACAGTGACCATACTATTTCCCAATGCTGCTTTAAAGGCATGAAAAATGTTGGCAAAGATTGTGAGACATGGCTAGATTAAAAGGGAAGACTACAAAGGGGTTGAAACCTTATTCAAGAAAAAAATTTAAAAAAAGATCAAACAGAACAAAAATAGAGGTAAGCCAAAATTGGAAAATGGAAATGATTATTTACAATTAGAAGGGGGAAAGATTAAAAAAAAAAAAAAGGCTAAATATGACCATTTACAGGCTGAAGAAAATAGGAGCCTTTTCGAACTAACTTTTGGTAAAATAGAGGTAGATTTTGCAAAGAGATAAAACAACATTATCATAATATTTACCCCATTTGTGGGAGGTGGATGCAACATGGGTGGAAAAATAAACATACGTTCATATTTTTTGTAAATATTGTTCATATCAGCAATGCCTTTCACACAGATAGTTAAAATGTCAACAACTTTGGGCATACCTTGAGTCCCTTTATTTTTGAATTGCTCTTGCAATTTTTCCACTGTAGACTACTGCACCAATTCTTCCAAAGGTGGAGATGAGAACAGAATTGTAAGTGGCTGAAAATATATGGATCCTTTTCTTCTTCCACTTGACTATCATTTGTCTTTGCAAGATTTTTCTCTTGTTCATGTTCCATTCCACCGGTCTCCTCTTTCTCACATACTCATTCTTTTTCTTTTAGCTCTTGCATAGGAGATCTTTTCCGGATTGGCACATCACCATAGAAGGACTTCAAAAATTATACCTCTTTTATTACATCTCCTACAACCTCCATGATTGGATTCTCTTCAAATGATGACATAAGAGAATGAGATGTCTGTTTCATTGTCTTCTCTTGCTGGAATCTTTTAGTACCTCTTGATATCTCACAAAGGCTTTCTGGTATTCGTCTTTAATAGAGCCACCAACCTCCATCCTAGGGGAGGTGCCTCTAAAATTCTAGAAATCAAATGCACAAGGCACTTCAATCTCCAATAGTCATAAAAAATTGTTAGCAAACTAATTTGTCACTATGCTTTCTTCACCAATTTGTCCAATCGACAATGACAAAACCATGCAACATTGGATAAATCATTATAAAAAGAATGATTTTCCTCTACTTCAGAAAGGGGCAGCTCCCTCAAATGTATATTTCTTTATATTTTATAATAATTTCTCCCCTCTAAGGAATAAATATTTGCAATCATGGTAAGTTATTACTGATTACCAATAGAGCAAAGTGTATTCATAATTTTAGCTAAAATAATATGATAATGAAATAGATTCTTACAAATAAAAAGAGTAAGAGTATATTTAGCACATGTGCTATGTATATTCTTTCAAGTCTGCAGATAGATAAGAAATATTGAAAGCACAAAGGCTGACAATATCAGGTTAGAACTTATAAATAAATAATTTAAAAAATATTAATGATATACATACCACCAATATCCCTCTAAAATAGTGACACACGAAAAACTTTCATTTCAATAGCACATAGTCTACATAATAAAATTAATTCAGAGAAGAAAATATTTTTCAAGATTATCTATTTCACCAAATCTTTGCTATGAAGATTTTGGAATTTTTGGTTACAATTTTTTCGAGAGGAAAAAATCCCTTTTACAATCAAATGGTTCCCCTTTTAAAGAATGCACACACACCTACATAGTTTAGTAACTACCTCAACTTCTTTTTAGAGAACACTCTCTTTCCATATTTTCCCCCCATATTAATTTTAATTTTTCCACTTATAACTCCCTTTCACTTTCACCAGAATTTTACAATAATTAATTCTTGAAAGAATTGATTCAAATGAAAGAGAAAATGGAACTTATTTTCACCCACACTTATCTTAATATTTAATTATTTTGTATAATATGATAATATTTAATTTTTTAAAGAATTACATATTTAAATACAAAATAATTTTAATTTAATAGGTAGATGAAAGAATTACCAAAATATTCAAAATCCTTTGGTAACAGTATGTTGAATAATTTAGTCCTAGAAACTTTAGGAAAACTTGATTCATCTAATGCTTACTGAATTAGAAATAGAGCTCTAGCATCCTTTTTATTATTATCTTGTAATTTATCATTTTTATCTTTTGATAATCCAGTCTCATCTTGTGGTTCAGAAAAACCCTTTTCAATGAGATCCCATATGTCTTGAAAACAAAACAATGTTGTTATTTTTATTGCCCAAAACTCATAATTTCTGAAAAAATTGGAATTTGAGGTTGAGTTATACTACTTCCAGATGCCATATTAGTGCTTATTTTACTTCCTTTCCACTAAATTCTTACACAATTACAACTGATAGTTAACAATATTCATTTGCTTTACAAAGCAAAAATACTAGCCAAGTCTTTAACTCTTGAAAACACACCACAATACAATAGTTCTTTCTCCTTTTTTTAACAAGTATTCTCTTTATTGAACTACAATCGTTGAAACTAAATTTATACCATTGAATAGCAGCTTCTTTTGATCCTAGATTTCAAACAATAGATCTTTAGACTCCTCTACAGCAGCTAGTCTCCAGCTTTAAAAGCTTAGTTGGTGGCCCATCTCTAAATCTGCAATCAACAAAACATTAAAAAAAAAACTCCACGCATCTGCTACATCAGTTTTAAATTAGTAATCTTCAAAACGCAAACATATGTTTTTACTTTCCAGGCTCGGGCTCTTAAGCTTTGATACCAATCTGAAAGACAGAGGAAGACAAATACACAAAAGACCAATTTTGTTAATTTCAGAATCAATTACAGAACACCTCTATTTATGGAGGTTTTGGAATACTCTAGAATATTTAACAGTCATACAGAAGCTAATTCCCATGTGGCTGGGAAACATCTAGAAAATGAAACGTAGCAGTCATAATTATTGGAATGGATAGAATTCGGTGATGGGCGGTGGGAAGTTTCTAAAGTAAATGCTTAGATTGACAATGCGTTCCATTTAGGTGGTAGTAATTAATACATACCAACATAAATGTGTTTGCTGGGAATTTTGAATAGTCTCAAACCAAGCCAGAATGCAGACCCTCTTTATTAACCTTTCTTGTCCCTTTTGCATTAAAGTCGACAATTTTTTGTAATTTCATCATCATTAGCATTAAATAATGTCTTGTCCCTTGGGAAGCTACAATCGAAGATTGATAGAAATTGCCTCCATACATCGATGGAATATGTTTGCCATTTTTAATAACCTTGAAGTGACTTGCTCTCCTCATTACAGTTAACATCTCTGCATGGATCATTGACTACTAAAAATTGATAATGATAGGCTAGGTTGTAGCTTTGTTATAGGAAAATACAACTAACTATCTTCGATATTATAAATAATGTGGAAATGTTGGACAAACCAAGGTCAAAGTAGAGAAAACAAATGAGTTCGAAGATGAGTATAAAGAGGATCCATGAAACCCATCTTCAAGTGAGTTAATTTAACGCTATCAGCTCTAACTATTTTGTTGTTATCATGGACATTTTATGTTATTCTTAATTAGTTTATGAGATAAATGTTATACTATTATAATTTAAAATGAAGTATTCAATAGAGATGTTTAGGGAAGACAAGGTATGCAACTTTCAGCTGTATCTCAAGCCTCATATTTCTCCTTATCATTTATGACAACAATTCCACTTTTACAAATTTCCTGTTTTGCTGAAATCTCCTCTAGGCCATGAAAATATCAACTTTAAAAAATCAACTTTAAAGAGATGGTCTGAAGGTAATTATGTTCATACATTGTTAAATATATATATTTTTATTAAGGAGAAGATCTGAAGGTAATTATGTTCATACATTGTTAAATATATATTTTTTATTAATCTTCCAATAGATTATCCAAAGTATATCCTGCTATAACATAGCTATTGCACCTTGTTGGAGTGCAAGTGCTATTAATTAAAATATTGAAAACATTAAGTTTGGAAGAAAAACAGATTCAAATCCTGCAAGACAACGTTATTTGTGAGACAGAATCGTCTAATTCTTAAACATAAAATTCTTTTATTTGGAACGATACAAGTTTTGAACATAGTACCAATTGTTCATGAAAATAATATCATGACCTACTTATTCACAGATAAAACGACACCTTTTCAATTGGTATTTCTACAAACACGAGCAACACCTTTTCAATTTGTATTTCTACACACACGAGCATGCTCCCATACTCTCCCTGACTTGCAAAGGAACCCTTTATCTGGTGCACAATGTTTATCCTCACTACATACACACATCTTATCCAGTGCACATCCATCTTTTAACTCCTCCTTACTCTTCCCTCCAATTCCAAACAAATCGTCAGTCCAATCATTAGAAAACAGCCCGCGTGGATCAAACCTGTCCTTCACCTTCAAAAATTCTTGCAAGTTCACTGTCCCGCGCTTGGCCAACCCTCTGAACAAGTGACCTCCTGTCTTTCCCCAATGCGTCGCCCCTCCATACTTCTCGATCAACATCTGCTCTATCTCTTGATACACATCTTCATTCCACTTGGGTGTACCCGCTTCCCTCGGTCGATATGTTATAAGCTCCATCGTCACCACGTCCTCAGCAGGTCCCATGTATGCCTCCGACTTCTTAATAGCCCTCATGCCTATCACACTTACGTCACACATCCTTTGGGGATCCAAATCCCTTATTTTCTTTACATCCT